>CM041000.1:1667298-1726550 GCA_022985145.1 Pangasius djambal | reverse complement strand
TCCCCCTATCACCATTAGTTACAAATCTTGGTGTTAGGTTTGACCCTCATTTAACTTTTGAGGCTCACATTAAACATCTTTGCAAAACATCATTTCATCACCTCAGGAATATAGCCAGACTCCGTCCTACACTCTCCCTACATGATGCTGAGAAACTCGTCCATGCCTTTGTCTCCTCCAGACTGGACTACTGCAACTCCCTTCTCATCGGGATCCCTAGCAAGAGCATCCAGAAACTCCAGCACATACAGAATAGTGCCGCTAGGATCCTGATGAGAGTGAGTAAATACGAACACATCACACCAATTCTTCAATCATTACATTGGCTTCCCATTTCCGCCCGGATTGAATACAAGGTCTCCCTCCTCACACATCAGTGCATCCATGGCAACGCCCCCACTTACCTTAAAGAACTCCTCACCCCACAGATTTCAGCACGTCCCCTCCGCTCCACAAACACTCATCATCTCCTCCCCGCTAGGACTAAGACCCGCACCATTGGGGATCGAGCCTTTTGCGCCGCTGCTCCTCGCCTGTGGAATGCCCTCCCTGAACATCTGAGCGCTCCACAAATGACTGATAGTTTTAAAAGGGGTCTAAAAACGTACCTTTTTAAAAAGTGTTTTAATATTTAGAGTTTACATTTCTGTGCTAATCTCAGTTGGCAGCTGGTTTTAATTGCTGTACATACGATGACTCTTTTCTGTAGCACTTTGAGATTTTCTTTAAAATGTAAAGTGCTTTATAAATAAAATGTATTATTATTATTATTATTATCCTTGTCTGGGTGACCCCGGTAGTGGGATCATAAATCATTCCAGTAAACAGGCGCAGAAGATTAAAGACAAATGGTGCTGAGTGTGTTTACAGGATGTTCAGAATGAGCACATTGTGAATCCTGGGATGAGTTTCATGACTACGGCAGCAGGTACAAACATGGCGTAAACTTTCACACATTGATCTTGTTCATAGATCCATAACGGTCCTCCTCACGAGTCCAACTCGGGTTATGCCTACGCCAAGAGGATGATCGACATACACAACAGGTTTGTCACATCTCACAATTGAAAAAGATTTTGAAGGAGATTTTTGTTTATTTAACATTTATGAGAGGAGTCTCCAGTGTCTGTGCCTTGTAGCAGTCGGAGTTCAATCTTTACGCCTTCTGAAACGGGTAGGTGTTCGTGAGTGGAGTTTGTGCTTTGTGGTTTCTTTGCAGTAGGCTTGTGTGATATTGTTTTACGATTTTATTATACGGAAAATGGCAAGCAGGGAAAAAAAATCAATATCACAAACAATTTAGTCAGCTTAAAAAAAGACAGAAAGTAAGCTTTTCTTCTGTTTCGGTTTAAAGAGATTATGGGATAATAACATTACCAGGTTTGATTTAGGTGTAAGTGAGACAAACGTGTGTTCACTGCAAAATACAAAATAGTTACAAATTGTCTGTTTAACCTTCTGGATATTTAGAACCAGTAAACGCTGCAGCCGTGTTGGGTGTTGGGTGTTGGGTTAATGAGGGGCAGTGGTAGCTCAGTGGTTAAGATGTTGGACTACTGCTCGGAAGGTCATGAGTTCAAGCTGCCACTGCTGGGCCCTTGAGCAAGGCCCTTAACCCTCAACAGCTCAGTTGTATAAATGAGATAAATGTAAGTCGCTCTGGATAAGGGCGTCTACCAACTGCCATAAATGTGTGTGTGTGTGTGTGTGTGTGTGTGTGTGTGTGTGTGTGTGTAGGGCCTGTTTTCAGCAGCATGGACGCCGTTACACAGCTGTCATTCCCACAAACATTTTTGGCCCACATGACAACTTCAGCATCGAGAACGGTCATGTTTTACCTGCACTCATCCACAAGACCTGCAAGGCAAAGAGTAAGAAGCGCTGAAAAAAGTCGATGCTGTTTAACAGAATGTTTAAAGACGATTGTAAGCAAGGGATCTGACATAGCTGGACCATCATAAACTTTAGATGAATACCCCTGATCTAGAATATGTAGTTATGGAAATTTTTATTAAAATAAGAGTCTGATATCTTCCTTGTCCCACGGAAGAGAGATCATGTTACAAGTTCATTCAGTTTATAGGTGGAAATCTGGTAAAAACCTGTTGTAGACAAGGCCATGGATGAGTGAGACCAGAAATCTTACAGGGTGTGGGAGAATGTGAAAGGAGAGAGGCATGTTGTCTGGCAGCATGGACTGTGATCAGGTCAGCTTTCTGCAGGTCCAAAAGCAGAAGCTGTCTTCTCCAGAGACTGAGACAAGCCAGGGGACATCATGTCTGTGTACCGTAATGAAGGCACCCTACAAAAGTACACACTGTTTCTCCTTTGTGGACTTGTACAGGTAGACCACCTGTCGTTTTTAAGCCGGTGGCTGATTTATAGATGCCCGGTAATGCTGAAACTGTTGTGTAATTGTGTGTGCTAGGGGACGGAACAGCTCTGGAGGTTTGGGGTAGTGGTCAAGGACAACGTCAGTTCATCTTCTCTGTAGATTTGGCTCGTCTTTGTGTGTGGGTGCTGAGAGAATACAACGAAATCGAGCCCATCATTCTCTCAGGTACTCACATTTCACCAATGTACACTAATGCACACTTGTCACAACACACTACTATGAAGGGATACATAAAGCATTATAAGATACCTTTTGTATAGTAATGCGTACCTTTTCACTTTTGCACATTGTTAATAGGGAATGCTGGTCTTCATTTGGATCGTAACAACAAATATATATTTGGTGTTCTGTTATATATTTGGGCTTCGACTAGACGATGGTTGCTTCCTGAATCCCACACAGTAGATATTACAATAGAATTAGTTGGTGAAATTTACATAATGGAAAAAGTAAAAAAAAACATCTACTGAAACATCTATAACGTCTATAACGCATCGTCCCTAAAAATAGTAAATACAGACGTGGACAAATTTGTTGGTAACCTTCCATGAAAAAGAAGAACCCACAACTGTCTCTGAAATAATTTGAAACTGACAAACGTTAATGGCCTCAATCACTGTTAATTCCATGTTTAACACAAAGCAGACATTACTTTAGATTTTTTAATTAAACTGAATATTTTACATAATGAACCAAATGAAAATGACATGGACAGAAAAGATGGTAGCCTTAACTTAATACTTTGCTGCACCGCCTTTAGCAGCAATCACTGCCAACAAGCGATCGCGGTAGTTTCCAAGGAGACTTCTGCGTCGGGTAACAGGTATTTTGGCGCATCACATATCATGGGCAGGCAGGTAAATATATGGGACTATTGCTTTTGGTTTAATCACTTTCAGGAGCCATGAATCATTGTTTCAAAGAACTGTAAGGGTACCAACCAATTTGTCCACGTCTGCAGTTCTTGCAAATTCATGAAGAGTTACGCCAAGTACCAAAGGTGTATAGTGTGTATTATTATTTGTTATTGATGTCTCAATATTAAGAGAGTACTGATTACAAATTCATGACTCACTGTGATACGTTATGCTTTTGTTTATACTCTCCCTGCCTGTGACTCGAAATAAAGAGTTCAAATAAATAAATACATACATAGAAGAGAAGAGAAAAGACTAGGAAAAAAACTAAAATGAAACAGAATATGATAGAACAGACTGGAACCGAGTAGAATAAAATAGAAAAAAAAAAGAATATATATTAAAAAACACAAAGATAGAAAAGAAAAGGAAAAAAATGAAAGGGAATAGTTTAAAAAACATATAGTAAAACTTAACAAAATAGAACAAAATAAATTTGAAAAACAATATAAAATAGGATGCAAATAAAATAAGATAAATAAAATAGGATACAAAACAAAACAGAGCAGAACAAAAGAGAATAAAAATAATAAAACTATATAACAGAATGTAAAAGAACGTCACAGAGTGAAATAGTACAAAGTAAAACAGTCCTTTTTACATACTGTTTATCTCCGAAAAGAGTCAGATTTTTAAAATAAATAAATAAAAGCCAAATAAATAAAAATAAATACAATCAGATAAGATCAAACTTCAAGTAAAATTAGAATAATTGCCTTTTTTCATTTTAAAGTTAAAATATTTATTAAAGAGGGGCTCAAAAGATTTAATTTGACTATTTTTAAACTTTTTTTATTGAAAATGTCATTTTGTTTAAAGTCTGTTTGTGTAGTTACCTGCATTTAAATGTTTTTTTTGTTTTTTGTTTTTTAAATACACACACACACACACACACACACTGTACTGGTCTGTTCGCAGTTGGAGAAGAGGAAGAGATGTCCATTAGAGATGTAGTTGATGCGATTGTGAAAGCTTTCGGCTTCACAGGACCTGTGATTGTATCCTTTACTTCACATACATTCTTGTAAAGTGTGTGTCTTGTAACCTGAGGCATTTCGGAAGTAGATAAGGCGATGCATCGGGTTAAATAGCAAATCTTCATTAAGAAAACATTAACTAGGTAGTTAGAAAGGAGTGGTGTGCAAATGCTATGTGTGTGTGTGTGTGTGTGTGTGTGTGTGTGTGTGTGTGTGTGTGTCAGGAGTGCAGAGAAACTCCTGTGCACAGTTCTTGGTCTTTACCTGGTGTTCAGTATGACACAAGCAAATCTGATGGTCAGCTGAAGAAAACGGCGAGTAACGCTAAACTGAGACGCTACCTGCCTAATTTTGCCTTCACTCCATTCTATACAGGTGAACACACACACACACACACACACACTCATACACACAAAACATATTCAAACAGACACACACAAATACAGACCTAAATACAACAAAAGACACACACACACACACACACACAAACATGTGCAAACACAGACATGTGCAAACAGACAACACACACACCTACTCACATACAAACCTTCCCAAACATGTTAAGAAAAAAAGACACACACACACACACACACTCACGCAGACACACACACATACAAACATGTGCAAACACAGACATGTGCAAACAGACAACACACACACATACTCACATGCAAACTTTCCCAAACATGTTAAGAAAAAAAGACACACACACACACACACACTCACGCAAACACACACACATACAAACATGTTAAGAAAAAAAGACACACACACACACACACACTCACGCAAACACACACACATACAAACATGTTAAGAAAAAAAGACACACACACACATATAACTGCAATTACACACACACACACTCATACTCTCACGCAGACACACACACATACATGCAAATGTAAATGTAAATGTGATGTAATGTTACATTTACATTTACGGCATTTGGCAGATGCCGTAATCCAGAGCGATTTACAAAAGTGCTTTGAAGTCTCTATCAGTAAATACACTGTGATACTGGTTCGCTAGGTCACAAACTAAGAATAAGGGGTAAAAAAGTAACAAGCGCTCAGATATACAAAGGTTTTTTTTTTTTTTTTTTAAAGTGATAATTTAGGTACTTTAGGAAGAGGTAGGTCTTTAGACATCATTTGAAGACTGCCAGTGACTCAGCGGTTCAAACATCTAGGGGAAGTTCCTTCCACCACCCAGGTGCCAGAACAGAGAAGAGTCTCGATGCAGGTCTTCCTCTTACCCTGAGAGATGGTGGGAGCAGCCGAGCAGCGCTAGAGGACCGGAGGGAGCGTGGTGCAGTGCGGGGTGTGATGAGTGCTTTGAGGTAACTGGGTGCTGGTCCGTTTTTGACTTTGTAGGCGAGCATCAGCAGCTACAGGAAGCCAGTGGAGGGAGCGCAGCAATGGGGTGGTGTGGGAGAACTTAGGAAGGTTGAAAACCAGGCGTGAAGCTGCATTCTGGATCAGTTGCAGAGGACGAATGGCGCTCAGAGGCAGAGCTGCCAGGAGCGAGGTGCAGTAGTCCAGTCTCAAAATGACAAGGGACAGAACAAGCACCTGTGTGGCCTGTGTGGAAAGAAATGGGCGAATCCTTCTGATGTTATAGAGGAGAAATCGGCATGAGCGTGTCAGATTAGCAATGTGAGAGGAGAAGGACAGTCGATTGTCCATGGTTACCTCGAGGTTGCGTGCAGTAACCGAAGGCGAGATCAGAGAATTGTCCAGGGAGTTCACAAAATCCTGACATGGGGATGAATCAGCTGTTCAGTTTTGCTTCTATTAAGTTTCAGCTGATGAGCCGTCATCCATGATGAGACGCCTGCCAGACATGCTGCTCTCCGAGCAGAAACATGAGAGTCTGAGGGAGGGAAGGAGAGGATGAGTTGAGTGGCATCCGCATAGCAGTGGTATGAAAACCCATGAGAGGATATGACCGCACCAATATACCGACAGACTCACACATGTGCACACACACTACACCCACACACACACACATCCACCACAAACACAAACACAAACACAGGTGTTGATTCTGGACTTACTTTTGCTTTTCCTCAGCCGTGAAGGAGACGTGTGATTGGTTTGCCGCTAACTATGACAGCGCTCGCAAATGACCGTTCTGCTCGAGCCGCAGAGTGACATGCTTTCTACTCTTCATCGGTACATGGCGTTAAACCTGCTGTGAACTATCTTCTGTCAAAGTTTTATTCTTAACAATCAAGAAAAAAAATCCATCTGATCTCAGGATATCTGTTTACAAATCTGTTTTAATCAACATGCTGTGCCTTTTTTACTCTGATTACAATAATAGGAAAATAAAATTCACCTTTGGTTTGCAGTTTGTGCTTTTCATTTATTGTCATGGAGAGGAGACAGTTTTAAGAGATTTGATTGGTTGAAAAAAAAAATGGCATTGTGATGCTTACAGAATGGGCTAGCCCGTCCTTCTCATTCTAGAAAAAAAAAAAAAACTGGGGCAGGGGCTGATTTCTTTCTGGCCCAGACTGTAGATTCATGCAGCCAAACGGGGACAGTCTCAGGTGATTACACAGAGTGACATGCCCCAATCCTGTTCCAGCATGACGCCGCCCCTGTGCACAAAGCGAGCTCCATGAAGTGTGTGAAGGTTGGAGTGGAAGAACTCGAGTGTCCTGCACAGAGCCCTGACCTCAACCCCACTGAACACCGACTGCACCCCAGACTTCCTCAACATCCCAACATCAGCGCCTGACCTCACTAATGCTGAATGAACACAGATCCCCACAGCCACGCTCCAACATCTAGTGGAAAGCTTCCCAGAAGAGTGGAGCTCATTATAGGGGAAATAAATCTGGAATGCGATGTTCAACAAGCACATATTAGTTTGATGGTCAGGTGTCTACAAACTTTTGCCCATACAGTGTATCTTAGTGAGATCGGATGATAGTGACTCACAATCCATGGCTCTTGACTTGCCTGTGTGCGCTCAGTTTCAGAATCAACACTTTCAGCTCATCCACACAAGTACATTATTAGAATCGTCCCTTAATAGTGTAATATGATACACTGATTTATTATTTTGCACTTGTAACCAACTTGGAGTGTGGCTCTTAACTGAAGTGGATTCTTTGCTGCATGAATAAAACAGCCTAAAATTGTTGACGTCCTGAAACAGTTTTTGCTTTAACTTAAAGATTAAAGACTACTGAATAGACTGTTAAAAAAAATAGTCATGGTTCCCAGGTGGCGCAACAGGAAAAAGGTTCATCCCATCCTCAAGAGATTGCGAATAATCCTCAAATACTGACGATGCCACAGCTGTCCATGGCTGGGGGCCAAGGAAGCAAACCTGGTTGTGCTCTCTGAGTGGGAGGGGCATACTCTCTCCCCTGTCAATCACAGCGACACTAGTCAATCACAGGCCTCTGTGAGATAATGTATACGGAAGAGGGTGGATAGTGCTGTGTTATGCAGCGTGAGCAGCAGTTCATCCAAAAAAAAAAAAAAAATGTATACGAGGCTAGAATCTAATATCTTAACAATCCACCAGGTTGAGGAACAGTCCAGAAAACTCTCTCGCTCTCTAGCTAACGGCGGTGCTGTGGACAACAACTGTTACACCTAATAAAGTGACTCATATGATTCGTGAACCTGATAAAATGGCCAGAAGCAGAATAAAAACCAATCCTACAGATGTGTGGTTCTGAGTCCATCATCAGTCCTTCAGCGAAGTGCTCCTGGAGCTGTTGTACGTGAAACCAGTTAAAAGCAACGTAAAAAAAACTTCGTTTATTCAGTCAGAATCAGGTCTTTATACTGCTTCAGATGGGAATATAAGATAGACGAAAACCACAATGTAATCAACATTTTCTTTTTACTTTCAGATGAGTGCAAAAACAGACAATAGCACTATGAAAAAGTCGAGAAGTGAAGGAAGAGGGACGGGGGGAGGAATTTCAGGAAGGCCCACGCCAATCCCTGAACCTTTGGTACATTCAGTGCAATTGAAATAGCATAAATAATGGAATAGAATTCTGTAAAGCGTGGACTGGATTGAACCTATCATGATGATGATTATTTTCAGTTTATTTGTACAGACGACTTGGTTTTACTAAAAAACATTCGGAAAAGAGCCGTGAGCATATGATGTGCACAGGTGACTCAAGAATCCAGGGGAAAGTGAGCGCAAGCGGCTGCAGCACGAAGCTGTTCCTCACCCAGGCACCTGTACGTCCCGTCTAAAGCTTCTTTTGGAATAGAAAACTTCAAACGCTCCTCCTTCTAATTCAGTCACATGGAGTAGGAACGAAAGTATATTCCTACTCCATTTACTTTGCTTCTCTGGGAAACACACATACTTGAGGAAACCTAAGTGTTCATGTCACAGACTTACCATACTCTGCGTCATCAGCCTGCTTGAGTAACCTAGAGGAGGTGTTGTACAGTAGGTATAAACATAATTAACAATATAGAAATATGTTAAAGTGTATACATTTCAAACGATGCATTCGGTTTGAGTGTGTGTGTGTGTGTGTGTGTGTGTGTGTGAACATGTGGTGATATAAGAAAGCGCCGATATATGGACAAACAAGTGTCATCGTTGTGGTTGCTTATAAAAAGACTTTTTGCAGAGGGACTCTCTTGGATCTCTTGCATAACATTCTGCATGAAAAAAAAAGCCACTTTGATCTGTGTTCAGACGTCCAGAACAGCATCAGAGCGTTTCCAGCATTTTGGCAGATGTCCTACATGTGATGCACAAACCGCCCGTGGCAGTCTTGAGATTTGAACCAACAACCTTCTGAGTGAGCTACAAGTCACCCACCACGCCTCCGTCTTTCCGGCGATTTCCTCTATCTCGTTCCTTTAAATCCCACGTGCATGCTCTGCTCTCGCTCCCGACCGACTGGGAGGATTTACTACACTCGTCACTGATTGGTGCACGGAAATGGATTCGAAAGTGCGTTTGCTAACGGTTTTGTCGAGGTTCCTGAAGAATCACGCAGACACAGGTGTTTCAAAGTTCACTCCAAACCAAAGGTGCTGGTCTCCTCTACTGCGGTCAGCATCTTCTCGTACAGCATGGAGAACGAGGGGTACGGCGGCAGGTCGAGACGATTAAAACACGTGTGAGCCCTGTTGAAACAATGAAAGACAACGTTAATGGACAAAAGTTTAACACAGAATTAAAAACAAATGTTATAGTATAGAATAAAAAAAAACACACATGCATTGCTCCTCAGCAATGCTTTTCTCATTACTTTGGCATTTCACTATTATTGTTTTTTTTTATATTTATTGTTTTTGGGATGTGTCACATACTGAGGCGTATCTTCACCTCCAAAGCTCAGAAATGGAGACGACACAGGAGGTATAAATCAGTGCAAGGTTTATTTTTCGTAACTTGATTACTTCAAAAAGCGTGTCACGCTGCTGAATTACCTGGGTAATGATGTGATCTTGCCCCACTTTTCCACACAGAAGCGGCGAGGGCCGTTGCTACCCCTGAGTGAGGCGAAACCTTCATAGGGTATACTGGAGGTCCCTGTTACAAACTAACACGACAAAAACACAATATAAAGTGCTGCCGCTTAAACAGGTGGACCGTGTGTGTGTGTGTGTGTGTGTGTGTGTGCTCACCTGAAGCAACCTCAGCCTCTGTTCATTATTGAATCTCTCCACTGCTGCCCAGAACCAGCGGATTACAATGTGGTTGTCATGGTAACCTGGACAGAACCATCAATCAGCATATGTGTGTGTGTGTGTGTGTGTGTGTGTGTGTGTGTGGTGTGTGTGTGTGTGGTGATACACTGAAGTATTCTCTGTGCTGTGTTACCTCCTCGATATTCTGTGTTGTTCCTCCAGTCGCTCAGATCGATTTCTGCTGTGCCAGCGATCACCAGCTCCAGCTCCCGGGCGTCGAACACGGACACGAGCCGAGCGTCCACCACCTGCACACACACACACACACACACACACACAGATTTCTATTTGCTCGATTGGCTGATACTTTTATCCAAAGTGACATACTATTGAGCAGTAAACACCTCTGTCCTTTTGACACTGGAAACTCCTTCCATAAATGAAAAGAACATTTTTTAATGCATTTATGTGGAGTGTTTGTTGTACAACTCCCCGTGAGCTGTTACTACGGAAACGATAACGTAGTAGAACGAGCACACTGATATAAACTGCACTACCGTCAGAGCTGCTGTTATAGAAAATTAATCAACAGAACAGGAGGTTCATGTACCTCATAGAAACCTCGCACCAAGCTCTCGGTCTGCTGAACAACTCCTCTCTCTATCCTCCACTTCACCATGCGTTCTATGTACTCCTTCTTGTTTTTCTCTGAAACAGGGATGTTAGCGCCGCCAGGCTTTAGCTCTCGCTCGGTGATCTAGAAACACCACACACACACACACACACACACAAGCGATAAGATGAAATAGTGTCTAAGCGTGTGCTAATAGCACATATCATTTATGACAAATAGCTAGCGTCGCTCGTTAAAAAAAACAAACAAGCTGCCGAATGCCTGGGTGCCCCCGAAAGCCGACGTGCCGTTTTGATGTGACGAGCAACTCGCTTGTCCTTAACAATCTCAAACGACCCCAACGAACCTGTCCGAACACTTCCTCGTTAACAGTGAAGGTGAGGTCCAACATGTCCTCGATGTCGTTGTCCTTCATCCACTGCAAGCTCTGGTGGAATTCCTCATCCAGGTACTCTAAATCACTGAGATCACATGGACTAGCGACAGACAAACAGAAAAAAAAAAAAAAAAAAAAAAAAAAAAAAAAAAAAAAAAAAAAAAAAAAAAAAAAGCACAAGACTGTTATAAAATGTACAGAGTAGTTGAGTTTAGGTCTTGTGGTTAAAGTTCCCATCTGCTTATCTCCAGTCTCGTTCTTGGTTCTCCTGACTTGTGTCACTTTAAGCAAGAATTTAAGGCAAGACCCTACAGGTAGAAATGACACTTTTGGTCACGTCAATCATTTTACACATTTTCTTTTACAGTGTACTAATTTACATATCAAAACTCAACAGAAATAATGTTTATTTCACTGCTTTTATCCAATCACGATGACCACTTTATCTGAAACTTAGCAACTTTGAAGAAGGCTTTAAGCTCTGCCCACTTGCCACAGTCATGTAATATATCCCTGAAAAGCTGTCCACTTTAACAGGAACACCTGTACACCTGCTCGTTTATCACGTGGCAGCAGCACAATGCATAAAATCAAGCAGATAAAGGGCAAGAGCTTCGGTTAATGCTCACAGCGAACATCAGAATAGGGAAAAGGTTTTTCTCAAAAATCAAAAAATAAAAGAAGCAAAATTTACATGTACATGAAACTTTTGGAATTTCCCAAAATGTTAATTATTGCTGAATTTTATACTGAAATATGGCATAAAATCACTTTTTATAACAGTCATAGTTCTCTTTAGACACTGTAAAATTAACATTTTTAATTCTAACATCATGCAAAAATCCACTAGATGTTTTTGGTTTTATTAAGTATGCAAATTTAATGTATGCATATTTAATTAGAATCCTCACTTGCATAAAGAAATGTCAGTTGTTTATAGTGCTTATCCTGCCTGAATGATGCATGCAATCTTTGGCTATATTTTAAGCTATGTGACACTGTGGGATTTGTCCTACTTCAGCATAAATGAAAGACCATTACAATTTAGTGGATATGCTATATAGAGAACAGTGTATTAAATATATATCTTTAAAGGTTAACTCTGAAGGAGAGAGCCAAGGCTCTCAACAAATATGGGTTTTATGGAAGAGGGGCGAGCTGTATAAAATTCTGTTTGGAGTTGGAGACATGTTGGAGACTTAGCAAATCTCCATCCTCGCAATGAAGCATGATGGTGGTAGCTATTCCCTTATTCTGAGCCTCACTGGGTGCTTTGTTTAGCGCTCGTGTCCACTCACATGCGCAGTAGACCCTTGTAGAAAGGTCGGGTGAAAAAGGCATCGAGCAGGTACTGATGGATAAGAGCCAGGCCGAGGATGCGGCCACTGAACCGAAACCTTGAGAGAAGGAGATCGAGACGTATAAATATGGACATTCTATACGGCTCAGTCATTTCATTTAACATATCATTTAATATAACTGCATGATGCCAAAAATTACCACTGCAATAAACACTACTGCAAAAGATATTCTAAATATTGACACTCCTTGTGTTTCTCAGTAAAACAGCTACAGCTGTAGGTTTCTCAGACCATTCGTGATGATTGTCGACGAAGGCAGACATGGGGCTGATCTGGACGGTGTAGGTGTCATTGGCTGAGTACTCGAACAGGCCGTAGTAAGGGTTAAAGAGCTCGCGTGACACCAGGAAAAAAAACTCTCTCGAAGGGCCGCTGTAGTCCAGCCTGTGAACACAACAACAAATTTAGCTCATTTCACTTCGGCCTCCATCAAACAATATAGATGCTTCACCTGTATAGACCTGAACAAGTGAAACACATGCAGTGGTCTAAACTCACTGTCACTGGATGGTACAGGTTGGCAAAGATATCACATCATGACATTTTCTATGATACACGATATGTGTGATGAGATACAGGACAGATTAAAAAAAAATTATCATCTAATTACATGCTTCCGGGGTTGCAGATATTATACATAAATATTGACGATATCTCAGAAAATGATCTCCGAAAATAATTACGCCATTGTATTGACACAGCAGAAGAATTATTCTAATATGAAGTTACGACTGTTAAGAACTTGCATCCTGTTTACTTCCTGCTGCTCCAGCTCTGCCCTGAACATGCCCTTAATCATGAAAACACTGACTGTCAGACTCAAAGTGCAGGCCACACTTTAAAAAAAAAAAAGAATTATGGAACGGTAATGATGGAAGAAACACGTCAAGCCGGTTAAACCTTTACCAACAATGTGCCCTCCTTTTTTTCCCCTCCATGCTAAGCGTTTTTCACTAACCCCTCCTCTCCGACGAAGCTGACGTAAAGTTTACTTCGCTGCAAGTCCTTCCTGGAGTAGCACATGATCTGGTTGAAAGCATCTTCAAGCAAGTGGTCTCTGCGCATGATCAGTCTGAGAAGATGAAACACAAAATCATGTGTGAGCGTGTGCACTGACGTGTGAGAACGTGTCTACGGCGAGCTTAACGTAGGTTGCAGGCGCTTACTTGACTTTCCCCGGCCCCTGGCCGTAGCCCTTGGTCTCAAGCTTGCGGTAGAAATTGCGGAGTTTGGCCTCGAAGTCCCGCTTGTATGGCGCAGGAGCCCTCGCGTTGGCTCGTTGTGTGCCTGAGAGAAAGTTTACATTTTATAGTACAATTAAATGTGTGGTGTCAGTCATTACGCAGGTGAGACAGAAGCATACACTGGAAAGAGCTTTTAGATAAACCTTTAGCTTAACCAACGGACTAAGTGAAATTGGCCTGGAAACGCGTGCTGCCCAGTAACACGCTTTGTTTGTCAATATACATTGGTCATAAATGGCTTCTAACAAAATTTCGAATGTAGCACAGCACG
This sequence comes from Pangasius djambal, assembly GCA_022985145.1. NCBI lineage: Eukaryota > Metazoa > Chordata > Actinopteri > Siluriformes > Pangasiidae > Pangasius > Pangasius djambal. Next base: position 1,712,736 of record CM041000.1, on the reverse strand, counting down.
TTTGCACCCTTTAGAAAAGGTCAGCGAGTCGTCGATGGACGTTTCGGCTGTACGATTTGGCATTCTGTCCTTGCTTTGCACGTAAAATTGTTTCTCGATAAGATGATAAGTCTGAAAATAAAACAAAAGACGTTGGTAAGAGGAAGGAACAACTCTTTATATCTGCTATAACAGACATGTTTCTCAGACATTTAGAAAATACTTAAAAAGTACAATCTGCCATTCTTTATTCAATTAAAAAATGGACTTTGGACTTTATTATGTGTAGCTTTACAACAACATGCGTCTGAACTGTTTTGCTGCTCTTTACCACTCTATGGTCACTAATCTGAGCTTTGTTGCAGACAATAAGGGCTCAGTAGTAGCAGGTGTTTGCAGTCTGAGCAAATGTTGACCCAGCTTTTACTAGTATTTACACATATATAATGCTCACAGGCTGTGGAGATGTTTGTGTTGAAGACAGACAGATACCTGAGACAAAAACAAAAATCTTTTTAGTAGATATTAACCAATCCTATACTTCACCATGGACATGAAGATTTTTGTGATTTGACTCAAATTACCGATTCCACCAAAGAACAACAAGGAGCTGAATTTACTTTTGAGAGTTGTAATGCAATCCAATCAGCCAATCATGTGGCAGCAGGGAAATGCATAAAATCATGCAGATACAGGTCAAGAGTTCAGTTAATGTTCACATTAAAAAAAAAAAAGAGAGAGAGAGAGAGAATGGGGGGGAAATGGTGGAAATGCCCTGCTGATGAGAGAGGTCAGAGGAGAATGGCCGAGCTGACAGGAAGGGAAGGCCACGGTAACTCAAATAACCACTTTTTACAGCTGTGGTGATCAGAAGCGCATCTCAGAATGCACTGATTTCATAATGGCATGAATGACCAGGTGTAAAGGTGTTCCTAATAAAGTGGCCGATGAGTGTGCATACCAGATATGTAAAGGAGAAACAAATTTTTTTGTTAGGAACCTTTTTTTTTTTGTAATTTTGCATTCCTTTGCTATTAGTGCATTATTGTATGCATATATAAATATATATATGAAAGAAAGTGTGCTCATGGACAGGAAACACTCACCAGGCGAGTTCTGCGGGGAAGAAACCGGAGAACCCCGTGGAGACTGACAGTAGCTGGGGTGCAATAAGGCATGGGGGGGCACGTACGACATCACTTCCTCTTCAAACAGGCTGGGGAATCAAATATGAGACGCTGAGGAATCCCTGAACGCTGAGGAAGTGTTCGGCACGGTGGACGTGGAAACTTACCTGAGCAAAATGACCAAATCTGCATCGCTGGAGAGACGCACCAAGCCAGCTGCGCCCTCGTTTCGGATAAACTGCACCTTCTCCCTGCAAACAAAAAAAAAACGTGTAAAAAACGTATAAATTGTACTGCTTATACTAGCTAGTTAACTAACCAACTACTCTGACAGGATTTCTGTGAGTGAAATACATTTTCCTGTTTATGCTAGCGAGGTAGCTAACGTAGGATAACCTGACAGGATTTCTGACAGGATATTGACAAATGATACCCTCACTGACTATTCTAGCTAGCTAACATGAGCTAAGTGACAATTTCTGAGAGGATGTTTGAGCTATAAACTATAATTTTATTGCTTAATAAACATAGTGCTAGCTAGTTAAGTAACTAACTAATCTGACAGGATTTCTGTGAGGAATTTTTTAAGCCATATTCATATATTTTTATAAGTTTATTCCTAATATTCTCTATCTAGCTAACATGAGCTAACCTGACAGGATTTGTGAGAGTATTTTAATCCATATTCATACATTTTTAAAAAAAATAATTTTTACTGCTTAAAATAGTCAGATAGCCAACATAAAATAATCTGACCAGATTTCTGAGAGAATTTTAATTTAATTTTTCATATTCAATAATATTTATTTTCAGGTCATATTCAATAAAAATGACGTTTTTAAACCGCAGACACTCCTGTCTGTGGCATAATTATCTATATCTTTATATTTCACATGAAGTACCTGAGTGAGTGATTCCTACTGAACTCGGGCTGTCTCTCCTGCAGGATCTCGAATATGTTCGGCTGCCTTAAAAAGGCCACGATCTTATCGTTGTAGGCTGCAAATATGAAATATTGAATAAGTTTACATTCTCAAAGCAAATTCAGTCTTCAAATAATCAATTATGTCTGAACTAGGGATGCATCAATACTGTAACTAGTATCTGCTATCAGTCTGCCAATGTGCTTAATCACTCATAAAAGATCAAACAGTACTATGTTCTATGTAGTACCATGTACCTAGCTGCTGTGCTCATGAACAGGCGACACAAAAAGACACAATTATTTCACAATTAAAGATGGCGATCAAGTAAACTGTGCTCTGAACAGATCAACAGAAGGAACTACGGCATCTTCCTACAATACAAATAACCCGATAAAACATCTTTAAGATGAAACTCTTTAAAAAACTGCATGTTGTGCGTGATGATCAGCCGCAAATGCTCATTGACAGCGAGGGATTCCGACGCAATGAAAACAAAAACATACATTATTTACAGCTGTACAAAGGCACTTTTTTCTGAAGTGAAATGAAACTTACTGTTTTCCACCATGTCCCTACTCGATCTAATGTAACTAACGTAGCTAGCTAATGCACTTCATTTAAAGAAAACTAGCTAACAGCTAGCTTATAAAGAGCTAATAGCTAGCGTATAAAGAACGAGCCTAGTAGCCTGAAGTGCATGAACACGTGCATGTGCACATTTCAATATTTAAACCAGGGAAATGCACCAGAGCTACATGTTCTGTAACGTCTCTTACTGCTTAACACTACGTAGGTTAATCATCTCACTATCAGCAACAATGAGTACCAAGAAAGAAAAAAAAATCCTAAATTACATGTGAACACCAAACATACCAACAGGTACGAGATCCTGGCACTGATTGCGACCAGCAGCGCTGAAGGTGTTGGAGGGCCGGGGTAGGACAGTGGGGCCGGCGTGACGTGGGTCATCACCCACCTGCAACACACAATTACTTCTGTCTCAGTCACACGTGACTGGTTATGACATCACACTTCTTTTTGTGTAGAAAGTGACAGGGTGAGTTAATTAGTCAAACTTGCATACAAAACAGAGCAGGTTTGAGTGTGCGGTGCAAAGCATTCCACAAATAAAATCATGAAAATGACATGCAACAGCAAAGCTGATTTCATAAGCTTCTCATGAATCTCATGAATCCACGCCATCCATATTTACATACATTTTCATATGATGCATCTCAATTTGCCATCACACGCACATGATTTCCATAAATTGTCCATAAAAAACTATTTAACTGCAATATGGAGCATTTGAAAACAAACCCTTTTTCAGCCAAAAGTGCGTCTGTTTGAGATCACCGCAAATAGACATGTATGTACTGTCACCTCCGAGCTGCCATCAGGGATATACCATATATCATATTAACGTGCAATACGGCTAACATGTAAAACCTTTCACGGGAGGTATAATAATTATTGTTCCAATAATGTGTCTTGCATGACGCCAGATTATCTCGTGTAAACCCATTACATATCAAATCACATAAGAGTTGTGATTCTTTCATTATCATGTGTCTACCTCGAATCTAAAAACTACAACTGATATATTTGTGTTACAAACATGGTTTGTTACTAAAACACGGCGTATGCTTACGGATTATGGCGACGGGAGTTAAAGCTTAGAGGAATAAAATAACAAAATCATAAAATACACACGCAGGTGAAGGAGGGAATTCAGACTACGTGCTCAGCCATTCTGGGAAATAAAGCAGCTCATAATTACTTTAGTGTAAGGACTCCCTGACTTCTAATATAAACTGATTATCGGGAAAGCAAAACAAAGCAATAGTGCTTGCGCTTCAAGCAACTATTAAGTGAATGGTCAATTTCCTTTCTCTCTTTTTCAATGATATTCTCTCCCGGTTTATTTCTTGCAATGTCTGCATCACCACATATCACCTCACAGCTTCCGACACGGCTAAGGTGCTAATTATTTTATAACACAAAGGTCCGCCTTCTAAACTATGAAATTAGTACTTTAAGTTTCTTGTTAGCTTGTTAGTCTCAATATTAGTCTTGTCTCAGCTGGCTCAATTAACAGCTGACACACCTTTGTCACCTTAAATAAAGAGATGCATGTTTTATAAGAATGATGTAGGTGTGATCTTGGGGAAAGAAGCCTGCTGACGTTTGTATGTGTGTGTGTGTGTGTGAGAGAGAGAGAGAGAGAGAGAGAGAGAGAGAGAGAGAGAGAAGCGGCCCTCTCTCACCTCTCCGGCACTGTGGCTGCGCTGGCGGCTCAGGTGCTGGCGGTGGGCGAGCAGGCCGCTGGGCCGAGCACTTTGCAGAGGCAACCGCGGGTCTATGAAGGTGGTGGAGCGGCAGTTGTGGTCCACAAAAAACGGCTGGAGGAAAAAAAAAAAAAAAAAAAACGAGAGAGAACGGTTAAAAGAAGCTGAGTTGCTAAAATTAAAATGACTATTTTTGTTACGTCTATGAAATTAACACACTGAGTGTCTTGGTTTGATTGTGAATGAATCCCAGGCTGAGAGCTGAGAAGATGCTAAAATGATGATAAAAGATGAGAGACCAACCTTGCCAGTGTGGTCATGTTTCATCTCCCAGCCACGCGGCAGCTCCAGTTGCTTGTTGGCAAACAGGTTGAGGAAGGTCACTAGATCGCGGTTGTGCTGGTAACGTTCAAAGTGGTGTGTGTCACGCCGGACCTTGCTGATCATGTGCTTCAGACAAGTGTTACTCGTAAACATGCGGTAGGCACTCTAAGAAAGGAGAGGTAACAAAGATGAGATGTAAACAGCCTTCATTTTTACAAGATTGCAAATAAAACAGAATGTTTTTTTTGTTTGTTTGTTTGTTTTTTCATTTTTGTGTCTCCTAAAGTTAGTTAGACAAAAAAATATATATAATTACAGGATTGAATTAGTTTTAGGATTAGTTGACTAATAACAGCATGTCCAAAAGCATATCCTCTTATACAACAGCAATTTGCCAATGGTTACGATCATTTTAATTTAATAAAGAATGACAAGTAGTAATCTTAAAACACGCACAGGCTAAAACTGCCTTTACAGGGTGACGCCTGGCATCTGATGTTTTTTTCCACCTGCCAATCACGCTATTGTCAGAATCATCCATCGATAAGATGTGCAAACTGGGCACCACCTTGTCAAACACACATGGGTGCAGTAATGATACCACACATCGGCCCAAGCTCCTGAATGAGAGAGTCATATCCTGGCAAGTCCTAATTTATAATTTTATAATAAAATTTAATGCGGGTTATAAGTTTGTAAATTAACACCAAATTCCAGAGAGAAGGTTAGGCGAGTTTCAGCATTTGTCGGACAGTCAGGGGAAAGGATGTGACTCTTCAGACACAGAACGTGTTCAGAAAATAGTGTCATTTTTTTTGTTTTTGTCTTCAATTTCAATCGAAAGAATGACAATGACAGTTTATAACAAAAGCCATAACAGGAACTAACTAGTTTTGGCTGATAAAGGGTTGGCACACTCACATAACCTACAATACAAACTTATAATCAGCACTGTGCGAGCAGATCCAGCCAAATAAGCCAAAACACTCCTCGGGAAAAGCCAAAACACAAAAGAGGCAAAAAAAAAAAAAAAAAAAAAAAAAAAAAAAAAAAAAAAAAAAAAAAAGGATATATAATACATGTTAAAAGTGGTGGCTAGCAATGACTAGCCTGATTAGCAGCAACTCTGAGAAAAGATCAGTTCTGGATGTTGGGAAAAGGCAAGACTCTTGCAAATAAAGCTTAGTTTATTGAAATAATTAGATCTCTACCTTTTTTTTTTTTTTTAGCATTTTCTGATTTTTCATCGCAAACTGATATCAAAGTAGAAGGACTCACGGGGTTGGAGTGGAGCACGCTGAAGAAGTCGGGGCTGGTGAGAAATTTGGCGCTGGGTGACTGGAGCAGCAATGAGAGGCGTGAGCAATAGTTAGCGGCTCCCGCCGCTGCATCCCTGCGGTACTCTGGACAACAAAAGAGCATGTCCTGAAGTGTCTTATTCCTCTTACACCACAGCAAGTTTGTGTGTGTGGCAGCGAAATATGTGTATTTCGGTCTGCGAAGGTATGTATACACATTTTTGAGAGTGCACCATCTTAGTGTGAGTGTGTCTGTGTGTGTGTGTGTACCAGGAATGGTGTGGTGCATCAGGTCTGTTTCGTCCGAGGGCATCTCTGCCGCCTGCTCGTCCGTGCGCTCGTTGGTTATCGTTCTCCGGATACTCTGATACCTGAGTGAGAGTCGGAGAACGCAAAGAACGACTAGAGGATATTAACATAATACTTAATCAGCATGATCAGGGTTGAAAGTGTTTTTTTAAAAGAACTTTGGAGTTGGTCTGAATCTCCTCAGTACTACGTGATCAACTGAACATACGTGTGTGTGTGTGTGTGTGTGTGTGTGTGTGTGTGCGCTGACCGGCGGTTTAACTGCTCCATCTGCTGGATGGAATTGGATCTCTGCAGGACCTGAGGAGCGGGCGGAGCTGTGGGTCGCTGCCAGGTGGTGGTCCTATTCACATGATCCACATAAAATATTCTCCCGTGGCTGTCGATGCGGGCCTCCCAGTCTGCAGTGCGTGCACACACACACACACACACGCACACACACACGAACACACACAAACACACGCACACACACACTGATCAGTGTTTTGAAGCCAAAACTCGTTATCCATAATGTACCACAATGTACCCACAACGTGACTATATGATTTATTCCAAAAGGTCCAATTTAAATGATCATTTACTTAATTATGCTCAATTATGAGGAATATAAAGTAATATTTTTATTTATTTGTATTTTTTTTATCCATTTATATTTACATTTAACGTTGTGGAACGTCCTTGGCAATGGATGGCAGGTGTGCTCATGAGCAGTATAACTCAAATACAATTAGATATCTGTTTTCTCCCAAGTGTGTGTAGGCACACACACACACACACACACACACACACACACTCACTCACTTGGTGGTAGCGGTTCGTCCACTCTCTGGTAGCGGCTGATGTCGTGCCGTACAGCTGGAAGAGAGCGGACAGGCTGATGACCATTCACCTGAGCGCTGGCTCCTACAGGAACACATCCAAATCCACTAATCACATTCCACCATATTATCTTTAACCAACCAAAAAAAAACAAAAAACAAAACAGACATTTGATACCTGACTCCCCATCTGTTTCTGCTGAATCAGTTCTCTCTCTTCCTGATGACTCCGCCCCTTCTGCCTGTGACTCCTCCCCTGATGCTAGCAAGCTCTGCCTCCTCCTCCACACCTCCTCGCCCTCCTCCTGCCCATTGGCTCCGTTAGGCTGTTCCTGAGAGACGCCAGGCTCTGGTTGGTCGTCTGCAGAAGCTCCACCCTCTGCGCTAGCTACACCAGAGCTAGCTGCGGAGGCTTCGGAAATGGTGGCTTCGCTCGCTACAAAGACCTCCTCGCTTGCGCTCTCTATGGCTGCATCTTTATCCTACAGGAGGTTGAATTTGTACAAGTTTACAAATATGAAAGATTTACAATTTTAACAAGATATCACATTAAAAGCTGCAAAATTTCTACTAAGTACAAGACTCTCACTTGATCTGCTGGATTCTGGGATGCAGACTGTGACTGGGCCGATGCACTAGCCATTCCCTCCTGGCTCCCTTCCACGCCGCCATTTTGGGTGTTTGCAGTGCTGCTACCTGACTGTGAAGCCGCTGCTTCTTCTCTACCAGTGGGACTCCCCTCCGCCTCTGTTTTAGACCCCTCCCTCTGCTCCTGTTCAGTCGCTACTCCATTGGCCAACCCCTGAGAGATGTGTGCTTCCTCATCTTCATCTGAGTCGATGTGCAGCATGGCGTTGAGCCGTGTGTCCGTGGGGAAGCTGGAGCGCAGTTTGGGCGACGCCGCTCCCAGGGGCCGATCTCCGGGGCCATTCGGAGCCTCGATGGTGTCCAGGTAATCATTGAGAGAGGTCTGCCTCTGGGTGTGTCCCGAATCGATGACTACGTCCCTAAGATGTCGCTCTTCGTCAGGTTCCGATGGACCTTCGTCAGTCCTAAACGCCTCGTTGTGGAGAGAGGCCTCAGAGCCGGTTGGAGACGCAGCCCTGGGGATGCGGGAGGACTGAGGGACCACGTCCTCATCATCTGAGGGGCTGCCCGGGTCTCCATTCATAGACGAGGCACCCAGGAGTGAGCCCATAACATCTGATCAAGTGATAAATACGTTAGCTATGATGTACACGCAGTATCCTACTTGCACACATTCGTACACTCCCACTCTTTCCATTCCTACCAGATCTGGTCTCCTTTTTCACTGCCACGTGTTTATCCCGATGTTTACTCCCTCTCGTACACTGCCGCCCATTCACTCCAGCTCCTAATCATTTATTCCCATGTATTCTACATGTTTACTTGCACTCATTCACTCCCATTCCCTCCCACTCGTACACTGCCAAGCTGCCACAGTCATCACACTCGCTCATGCACACTGACATTCAATCCCAATCATACGTTCCCCGTCATTCCCTTCTACCCCAGACCTTCTACCCCAGTCGCACAGTACCTCCCTTATGTTCTCTTGCTCAATCAGCCCCACGCAATGATTCTCTTTGTTTAGCCCCACTAATACATTCCCACTCATTCTGCTCCACTCGTTTACTGCTATTGCTTTAGCTCCACTGGTTTAGCCCCACTTGTTCACAAACACTCATTCAGCCACACTCGTTCATCCTCACTCATTCACTTGGTTCATGCACACTTGTTCACTCCTTCTCATTTAGTCCCACTCATTTACTGCCACTCGTTTACTCTCACTTGTTCTTTCCCACTTCTTTACTCCCACTCATTTACTCCTATTGGTTCAGCCCCACTCTTTCACTCCCATTGGTTTAACCCTTTTTGTTCACTCACACTCATTCACTCCCATTCATTTATTTCTATTTTTTCAGCCCCACTGGTTCACTCTATTGGTTCACTCTATTGGTTCAGCTCCACTTGTTCCCTCCTACTCACCCTCATGCCCAGTAGATGTGATCTCCACCCTGAACTGTAGCTGACCGCTCACATGGTCCGTGGGCAAACGGCGGCACAGAGTATAACTCACAGGCTGATCCCTGGATCAAACACACACACACACACACATCAGCAATTGCAATCTTAATATACAAAAAAATAAACAATGCATCCTGTCAAAGATAATATATTTGTAGTTAGCGCCGTGTGACAAACCCCGCTGCATGCCTCTCCAGAAGCCTCTGCACAGGTATGGTCAGCTGACCCAAAAAGCGCTTGATGATTGGCCGACTTTTAGCAAATTTGTCCTTCACCTCGATCTCTAAAACATCTGTCATGAGCGCGACGAAGGTGTATTTCTGCAAGAGGACAGGCAAAGTTTTTGTTATAGAAATGGAAACAGTGGCCATTTATGCACACACAACTACTGGAATCTGGAAGAGCATTTAAACTTATAATTATGTGGAGCGCATTTCCAACAAGACAATTTTTATTCTGGTTTATTTCACTGCGGAAACCTCCAGTTTAGTTCCTTCAAGGTCTTTGCTACTTTTTTTTATATTAAGAGAGCCATTAATATTGATTTCTTGTAAATATGCAAAAAAAGAGATGTACTTTTACAAACATACGGTGCACGCGGCCCTGTTTTTTTTTCCTGACAAATCTCGTTTAATGTGCACTCCATATAGTGCACTAGGTAGGTCCTACAAGGTAACTGTGTTATACCCTAAGCAGAGCATATAATTAATGAATAGGAAGTAATTAGGGTGATTAGGTAATGTGCGTGTGTGTGTGTGTGTGAGACCTCTCCATGCCACACAGGGTTGGTGGTGTTGGAGATGATGGAGGCTCGTCTCTCTTGGCCGTGGTGTGTGAAGGCAGGGAAGCCGCTGCGTTTTCCAGGCTGGATGCTCATCTTCAGATACGGGTCCGGATTGAAGAACATGCCTTTCTTTAGGCCCTGAGCTCTGATATCTTCCAAACACACACACACACACACACACACACACACACATTATAAGGCCGTACATGAAGCAGAAGCAAACAACCCAATTTTGTGTATTTCAGCTGAATATATAGAACATGTCAAAAATAATAGCACCCTTGGTAAAATGGTCTTTGTGGTTAATTAGCTTATTACTAATTATGACAATTATTATTTAGCTTTTTCAATATTTGTCACAACGAAGTTCAAAATAAAAGACAGATACCTTTCTATACCAGGTATCTTTTTAAAACATACTTTTAGAATTACAAACAGCTGGAAGCAGCTGGTTTGAGCTTAAGATTCTGTGCTGAGTCTTTAAAATTATAAAATGTGTTTTTGTGTTAAATTATTTGTTTCTGTAAACTTTGAATAAAATTATTATTTAGTATTAAGTATTATGATGCATGCTATGTATCGTAGAACGGTCCTTGAGGCTCATGTTCTGACACTTTAGCTCCCTCTTTAATTCCTTAACTGACTGCTTTACACTAATAAACAACTAATATAGAAAATATATTCTAATTATTCAGCTATTTGCAAACAGTGGTCTAATTATCACAAATCACCAGTAAAACTGCTCAAGCGAACAAACCAGGTCTGCTTTTAACTTGTACTGGCACTTTTTGTCCACAGGGAGGCAGTGCAGATGTGCAGGATGTATACGGAAGAAGCTTCTATACAAAATTAAACTTTTATTTCTTCGTTCCTGGTTCTAGCCACCTGATAATGTGAAGCTGACGAGTTTCCGGCAATGCTCCGTCACAGACTGGCCGTCCACTTGTCCCTCTGGTCCAGCCTACATCAGTGTGTGAGAGAGAGAGAGAGAGAAAGAGAGAGAGAGAGAATTATGCAGTTAAATCTAAACACACAGCTACACCCCTTCTTGTTTTTTTCCCTCCATGGTGGAGAGTTGACCCGGGTAGAAATCGCCCTTCACACTGAAAGAGGGACTGCACTAAGCTTGGACCATCTGGACACGCGGCGTAATAAATCACAGCAGCGTGGCTGCGTGCCAGACGAACACAATCACGAGCTTAGTGCTCAGACGTTTCGTATAAAATGAATTTGTGCCAGCTGCTTGCACGGCACCTGGAGACAGATGTGGACATAGATGAGGAGAGAGGAGGGAGGAGACGGTTACAGCTCATGTAGTGCATGCTCCTAAATTATTTAACTCAACTGCAGTGCACTTGCACATTAATACAACAGCCTGACTCCGTATTCACGCAAACGCACGTTAGAACAGTAGTGTGTGAGCGGGAGAGATACAAATCACCAGTAAACCGAGTAAATGCAGAAAAACAATATACTGTGTGTGCGCATCACTTTTTTAATACTCGTCTAATATTGTTTTATGAACGTTATCAATTAATTTCTTCTGGTACTATGACAGTACCATTAAATGAGGCGTTTCCTTTGTATCTGTCAGTCTTAGTGAAGTGGGCGTGGTCTCTGTGCATATCAGTCCTAGTGAAGGAGGTGTGGCAAACTGCCCTGATCTCGTGTGTGTGTGTGTGTGTGTGTGTGTACTTGGAAAAGTCTGCCAAAGCCTCAAGTTTCAGTGCATTGTCTTTGTTAATGTCAACTAACAGCAATGTATCAAATATTCAAACAATCACAATAACCAGCTTTCATAACCCTGCAGAACCATAAAGGTTCTTCAGTTACAATAATCAGGTTTGTGAACTGAATCTTGAATTATTTAGCCATTGCTGCTTTTCAGTGGTGACATCATACAGAGAGAGAGAGAGAGAGAGAGAGAGAGAGAGAGAGAGTGTGTGTGTGAACTTTGCTCCAGCTCTGTGTACATCTCTCTTAAGTGCACATCAAAGCGTTTCAGAGCAGGAGGCAGGAGTCGGCAAATTCTCGGCATGCCAGTGAATCTGATACTCTCTCTGCAACACACACACACAACATTATACACTAAACTCCTAAAATGGGACATCGCTCATTTAAAGCATTCCTGAAAATAAATTATCCTGGTAAGTACATTGAATAGAAGATAAACTTTTGTGTTTTTTGCCTTGTGTGGTCAGTAAAAAGCTTGATTTGGGAAATTTATGAGAAGCTTCTAACCGTTTTATATCATACTCATCATCGCTTTAGGGTGTTTTCCAGGCTCTGGAAGCTAAGAGCAGATTTTCAGGTGATGTTTGCTAACACAACACAGTGGGATCTGAAGGATAATCACATAAACTGCTGATGCCAAAAAACTCAAAATGCACAGATGAAGACACACACACACACACACTCACCAGCACGCCAGGGTTCTTTACAGTGATGCAGGGCGTCGTCGCTCTCAAAGCTCCAGTCACTCCATGGTAATATTTGAAGCAGATTTTGGTCTCAGCTATGTACATACACACAAAAATACATACATGTAAAAATATATTTAAACTTAAAGACACATATAACATGTAGTAATAATACGTACATAACATAAACTAAGGAATAAAACACTCCATGTCGTGGTGTTATAGGAAAATAATCAATAATGGAGTGGTTTATTTTTCTATACTGGCACATTCTGAAGAGTTTTATTCCTCTTATACCACAGCCATATTGAAAGTTGTGTTAAACTGAAATGGTGTAAATAATAATAATAGTAAAATCCACTCACGCTCCATGAAATAAGGCCCAGGCTCCAGCCTCCAGACGATCTGTCCCCTCTGTGTGCCATTGACGCCGCGGTTCTTTGAGTCCCACACGTTAGCCGGACACGTCTCATCTGGGAATTAAACACGCATAAAATATTAACATTTCCGTCTTAGCTATACATAAGCTACAAGAATGTCAAGCAATCGTTTTAATCATGATCACGATTTTTTTGGTTTCTCGGTTAAGCCTAAGAAATTAAAAACACAAGGATGGTGTCTTTTTACAGAAAAAAACCTTGAATATGAGTATTTTCCTGTAACAGCACATCCCGCCCCAACGCTAACCTTTTTTTTTCTAATTTATGAAGGAACAACACATTGTGCTTTTATTTCTGAAAATAAAACTGAATTAGATTTGCGCTAACGAGGAGGAATGAGTGTGTGTTCGCTGTTAGCACTGTGCTTCAACACGCCTCAAGCCGACTCCCATCTGTCTGTCTCTGCTGAACGCTCACTGTGCCAGCGGATTACTACAGTGTCACATAAACACTCAATAAATACTGCACAGGGAGCAAATGTATAATAGATGTGTGTGTAAAATACGGAGCTGAGCTGCTGAATAAACCCAGCCGTGTACACTCATACAGCAGGGCGTGCTATTACAGTGGGTTCGGAAATTTGACCCTCGGCTAAAGGCACTCCAAACTGAGCTCAGGTGCATCCTCTTCTCTTTGATTATCTTGAGATTTCTCCAGAACTTGTGGCAAATTCAACTGATCGGACATGACTTAGAAAGGCGAACACCTGCATGTGTGTAAGGTCACACCACACCGTTGTGAAATGGAGGAAGTTTGGGACCACCAGGACTCTTCCTAGAGATGTAATTCAGTAACTGGGCTAGAAGGGCCTTGGTCAGGGAGGTGACCAAGAACCCAATGGCCACTTCTTCTGGAAGTCTAAGATGGGAGAACCTGCCAGATGAACACTTTTTGGTAAATGGCTAGATGGAAGGCGCTCATGAGTAAAAGGCGCACGGCAGGAACTGAAAGGACTCTGTGGTGTGATGAGGGGGCTACATTTGGCGAAAACCAAGTACTGATCGTCAACTGGCTAATACCATCCCTAGAGTGAAGCATGGTGGTGGTAGCATCATGCGATGGAGGTGCTTCTCAGCGGTAGGGACGGAGTCAAATACAGACTTCCATAAAGAAAACCTGCTCCAGAGTGCACGCGACCTCAGACTGGGGGCGAAAGTTCAGTTTTCAGCATGACAACAACCCATACATGTCCTTGTGTTGTCCAGTCAAACCACACAGAACCCAGGACAACATCTGTTGAGAGATCTGAAGATGGCAGATCACAGACACTTTCCATCTGAGCTGACAGAATAGAATCTGCCAGGAGGAATGGGAGAAACTCCCCAAATCCAGGTGTGCAAAGCTTGTAGAGGCCAATAAGACACTAAGCCTTAATTGCTGCCAAATGTGCTTCTACAGAGTATGAGAAATTTCAGTTTTTGTTTTGGAAAACAAAACAAAAAAAAGAAAAAAGGCACAAACTTGTTTTCACTTTGTCAATATAGATTACTGAGTGTAGATTAATGACCAAAAAAGTCAATTTAATCCATTTTAAATGAAAACAAATAACATCATAAAGTGTGCAAAAACTGAAGCAGTCTGAATACTTTCTGGATTCACTGTATATTAGTACTGTATTAAAAATGGAGATGGCGGATTGTTCAGCCCTGAACTAGCAGCCTATAACCTGTATGTATAGAAAGCTGCCCCTCGCTGGTGTAGATTAGCCTCGTCCAGCTTGATCTACGCTCCACACTTTCAGTCTATATCACTGGCCTGACTCTTCAGTAAGACATAATTCACCCTCTGTCATATGACCACATAAAAATAAATCAACAGCAAGACTGACTGTAGCCAACAGCTAGCACCATCTTCCTCCAGCTAAATGGACAAGGATGGGAAGAAAGAAAGAAAGAAAGAAAGAAAGAAAGAAAGAAAGAAAGAAAGAAAAATACAGACAATAAATGCGAATGGAAAGAAAGAAAGAACAGAGGCGCGGAAAGAAACAAAGAAATGTCTCTTCTCTTGAACACCGTGTCTTCATAAATGCTAAATAAAGCTACTCACACAGCTATTATTAATCAATTACTTATCATTAAACACAATTTGTTTGGGATGAAAAATGTGTGACTTGGAATCAGACAAGCCCGTATCCATTTTACAATCCTCACTCCACTCAAGTGAAGCATCCAGAATCGAACCCTGCTCTGGGCCATTTCCCTCAGGAGCAGTCGGAGCTGCTGCGTGACTGTAAACGTACCTCCAGAGAACGACGGGGTGATCAATGTCTGGCACAGGGAGCCTTTTCTCTGGGAGAGACTGTGCTGGAATTTCCCTTACTGGATCAATACCTCCACGGAGCACGTAGTAGGAGTGCGAGGGATCGGCTTTCGCCTGCTGTCAGAGCCAGACGACAGGGAAGCGCTACAATGACTAATGTGACCACAGCCAATCAGGAGTCACCACTGATGCCTAGGATGCTTTTCAATCGCGTTTCTACATCATTACATTGTGGAGTTATTATTGTAAACGTATGACTGAATATGCTCTATTGGAGACGCTTGGGTGCTTCAATGACACACGCCGATATTAGGAAGCATCCTTAGGAAGCATTATAATAATAATAAACATACAATTCCAATAGGGTGCCTATACCCCTTTGGTGTTTGGACCCCTAATAAAGAGTGTGCGCTTCCTGTAGTGTATTTCATTAATACCCAAAAAAACCCCAGATCAATAGAAATTATGCTAGATCATCGAAAGAAAGTTGATTTTTCATATTTGTTACTTTAAGAACAAGTTACAAGAAAAGAATATATTGTACTGTATGAGTAATGACGTCCTCTATATACCCACACACAAATACTACAGGATATTCCCAGAAATACCACATTCCGCCGTGTGTTATTGAGCCGAGTTGTGTTTATGGTTCTCTGTGTCTCCTTAACCAAGGTCCACGCGTCCTTTTCACCCTTTTTAATCAGGACTCTCGGAAATCATGGGCTCTCTAAACCTCCGAACAGCACTAAGTAATTACACTTAACCTTTAGCGTGAGTAACATGTCAGACAGAGTGATGGGTAAGAGGCAAGGCAGCCATTATGCCGCTGACTCAACATTTTTCTCCCACGTTCCCTCACTGGCTTTACACAGGGCTCGTCCTCTCTCTCTCTCCCACACACACACACACACAGGCATGCATGCCCTGCTTTCATATTTCTGGCTCAGTGGAGCATCAAAGTACAGGATTATTTTTTTCATCGCATCCGTTGTCCTCTACTGTATCACGACTGGCTAAAAGGGACAGATAATCACCTCCACTGGCGAATCCGCTGCACCACAAGGGTATAATCCATTTCACTTGTCACCAGAATTCTCTCAAAATATACTATGTGCCATCCAAAAGAAACAAATCCGCTTTTTGAAAAGGTATTAGTATGCTATTACGCTAGCTTTCCTCTTTTTCTACTCCGCTGTCATACCACTTGATAGTTAACCACGACTTTAAAAACTTGTAGCGATGCAGAAACACAAAATGAATCAAAACACAAAATAAACAAAACTCAAACAATATTGTTTACCAAAAGCACGTAGCTACCATCTGCTGCGCAAATGCGATAAGCTACGCTATGTATAGTTTGTTGCAAGATCAAAGATTGCAAATCTCACAGCAACCATTTTTACCCGTAGATCGTGAGTTTACGGTGTATTTGCTTGGTCACTTGTAATTCCTCCGAAAAAGCAATGAAACTGAACATATGTTAAAAAAATCACTCACTGTCATACAACATTTCCGTACCTGCAACTTACCATAGAAAATTTAGGATGTCCAAATTTTTTTTTAGCTCATCTTCACACTGCAGAGTCTGAATTAGAACAAAATTGATGTGTTTGGCTTGTTTTGGTTTCATTTTGCACCAGAAAGAAAAAAAAATGTTGGCTAAGGGGTGCTTAAGGCTGAAAACCTCCCCTTAAAACTCATTCACTCTTTGGTCATAAATATGGTGACAGAAAAGGGTAAACAAACCTTTGACAAGTGTTTGTAGAAATCCTAAGCACAGAGAATACAGAGCTGGTGATAAATAAATGATTATAATAAGATGATTTTTTTAAACTCACCCCCCTAAAGAACACCAGGAGGAAACACACCAGGGTTTCAATCAAATGGACTAAACACTGCAGTGAAAGCACCCCTAGGATCCATCCCTATAACTCCAGTTATAATTTGTTTATAACCCCTGTCTGTCTGCTATGAAAATATTAAACAAGCCCCAAAACTGGTTTGAAGCCCCAATGTAACCATGTACACAAAATCTCACCAATGTGGTAAAGCCCGATCCAGTCTGTGGCATCCACTTCCTCCTTGATATCCCAGGAGATGACGAGGTTCTGTCCTCTTCCCAGGGTGAACTGATAGGTGGAGGCAGTAAGGGAGGAGCGGCTGTCTGATGTAACCAGGTCCGTATCACTGTTGGCCCGTTGTAGACCCATCGTCTCGGTTGCAGCGCCTCCTCTGGATGTTCCGCCGCTGCCACTACTGCGCAGGTTTTCCGGTCCCAATGTGTATCGCATGTGCGGACTGCGCCTCCGCACCACCAGAAGATGCTCTCGTGCTGTGCTGGTGGCCATGGAAGGGTGGGGGGTGGGGTGGCTAGGGGTAGGGTGAGGAGCAGGGATGGGTTGGTGGGGGCGGGACCGGGGAGGGAGGACAGCTGTGGCCAGTGAGGGGCGAATGGTGGAAACTGGGTGAACAGGGGGATGAAGAAAGAAAGGCCTAAAAGGCCTGAGGGAAGTGAGGAGAGAATTGGGATGTGACCCAACAAGGGCCAACAAACCCTCTTACAGTCCTCCACTGTCTCTATAGGCAGTGTCCACTTGTGCAACACCAAGACACCTCCGCTTTCTCCTTTGACCTCACAGCATTTGAAAGGAAACATTCAATCTGACAGGGACAAAGGGACTTACTAAACTCCCATTCAGTGGGTTGCTAGTGTGAATGTAGATCCAAGTCCTCCAAGTTCAGCCATATTCAGTGGCTTCATGAAACGTCAGAACCAATGGATATGACAAGCTTCAGGAACTGTCCTGATGTCATTTTCTGTCAAATCTGTTAAAAGTTCTGCGACAAGCCACTGAGTCAAGAAAGGAAATGATGAGGTTCATCAATGATGAAGCTGATCAACCTGATCAATTAAGGTCCTTGTGGTCCACGTTGTGCTCTCAAAGTCACACATATAAGCAGATACCTAGAAGACAAAAGAGAAAAAGATGGGTAAGGTTTTCATACTTGTAATGAGGGTGAACTACGTGCAAACAAATCAATTGCTGATGAGGATGATAAAGGGTACAAACAATCCAGCATGTGAAAGATCTGCCACTCAGCAACCCCCTGCCAAGTGGCAAAAGTCAAGAATCTTCCACGTACTGTAATCAATTTTAGTGAGCAATCACATTATGCATCTTATCAAAAAAATAGCCCTCTGCAGAAGGCCACAGGGGAAAACAAACAAAGAAAAAGGCTTTCAAGCTCTACCATAACTCTTCCGGCAACGATACTAAACAGAGAAAATTCAGGAGATAGACAAGCAGCAGACGTTGTTGATGAGTACTGTAATCTGTTTCCTTTTCTGAGGGAGTGACGGGGCAGAATAAGAGCACATGAAAAAGAGATTGGTGGAGGGATAAGCAAGATTCTATCTACAGTATCGGTGGAGAAGCAGACTATTCTGTCTGATCTAACTCCACGTCTGTCTGTTTCTCCATCCATCCATTTGCCCAAAACCCAACCTGAAGCATTACTTGTACAGAATCTTCTGCCACACTTAGTCTACACTTTTGCCTGTTCCTCCATCCATCCATCCATCCATCCATCCATCCACCCCAAACTCAACCTGAAGCAGTTGTACAGACTTTTCTGCCCTATTGAACCTACAACTCTACAATCCTGTTCTGATATTCATGCATGTCTGTTTCTCCATCCATCCATCCATCCATCCATTTACCCAAAATTCAACCTGAAGCATGACTTGTAGAGAATTTTCTGACCTACCTGATCTAGACATCCTCTTCTGACTTATCTGGACATCTGTCTGTTTCTCCATCCACCCATCCATCCATCCGTCCAACCATTCATTGCTTCTACTGCCCCAAACCCATCCTGAAGCAACACATGCCCTACTTGGCTTATACCTCTGAAATCGTGTTATGAGCTATCAGTTTATCTGTCTGTTTCTTCATCCATCCATCTAAACATTCACCCCTCCATCCTTCCATCTATCTGCCTAAAACCCAACCTGAAGCATGACTTTTCCAGAATTTTAGGACCTACTTGGCCTAGACGTCCTGTTCCGATCTATCTGCATGTCTGCCTGTTTCTCTATCCATCTATCCATCCATCCATCCCAAAACACAACTTCACATCATCACTTGTACAGACTCTTCTGCCCTACTTGGCCTACACCTCTGCTTTCCTCTGTCACATTATACCCTTCCTCATGCTCTCTCTCTTTCTCAGCCCTGCTTTCTAAAAGCGTCGATAAGCATGATTTTCCTTGGAGGATCCTAAATTAGCTTCCTCTGTCTGAGCTGTTGGGAAGGACTGTGAGACACGGCGTAACACGACTCGCCCAAACATCCTTCTTACACCTCAGCTTTTCTGGCAGTTTAGTCCTGGTTCATTTGATGGAATATATATAAAACAGTTAAGGAATGAAAAGATACAAGACGAAGTTACTCCATGACTAAAGCAGAATAAATAATATATGCATACAGATGGACACAGAAGGACAAAGCAGAAAAGATTACAAGTGCAAGAAAAGCAGGCGTGAGGGAGAGCAGAAGGCTCAGCCACGTCTGCTGAAAGACAAACAGCTTAGATTAGCATGAAATCTGGGTGTACTAGTTTATACTGGTTAACTAGCAACACTAAACCAGTTTCAGTCAATCGTAATAACGCGTCGTCCCAATTCCACCAACACTGAATATTTTTCTTCAGTCTGCGTGGCACATGCTATAAATTCACACGCACCATTCCTATTTTAATAAGAGGCAGTGATCACAAGATGGAGCAAAGAAATCAGCCAGGCGAGTAAAACTCAGACCTGCAGAGCAGCACACACACTCCCGCACAGTTCTGATTCGAAATGCTGATGCCCAAAGCATCCTGTGCTGGAGGCAGGGCTGTAGCGAAATCATGAGTTCCCAGAATCTTCTTAAGACTGCCAATGAGGACAAACAATAAAAAAAGCGTGTATTTACAGACAAAAGATGTTGAGAAACAATGCTGAGACACAAACAAAGTGGAGGAAAAAACAAACAAACCAAATGTATGTATGACACTTCTCCAACTCGGGACACACACATCGAGACTTGATGTGGAAAAGAGCTTATTGTCACATCGTCGCGTTTACACTCGAGTTGAGCCGGTCAAAAACAAAATGCAAAAACACAATTTCCAGTGATTTCCTGTTTATCTTGCAATAAAGGCACTGACGGGAAATAAATGGAAAATGAATCTGCTTTCATTAACTGAAAGCATGATCACTCCAGCAACTGATCTGTGATGCACTGCCTCTGACCTCTGACTAAGAGAGGTGCTAATTTATGGCCTGAGTCATCATTCTCTCGATTTATTTTATAGTAGTGTACCACACTGAGATAGAGACAGATTGGTACTAAAAATTCTTGCGCTCATGTTGATAGTTACGTCAAGAGCATGTAATAAGCAGGACAAGGAATGTGAGGAGGTTTAAAAATTTATTGTGTTAATTGTGTGTATACAAAGTTTTTTTTTTTTGCAAGCGGTAAAGCAAGCGTGCAGAGAAACTTGCATGTGAGAAAGAGCACTTCACTTCGGCGAGCACTGAGCACTTCACAACTAGGTTGCAACATATACTTGGTTTGAAGAAAAAGTATACTAACACACCCCCTAATTTGAACCTGATGCAAACTGAGTTTCAGCAGAACGTTTAGTTTGCTAGTAATGTTCCACAAGAGAGAGGGAAGATGGAGGCTCAGGATCAAGCTCAGGTGAAACTCCATCCAGCTTTTAAAAGTGGGTCAACTGCCACAGGACTGCATCTTCACAGTTACCTATTTCCTGTCTTTACATCATCAGGACAACAAAATATGAAACGACAACACGCTGCTTCTGAATCACTCAGGCTTTACAAGAACCGATATGAGGGGGCGGATTCTTCTTTTGGCTCCTGAAAGCAGTTCCGTTTGTGGAAAGTGATCCTCTAATCATGTAGACATGGTACCGTAATCTTACATGAAACTCGAGATTCCATTAAAACCGTACTGTTTGAGGATGTGTGAATGACACACGACTACCCAGTGAGTAACACAAAGTTATGCAGTCATGTCTCGATGTTAGATTTCCATATTACAGTAAAATGCTTCGTCATGCTTGATGAATTATAGTCCATTTAAAAGTGCATTTTCTGTCCCTAAAGAAACCCATCTATGTTTAGTTGCCTGCATGTCAGTACACCATTGGTGCTCATTATACGGTTTGGGACGCAGCCCTGAATTGTCTCCGTGTGGCGTCCAACTTTTTTTCTAATCCTAAATCCCTGCACTGCTAAATATATCGAGTATTATTTATAGCGACGTGCAAGTCTGTGCGTATGTCCCACCATTTACATAGAGAAAGCCTAAAAATAAAAAGAATGACAGCCCACAGTCTGGCTAAAAACAGAACGTGTGTCTTTATAGTGTGATATGTGCTACAGTCATGTTGAAGGAAATAGACTTGTTAACTTTGTGTTGTTTTTTTTTTCTTCCTAGGGCTAATAATAACATGCTTGAATTATGTGAAATATTAATTAGTAAGAAGAATTCATATAAGATGCTGCGCATTACAGTGTTACAGGGTGAAGACAATATTTAAAATCGCTAGCTACATAAAGCAAGTGCTTATAGTAAATTTCCACTCGGCAGCCATCTTATTTGCAGTTATTTCCTGGACCTGTGTTAGGCCTGTGTGATATTACGATTTAATCGTCTCCTACACAATTTTACACTGATAACCAGTGATGTTTACCCTGAACATTATATTACAATACCAGACCTGACCTTTATGTATTTTGTAGCATCATCCTCATATGAGCATACTCCAATGCTAGTACGAATTATCACTAAGAATACTCCTAAATGAGCTCCTAAATAAAAAATGAGCTAATCGACATGCAAATCTGGAATGATTTGCATAAGTATTAACAGCACCATTTGTAAGCCCCGGAGTGGAGTGACTTTTCATCATATGGTCATGTTGTAAGTCAGTGTAAAAAAATTAGTCGATGTGACACACGGATGTAGCACACAAACACAAACACACACACACACACACACATACTGTAGTGTTTACATGGATTACTGAACGGATTTACGGGAAAAGCTGTCGTTAATCCCTGTGGTACCACCCAACTGACTTCATCGCCTTCCCTACACACACACACACACACACACACACACACACAGATACAATAGCTCCCACTGCTACACTGCCTTTGTTTATATTATATATTTCCGTACATATGTTATTGTTGGAACGTATGATTCGCACACCAAATATTCAATATAGCAAATTATCAACATGCTAACTAACAAGATCACTATTTTTGTATATTCATACTGGCAATATTAGCAAGGGAAGTAAATCATTAACTGACAAATAACAAAATGGTTTGATCAGTTCTGTTGTTTAAAATTTCCCCATTAGCATATTTATCACACGTCAGCTGCAATATCACAAAAATAGATAACCGTTTCTTAATTAGCCAATTAGCTAGCAACTGTTTATGCTATCCCTTAAATTACACTGTAGCTGTACAGTGGCGCTTTGACATTATATATGTAAATTCTAAATGCTAAATGTTAATCATTGTTATTCGTATTATTCCGTAACTTCTCAATGCCCGTTACATCTCAGAACGGACTCGATATAACGGCAGCATCAGGGATGTACCCGATTAACCTTATCGCCTGCCGCGTGCACACTGATTCAGCAAACCCTAAACTCCAGCAAAGTCCGTGAATTCAATCACAGGCTTTCACCAGTTACGATCTGCCTCAACAAACGGCGTCGGCGCTAATGGGCACCCCAGACAGGAAGTGCTGAGAAGTGTGCATGAGGTCATCTGTTAGATGAAATCAGAGCTCCACTCGCATTAGCAGGGCTGAACTGATGGAATGCACACTCACTGAACCAACATCACCCTCATCCACACTTCTGTGAATCTGCCCGAGAAGAAGCGCTAACCTGATATCAGCTCCATCTCTTTAACAGCATTAAGACAGGAGGATAGAAGTGCAGAATACTGTAATTACTGCAAGGTAATTGTACAAGCCAAAATCTTAGTGTCTGCTTATGTAAGTTGGGAAAATGCGAGAATACATGCTGGACTTGCTGAAAGCACCATTTTCAGCCTCTAAGCATTTTCTTACCAAGTGTTGGTTGTATCAGGGTGCAGCTGATGCACTGCCAGTGTTTCCAACTTTTTCGCTAGAATTGGTAACCCCTTTATTTGAACTTTAAGACTTATTTAGACTTCACTCATTTCAAAAAAGAACCAAGCGACAAATCTAGAGACATTCTGAGCAGACGTTAGTGACTGTCCTGCACTTGATACGGCTCTCCATATAGTTTTCCCAACAAACACTGACCACCATTGTTCCCAATGACCAATCACTGATCACCATTGTTCCCAATGACCAATCACTGATCACCATTGTTCCCAATGACCAATCACTGATCACCATTGTTCCCAATGACCAATCACTGATCACCATTGCTCCCAATGACCAATCACTGATCACCATTGTTCCCAATGACCAATCACTGATCACCATTGCTCCCAAAGACCAATCACTGACCACCATTGTTCCCAATGACCAATCACTGATCACCATTGCTCCCAAAGACCAATCACTGATCACCATTGTTCCCAATGGCCAATCACTGATCACCATTGCTCCCAAAGACCAATCACTAATCACCATTGTTCCCAATGACCAATCGCTGTTCACCCTTGTTTGACCTTGTTTCCTGACTCCTCACAACCTCATTTGTCTATGTTCTTGATATAAGTGATATTATTTTGTGGTGCCATGACCAAATATGCATAAATAGCTAGTAAATAGATGGTGCCGTGACTCATGACTCCTCAATGATTATGCAAAATGGTCCGTGACAGCATCTGGCAACTTCTAGCGACTTTTAAAGGATGCGTTAACTACGTCCCCCCGAAATGTGCTGGCAAAACTGCACCTGGAAATGAACAGCTATACCCATACTGCATTACGTTATCGGTATACAGTTTTAGATTTCCGTATCACTGTATCATCGTCGTCATCATCCTTAGTGTGCGCAAAGTGTTTCCTTTAAATCAGCAGTGACCTCTCATTTCACCTCATTACTGTGCTTATGACACATTTATGACTCATTCGGTTTCTGCACTGAATGGAAACAGGAAAATGATACCAAACAGTATCAGACAACAAAGACTTCATCTCAGCTACACACTAAATTGTGTCTGTGCCACCTGTTATCATGTAACATGCTAGTTATTAACTCCAAAATGTCATTTTTTAAATAGTTAACCACTCCTGTACGGTTGTTGGCATTGTTTGGTAATCAGCGTGAACCAGGAGACAAGACATGGGTGGACATCATCAATTCATTAGCAAGCCCACTGGGTAAGTGAAAGAAACAAATGTGCTGCCCAGTCCCAGAAACCAAAATGGTTGCCCAGAAACCAAAATGACCTGGTTAAAAAGGGGTAACATTAATACAGACACAAACAAGTGCAAATTCCTGTATAGTAGATGATGTGGACATAGCCATCGTGCCTGTTCAAGTCATGTTGGTGCCCTCAACAAAAAGTAAGCAAGTTGTTGGCCAAAATTTTGGAAATGAGCTGTGGCGTTTTCATTTAAGGGGCTCCTGAGTGGCGCAACAGAAAAGCGCTCGCACTTCGCAAGTTAGACTCCCGACGACGCCACAGCCATCAAAAGCAAAAGTGGCTTTTCTCTCTGTCAATCACAGCAGCACTAGCCAATCGTGGGTGTCTGTGAGCTCACATATGCGGAACAGGGTAGATAGCATTTTCCTCTGAGTGGGTTACGCCACCTTGTGTTGCAGCGGTGTTTTGCAAAAGTCATCAGCGAGTCGGGTTTTTTCTTCCTCTGCTTTAATGAAAGGGGGGAAAAAAAAGACTTAACCAAAGTCCCAACCAGATGTCATGTTTCTGGCAAAACAAAAAATAAGAATAGGGTGGAAGTCAATCAACTCACTGAATATATCAAAGCGATAAGACATTTTCCTTGATAAAAAAGTAGAGAAAACATACGAAAGTCCAACTTACTCACACACCTAAGGCTAAACCTAACCCCAGACCAACGGTGAGAAGGAAAGACCGCTGTAAGTACTTTGTGGCTCCATCCCCATCCCTGCAGCTGTCGCTCTGCCAGGAACTGACAGCTCACCTACATTAGCTAATGATCTTCCGTCCTGTCCTGCCTGTTAGTGCGTTTCCTCCTGAGGACACTCAGATGGACGAGCGAGTGAGAGAGTGAGCTCAGCCTTGGCTCGGCTCTGACTAATGCCTCCTCTGAGATACCTTATACCTCATCGCTGGCATGATCGGAAGGATGCTAGCATGCTAAAGGCATACTAACGTGGTTGATGAATATTTACAGAGACAATTAAAGTTACGAGGTCAAACCTGAAGATAGCTCTTGAGCAAGACTGTAAACCCTTCACACATTTAGCTAGCTATTGGGAGAAAAAAACGTACAATTTGCTTTACAATGTCAGATCAGGGTGGACAAATCAGCAGCCCAGGACAAGCAGATTCTGAGGCCAGGCTATTGGCTTTTTATTCGTAGTTGTCTGGCAGACAAGTAAGTTCAACGACCAGAAAAATAAAATAAACCCTTTGCTTAAGCATGTTATTAAAAATGCAATCCCAATGTGAAATTATTTTCTTTATTTCCACCAGATTACGAACAGAAAGAAGTACGGCCAAATTTCAAATGTCTTTCTTTTCACCACATGTGCTCACTACCTAGGGTATAACATGTCCAATAGAATGATATTTAGCATGAATTTGATGACGTTTAGGCATAAAAAAAGCAGCCCCCTTGTGTTTTTGTTGTATTTTAATGTGATTTGACAAGGTGTCACCGAATATTCTCTATACTCTCACTCATATTAAAGTATTGGCACCCTTTGTGCCTTGGTAAGTTGAGACGCTCCTGTAAACACGTTTTGTTCTGTAAGTTATTACACAAAAACTGTGCAGGCACCATGTAAAAACTCCACTTATAAATATATGTGACCTGGCACGTACCAAAAACTCAAGCTCTTAGGCTAAGCATCACACTCTTCAAACTGCCCCAGCTCTGGTTCTGTATCTACCCACACTTTCTATTTATACACAGCCCAGGGTTGAACTATTTATAACATAGACAACACATCTCGAGCTCAGAGAAGCCCAGGCACTGACCCATATCTGAAGCCTAAATACACTTGGAGGCAAATATTCCATTCAGGATTTCATATATTAAGAGCTGCTTGAGGTTTTACGATGATAAAGATGCTAAAAGATGCTAAGAACGGTCTCAAAACTTCTCTGCCTCTCAGTTAGGGATATATCTTATCATAATCACGATATTCGAAAGGAATTTCTGCTATACAAGATAAGCATCATGATGTGTAGGTATGGTCACAAGCTGCCAGAAATACAGTAGTGTTGCATAAAAAAATATGATTTATGTAATGTCTACCAAATAAAATTATTTTATTCTCTATGAGAAAAAAAGAGGCGTGGCCTCTGTACCTGTCCCAGTGAAGGAGACACGTCCTCTGTGTATATCATGACATCGTTGTATATTAGGATTTTAAATAAATTCACAGTGTAGGGAAAGTGAAAGTTGTTCGTAAAACAAATGAAGCGGGGTGTGCGAGATTGTTTTTTACACTCTTGTGGACTGAAACTTTAAAAACTGCTGCGTGTGACGAGCGTCTAAAAAGGCTTCGGAAACACGTCCGGCGTTAACTGATAAAAACGTCGAAAAAATGAATAACACAGAGGGAGAATGCATGGGCGGTGGGAGGCTGAGGTCAAGAGCTGAGGTTCGAGCATATGACAATTAAAGGAACAGGACGATGTCATTACCTCAGCATGCAATTTGTTGCTAATTGTTTCCGATGGAGGGAAAACAAGCCGGACTGTAGAGCTGCGTAGTCATGAGGTCTATTTTGGGCTACGTGTTAAGAGGGAGCTGCGGGTACGTTGTGGGGGAAAGCGAGCATTCCTGACCTCCTCCTTATTGTCGCACAAAGCTATTTTGGCATTCCTCATGCATACAACACTTCCTGTCAGGGGGGAAACACCAAGACACATCTTGACCCTTTTTCCTGTGACTACAACATGCACGCAAACCCAGACTCAACCCCACTCCCCAACACACCTTACCTTACGACATCAGGATAGAAGAGTTTACATTTTACGGTTTCTTTGTCTTATTAACTTCAAGAGAGAGAGAGAGAGAGAAAAAAAATGAGGCTGGTGATGGAAATGTTTATAGCTTCTATAACGTAAGTGACAATTTGATTCATGGACGTTCCACATCATTAAATGTAACTATAAATGTATACAAAAAAGTAAAAATGTATGATGTGTCGTTATTTAATGAATAGAATTTGCAAGCATGGGCAATTCGCTGTGGTATAAAGAGAAAGAAAACACTTTGAGGCATAAAGTTCTTGGAAAATAATCAACTTTTCTTTGCGTCAGCCCGCATCACACCAATGTGAAATAATGACGTTTGACATTTCAGAAAGAACCAGAGAACAAATTATGCTTGGTCATTATGTTTGGTCTCTGTAATGGTGTTTTTAATAAAACAGACTCTTCCGTAATCTGATACACATGATACAATAAAAAAAAAAATAAATAAATAAATAAAAAAGCACACTGGGGCAAATTACTGCAATAATCATATTGACAACACCTCCCGTGTGACCGTGATCGCCGGGTCCTCAGGTGACCTGTATGCAGCCTGATTAAATTGCTGCAACTCGGTGGCAACAAATAGGACACAAGCGGCCTTGCTGTTGGTCTACTGTGTATTAAGCCACAGAGTGGTGTGTGTCGGGTCAATTTGGGAGACGAACTGCTGCTTAATTAACTGTGGCTAAATGGCTTCCAGTGACATCCAACACCCAAGGAAGAGAGAAGTGGCTGGAAATGAAAAAAATAAAAAATTTGTAGATGGTATTGGTATTGTCAGTGAAGCGTTACAAATCCCAACACGTGTACACACTGGCCTTTGGTTTCATGTTTCAATTATTATCTACAAAGATGCATTGCAGCCGTACAAGTCCAATTCTCACTAGTCCATATACAGAGGAAAGAAGTACTGCGCATCCAGGATCACAACATAAAGAATAAAACATGGCTCCATCCCAACGACCGCATGGAGTGCAGATAGAGTGAGAACGCAGGCCAAGAACAAGCGCGACACAACACAATAAATCCACAGGACAATTCATATCGTTCCAAAGTAAACACTCGGACCAGAACAAGAACAGCGTTGGGATAAAGACCTGAAATAACCTGACATGAGGCCTTAAATGGACCAGTGCTGGCTGAACCTAATATCAGGCTTCACTGTACAAATACAAACAGTTGGTGGAACTGTAAATCTTTATCACACAGATGTTTCACGCTTTAAATCTGCAAGAGATACAAGTTTAGAAATGGCCCTAGTTTCTTTTTTAGCACATGCATAATGTGATACAGCAGGTGGGGAAAAAAACAAGCGTGTTATCATTAGCAGATTCTCATTCAAGAGGACAGGAAAAGATTTTCAGAAACTACAGCTTCTCATAAATGTCAGGGCTGGTGGAATTGTATATCTTTATCACTAAAAGGAGTACTTCAACCAAGTAACCGTGATAAAATCCATGGCGCTTTTACTCAGAAACTGCAGCCTAAGTAGAGGAACATGTTCTTACGTTAAGTGTTCGGCGTTGCGAGCTTTGCCTGAGAAGTTCGTTTAGCTCATCAGACTAACGTTGTTGTCTTGAGTATTTAATGCGACAGGAAGTAAGAGTTTGGAATTATGTCCTCTCGGCTACGAAAGTAGCTTGCAGTAGCACTTGCGTTACATTTCGTAATGTGGGTTGCACTGTTCCTCCTCCACCGTGCGCATTAATAATGAGGCTATAGTCGGAGAAAAAACGTAAAACAACTTCACAACTAGGCAATGATACAAAGTCCATGATGAGAATAAACACAATAAGGTCCCACTAAAATAGAAAACAAATAAATGCTTTAACTGATTAGTTCATAATATTGAACTCTTTCACTCTCTCACAATATCTTGCTTTCTTTAAACTCTTAACTGCTCACTCTGTCTTGATAGGCTGCAGCTCCTGCCAGTCACCACATAGTCGGACTTCTTTCAAGCCAGAAGGTGGGACGTGATGATGTTTGGAGTATCTGAGCCCTCATATGCATACAATGTGTACAAATGACCAGTGCATATAAATTTCAAGCCAATTCTGACCAGACTTGATGTTTGTTTGTTTGTTTTTTCATTTTTACCAAATGTACACACTATAGCTTTAATATAAGCATTAAATGTTTTAGAAATGAGTTGATTATACACGAACAGCTTTTATACAGTTTTTATTCAATTTATCTAACTTACTGAAGTTAGATAGTTAGTATGCCATTTTGGCTTTATACTGCCCTAATTACTGTTTCCATATTTCTGTCTCTGAGTTTAAACAAAACTTAGACAACTTAACGAAACGAAGTTTGAATATAAGACATTTTTAGCAGTGATGCTGAACAGAGAAGATGCCGTTTCGCAAGACTATAAACAAACGGTCTTTCAAGTTTGGGAGGAGAATCTTGGCAAAAGAAAGTTGTACATATTCCAACTTGCTGCGTGATTTGGTATAAGTAAACAAGAATCAAATATTTTCCAGCAATATTACAGTGTATTCCCGAACATTACATTACAGATGGTGACTATTAAAGAGCCCATTTCGAAAAAACGCTTAGTGAGATGTGGTTTGGCTGTGCTGCCCAAGGCACAGCGGCCACCCTCTAAGTGCTAACAACACACGATGTAACAGCGCCTGTCGAGCTATCCCTTCACACATGGACATTTTTCTCATTTTTGTGGGTTTTGCCACCGAGTCTCCAATGAGTGGAATTTTGTTTAAAGTGAAGCAACTGTAGCAGGCGTTGACAGACCAAATGACTTCCACAGACACAAAAGAAGGAAGGGAAAAAAGTTGGAAATGGAAAAAGTAGGACAAAGTCGTGTACTCCTAAAGTAGAGGAAACTGTCTTCAAACATCCTTACTAAACCCTAATAACAATTAGAATTCAATGAAATATTATGTATTTATAACCATAAGTCTCGTGGCTGGTCGTCTGTCTCATATCTATAGCTTTTCTATAGCATTTTTGTACACTTTTCTGGCGACAAGCTTCAGAATCTTAAAGGTTGTAATCGGTACTGACAGCAAGAGAAGAAATACTGTGACACAATCAGCGTTTCACTGTGTCGGAAAACCTTCATGGCATCCTGTCTTTAAAAGTTGTTAAAGAATTTTGCTTGAAAACACGACTAGTGAATAAGGTTTTGCTCTTCGCAATGTCAGTCAGGTAGTGCTTTTGTGTCGAAGTATGATGTTCTTGGCTATGTTTAGCTTATGTGAGAGCCTACATGGCAGTTGTCTGTTTTTAGCATGTTGAATCACTAAGCCATTTTAGGTCATTTCCTTTGACCCAGGTCAAGGCTTATTTGTTCCTCTGGGTGAAGTTACTGTGAGTTCAACTGACGGTTCTTAATTTCCTAGGCCTGATGGGAGGTTTATTAATGAAATTTTGTTCGGTATTTTGTTCTTTCTGCAAGTACATGCAAGCCCTTATAAACAAATGCCCTGTAGCTAGCATCTTTTTTTTAGCATGTTGAAGCCTTTTTAGATTATTTTTTTTATTTCCTTTGACCCACATCACACAAAGACATGTAAACAATATCTTTCTCTGATTGATGAGTCGCTTCGTGCATGCTCAGAAAGTGACCGAAATTGCGCACGTACGTTCAAATGTTTTGCTTTCCAAATGCAACCACCTAACCACTGAACACAACGAGAGATCTGTTGTGCTTAAGTGCAAACTTTAAATAGGAATACCTGCCCAGCGGAGACTGGGCACGGGGCCAGCATCAATACACGCTGTGGACATTTAAGTGAATCTATTGGGATGATGGATATTGGACTGAAAGAGAACCAGGCCACAATAAATAGAGTTTAAGACAAACTCAGCCATTTCATGGGTATTAGTCAGGACCAGGGATTTGACTGGGATTTAGGCAGTGGAGGAGCTGTATTTCCTTCCTCAGCCTCATTTAATGATCAAATTTAATCGTAAATCATTCGCAGGAGCATTTACACCTAAAAATCCAGTTCGTTCAGAAGATTTTTAGGATTTGTGTAAATCTTCGTGCAAGGCGATTCACTAATGCGAACCGTTCTGGTAACAGGAGGACCTCATCAGTCAGTATAATCGAAAACAAAGAAAAATAAACAAGCTTTCTGGTTGATTTTCTTCCTCTCAAGATCGTCAGAAAATTGTGGAACATTCCAAATATTTCGTAGGGGTGCACGTGTTCGGGTAACAGGGTTGAACGAATGAAACTAACTAAAATGTACATTTTTGACAACCTATAATGGATAACTCGAGGAAAAGGACAAGAATGTAAAACAATACAAGTATTTTGAGATTATATCCGAACGCAAAGTGTAGTTATAGTGGATGAGACACGCAAAAAAAAAAAAAATAAAAATAAATAATCCCCCATCACTTGAGTCAAGGGCAGGATGAGAAACAGGCGTTTGTGTGGTGGTATGGCACTGAGGTGTGAACGCAAAACTGACTTTTCATTGTCTGAATAGTTCTGTTTTTAATGGATTACTCATGCACTGAGCACTTGACATGTGAGCACTACAGTAGATCTGAAGATATAAACAGACATATTGAATTAATGTCATCAACCATCAACCATTTGGTGGACTGTCAAGCCTTTATGGTGCCAGGTGTCAATACAATGAAATATACAGTCTATAGATTCATCTATCTATCCATCTATCTATCCATCTATCTATCTATCTATCCAACTATCTATCTATCCATCCATCTATCTACCTATCTATCTATCTATATGATATACAATGTGTGTGTGTACATATGTTAAAAATAAAAACCTGTAGCTTATTGTATCCTTCAGAGCAGCCCAGCTTCTAAACAGGTTCATTTTTTGTGGTTCGGTTAATCACCTGAAGTTTTTAAAATTTAAAAAAAAAAAACCGTTAAAACCGTTACACTCCCCACGCGCGCACACTATTACCCGAGCTGTCATGTCAACGACGGCACCTTCATTGAGGTAAACAACAAATTTTGTACCCAACGAACACACAAACAACATTTTAGAAACACAACGTTAACTTACCGTAAGGTGTGTGTATGTGTGTAAAAAAAAAATCCTCCAAATAATAATTACCAGGCAAATATTCGTTTTTTCCCCCCCTTTAAATTGTGTAGCGCTCGAGCGTCCTCTTTCTGGCCTCCTTCCTTCAGTGCGCGCGCGGGGAATCCGCCTCCGCGCTCGCGCACGTTCAAGGCGTCAGCTGAGATGAGAAAACGACGGTTTTTTTTGTTGTTGTTGTTATTATTGTTGTTTTGTTTTATACATAGCTGAATGTCCGTCTGCGTTTGTTTAGGACACTCTCATCCTCATCCGTAGCCGTTCCGTTTACACCCACCGGCAAAAAAAAAAATAAAATAAAATAAAAAATAATTTTAAAAAATCCCTCACTGCATGTGAAGAACCCGTATGTGCGCGTGCGGAAAGCGTCTCGAGTCGTGAAC
The DNA here is from genome assembly GCA_022985145.1 of Pangasius djambal. Classification (NCBI taxonomy): domain Eukaryota; kingdom Metazoa; phylum Chordata; class Actinopteri; order Siluriformes; family Pangasiidae; genus Pangasius; species Pangasius djambal. The sequence continues at coordinate 1,680,035 of CM041000.1, read as the reverse complement.
CGGAATGTTACGCTTCCTCAGCTCCGGTTTCCGTTCTTCCTTTTGTTTTGGATGTGTGTTTGTCAGGAACCCGGGATCCAAATCTGACTCAGTGATTCCCGCTTCAATTAAAAAGGATTTTAAAAAAATTAATTACATCATTAAATAGGCTCATTTATTATTTAAATGAATGTATGTGGCATATATGAGGATGGTGGCTGCTAATCAGCTGGTTAAAGCCATTTAAATAGCTTATGGATGATGTGTGAGAAAACTCAACCTGGCAACCCTGGTGGAGGAAAGAGGGCATGGTTTAACTTGGTACTTGTGGGGTTTTTTTTGCCCCTCCTACACACCTATTACACCCAGTCTTTAACTGCATCTCATTTATTGTAGCCCTGGTTTCATGCATATATGTGCATACACATAATATTACAAAAATATTGTCACAAAAATGGTGATTTTTCTTCTTTAAGTTAGATATATTTTACTAGTATAACCTGGAAAATATGTAAAGCATGATTTAAAAACTAATGTTTTAAGCCATGTCCTCATTACAAGCGTAACCCTGAAAGTGTAAACCTGTTTTGAAAATGCAGAATGATTGTGTTTGTATAAGCCTCTTTTTTTTTTTTTTTTATATAGACACTTTCCAACACTCCTTCACTCGGCAGGCGCCCAGCACAGCCAGATAATTCTCCTGCGAGCAAAAACACTCTGTGCTTTAAAAAAAACTTAACAAAAAGCAGAATAAACATTTTTCTTTTCAACATTTATTACTGGTGAAGGAGATGAAGCAGGACGCAGAATCACGATGTCGCTCCTGGACTGTTGTGTAAACGCAATCTGTATAAAGTTTTGAATTGGTTGAATGACCAGCTTTACATAACGACTGAAGTAATTTTTTTTTTCTTTAAAATGAAAAAGGACAACGAAGGCACTTATGACCATCCCGTCATGAGTCCTTGCTAATGCTAACTCCAGTTGAACCGCCATAGGGGTGGAGCTATGTGCACATGGGTGGGGATGGGCGCGTATTCAAGGAGTAAAAAAAAAAAAAAACATTCAAACTTTATTCAACTCCACCTATTTAACTGTTAAACCGAAACTTGCCCAAATTGGACAAATCTTGCCTTATGCATGTAGCCCTTTTTTCAGGCATATATTTGAAAAAAAATTAAGAAACTGAATTTATAAAACATTTTTTATTACTTTCTGGCTTTTGGTTCTTTTCCAAATACTTTGTGTATAAGTTTAAATAACTCATCATATGGTGTAAAAAGCAAAGTGCCAACTGAGTCCAAAATTCCAGTCACTGTGTGAAGCAATCTAGCACCTCCATGTGGTGTAATCCATACCATAACTCCAAACCCTCCATGTAGTATCAACAATAATAAATAGCTTTATTAACGTAGAAAATAGTATTTTAGACTCTCTCACACACACACACACACACACACACACACACACACACACACACACACGCGTGCACTCAGATAACACAATATGTGTGTATGTAGTAGCGGGCCATTTCCTTATTGCCGCTAGCTTGGTATATCAGTGAAAGATTGAAGGCAATTTCTCTGCGCAGGTCCACCTGATCGTCCTCAATGCCCTGAAACACAACCAGAGACACGCTCATATTATTATTTATTCAATATCACTAATTCGCAACATGGCCGCCTGAGGGTGTGTGCTATGTAAGAACGTTGAAAGTAGTATTTATCTACTTTAAAGAAAAATGTACAGAAATCATCATTACCTAAGGCACTTTAATGCCTTTTTAATGTTTCTTATCTTTATCGTCCTCTTCGTTAGGTTACAGTTTTCCTTTCACTACTTTAAACAATTTTAAACCCTGATGATGACAGAATGAACGAGACGCTGTTGTTGCTGTTGTACTGACCTCCAGTTTGAGAGGCGGTAAGCTGAGGGCTTTCTGATAGTAGTGGATGGCCAAGTGGGTCAGACTGAGCTGGTGCAGAGCACGACCTAAATTATACAAACTCTCCTGAGATTGACCTCTGAACTCCACGTAACGCCAAAGGAAGGAGAAACCCTGCAGATAGAGAGAGAGAGAGAAACGATATAACCAACATCTAAATATATAACTTTAAACGCTTTGTTCCTTCAATGATTGTCCATTATTCCTGAACCATGATGCTGCCACCACCATGCTTCACAGTTCCACAGTTTTAGTGTTCTGGTGCGGTGCCTTTTTTTTTTTTCTGTCAGCATTGTGAATTTCTGTCAAAAAGTCCAAAAAAAAAAGTGGGTCCTTCAATTTATTCTCTCTCATATTGGACACATGAGAAAGACAGCAAGTTCTAGAGATTTCTACAAGTCTTAAGCTGTTACCCTTGGGTTCTTTTACACCTCCCTTGCATTGCACGCTGTGTATTCTAAGTGTGATCTTTGCGAAGGACGCCCACTCGCAGGGAGCAGAGCAAGAGTATTGAATTTCCTCCATTTGTGAACGTTTTTGCTTTATTGTGGATTGATAAGAACACAGATTTCAGATAAGCTTTTCTAGCCCTTTGTGGCTTCATGCAAGTCAATAAATCATCTTCTAAGACTCGTCATCGTAGCGGTTCATCTCGAATGTGAATGGTTAAAAGAGATATCCAGTACTGACAAGAAGAAGTACAACTGTTTGTGCGTTATCAGTTCAATTAGATTGTTCTTGTGAAGATCCGACCATGAGTAATTTATGCAGAAATTCAGTCACTTCCAATTAATTCCTTAGCAACACGTTTGTTTCAAACACGTACCTGTAGCACCAACGCGTGTCTCTTCGTGACAAACTTCTGTGAGGCCATGTGAAAGAACGTGAGGCCCACGCACAGGCTGTGCAGAGGGTGGCATGGCTGATTCCTGAACGCCTGCATATACTGACCTGCTCACCATGGAAGACAAAGGAACGAATCAAGACTTAGACTGCATAAATACACTGCAATAACTACCGATACACAAGCAGGAGTGGACCAATTACCAGCCCGGGGCTCCTGGGACAAGCAGATTTCATGTCCGGGCTATTAGTATTTTATACGTAGTTGCCCGGTGGACAGGTTCAGCAGAATAAATGAATAAAAACCTACTCCTTATTGACATTTAAGAGGAAAAGTTTGTACATTTTAAATTCAGCTATATTATTCCTTGCCATCTGTGATTCCTAGCCAACGGGGCGTAAATGGGTTTACACCCCAATATTATCAGCGTTATTATATTAATATGTACAATACGTTTATTATTTATTTATTGTTCAAAAAAGCTCTACTAACTAGCCAAAATATTCTCGTACACAATTTAAATGAGGTTCATAAAAAAAAAATCAATGGTCTGTGGGATTTATTTTTAATTTCTATCAGTCTCATAAACTGCCATGAGATATGGTTTAATTGCTACAAGTCCATTTAAGCATGCATAAAGCGTCCATGGAGACATGAAAATGCAGGAACAGATATGAACTTTCTGCTCATAAACACTACACAACGACACAGACGAATAATAAAATGGCTGCCACGTGACTCTTAGCTGTGAGAGCTCTGAGCCGTACCGAGGGCGTGTTTGAAGGTCCCGGAGACGAGCGACGTGTGGCCGTTGAGCAGGCAGAGCGCGTGGTTCTCCGGGTTCTTCAGCATGAGGCGCAGGCAGAAGCGGTGATGGCGTCCGTCCTGGGAGTGCAGAGTCACCTGGCTGAAGATGTTCCACAGCTGAGCTCGCTCCACAGTGTACATCAGCATCAACCTGAGACAAACACACACATACTTTTTGAAAATACTTACAAAAAAAAGATGAAAGCGCGTAGCTGGAACTCCTGTAGAATAGAAGCCATTACGATGAATGGATTTTTATTGTCATGTAACGTGACAATGAAGTGAAGCCCTCACCTAATGTAGTCGTACGCTTTTCGGAAATTGCGGTCCAGGAAAGCGGCACTCAGACCCAGGTACTCGAGCTCTTTGCGTTTGACGCGATCGTCATAGAACGAGTAGAACTCGAGCGAAGAGTCGACGAGGAGTTCGGCCTCGGTGAAGCGTTTCTCCTCGCACAGTATGTCGAGGCAGCTCAATAGCAGATTCCACCAGTCCTCTCGAGACAGCACACTCGTTTTTCCTACCCAGAAACACAAAATATCGTTATATATTCTCACGAGACTGACAAAAGTAAAGCAAGAGTTGTTTTGTTTTTTTTCTTGGATTTCCAAAAAGTCATTAATAATGCATTCAGCAAGGCACATCAGCAGCTATTACAGGATTTCATCTGGTTATTTCAAAACGCTGATATGTAATCAACTTCACTTATACTGTGAGATGCTTTTCTGCTCACCACGGATGTAAAGAGTGGTTGTTTGTGTTACCAAAGCCTGCTGCTACATGATTGGCTTATGGGATAATCACATGAACAGCCACTGCCTACTTCCAAAACTGCATACTACTATGCTAAACAGTATGTCTAAAAAGTAAGTCTCTACAGGTTGCCATAGTTACTAGTGATGCCATAACATTATGGCATGCTTTGCAGTTTTGGATGGACTGAAACACACACACATCATCATCATCATCATTCATCAAGAAAGAATTCATCAAGAAATTCCAATCAAGATGTCGCACTACTGGAAGCAAATAGATGTTGGGCAGGAAATACAACCACAGCTAACCTGTCACGTCTAAGTAAGCCGCTTCCTGGTCCTCAATTTCGGACAGCGTGTTCTTGGACACTCTGATAAGGCGCAAGTGCCTGGTGCCAGAAGATGTGTTAGCGATCAGACACACCTGAGCTCTTACCATCGCCACCTACAGGACAGGAGAAGAGTTGCGATTTTTAAAAGCCCACAAATCTATGGTGTATGATGGAGATTTGAGAAGAACATAAAAGCTTTTTCAGGAACACAAAGAAAGAAAACTTAGAGGCAAACCTTAAGTAGCATGGACAGCATGGTCAGCAGAGTGTCTATGTAGTCGTCAGTTCGGCCTTGAGATCTGAGAAGTGTGGAGCGGTGCAGCAACAACTTCAGCTCCTGAAACCACACGTCACACACTGAATTTGAGGTAGGAAACGCTGCACAGTTACATGTGGCAGAGGATAAACACTAAGTGCAATCCAAAGCATATTCAAAATGTTCCTATGTAAAGTTAGCTAGCTACTGATCAAGGAAATCTGTACGGCTAGCAAGTCGGTCACTTACAGCTGCGTTCAGCATTTAAATTTTATCCCAATATATTCTTTGTGGGGTTTTTTGCAGCTACAGCAAATAAACAGTATTGGGAACGGCACAGGAGAAGCCGAAGTGAGCGTGAGCCGGGACGCAGACCTGCTGGGCTGCCGAGGAGTCTTGAGCCAGGGTGTCAGGGTCGTACATGGGCTCCAGCGCCTTGAGGGCAGAGTCAGGTCTACCCAGCTGCTGCTGCAGGGTCGAGAGAGCCAGACGTGCCTCCAGATGCAGAGGCGCCATCTCCACCACCTTACTGTAGCTCTTAGCAGCCACCTCTAAATGGCCAAGGGCCTTCAGACACTCTGAAAACAGACATGATAAAAATAAAAAAAAAAGTATACACTCACACACTTGAGTTCACATATTGAATCAGTTATCAAACATATATTGAAATATGAAATTACACAGAATAACATTGATCATTTTGAATAATTGAATAATAAATAACATGACATATTCTTAATATAGTACTCTTTGAAATAACTTTAATTTAGTAATAATGGTACAGTGAAACATAAAGGACAAAAACAAGGCCAAGTGAAAGATGTGGGGAAAAAGAAAGACAAGAAAGCTGAACAAAACAAACAAAATAAAATAAAATAACAAGGAGACAAGGAGGCTAAACGAAAGATGAGGCTGAATGAAAGACATGGAGGCAAAACAAAAGCAAAGAAAGCCAAAGGAAAGACATGGAGTCTAAACAAAAGACAAGGAGACCAAGCAAAATACAATAACAATGAACAAAAGGTAAGGAGGCTAAACAAAACACAAGACAGTTTACCCAAAGACAAGAGGCTAAACGAAAGACCAGGGGCAAAATGAAAGCCAAGAAGGCTAAACGAAAGATGAGACTGAACAAAAGGACACAGAGACAAAACAAATGTCAAGGAAGCTAAAGGAAATACAAGGAGGCAAAATGAGAGACAAGAAGGCTGAATAAATGTCAAGGAGACGGAACGGATGACAAAGCGCCTAAACAAAACACAACAAGGCAAAAACGAGGAAACAAGTAAAACAGCCGAATTACATGCATGTTAGTCAAACAAAAGAAGGATAGTGGGTAAAATAAAGCTAAACAAAACACAAACAGTCCAAAAAAGGGTGAGAATTCAAACAAAGAAAACAGTCTAAAGAAAAGAGCACAAAACAAGACATGGTTTTACAAAAATAAGAAAGCTAAAATAAAGGGGGTGAGTAAGAAGGTTAAATAAAAGGCAGTAGGGACAAACAAAAAAGAAACACATGACAAGAGGATACAAATGAAAGACAGAAAATGAGGCCAAAATAAATTGAAAAAGTAAAAATAAATGAAAAGAGGAGGCAAATGGCAACAGTCCAACAAGAGTGGGAACCAGGCAAGATGTAGCCAAACAAAAATAGTTAAGAAATCAAACAATAAAGATGAAGCAAAAGTAAAAGGAAAAGAAAAAAACCATCCATACCTGCATGACGGAGCCACACTACGGCGAGGTTGTATCTCTCAGAGCAGACGAGTGCAGCGAGCAGCGGCAAGGCAGAGCCATACTCGCCCTTATCCATGAAGGCCTCAGCCACGTCCAGATACAGATCACCCAACTCCTCCGGACTCTGCTCCATCATAGATGTCAACATTGGCTGCAGAGAGCACAAGGATGAAGGGTCAAGACCTACGAACGATCTCCGCCCCTCTATATACAGTAACCTGATTTATCAAGCTAGAGGCGTAGACACAACAGACGCTGGTACGCCAATGGGAAAAATAGCAATATGTGAAATATGCACGCAGATATCAGCTAGTGCCTGTAAATTGTACAATCCACACTGCCACTCTGGAACAACTGGAGTTCCCACTGGGAATCAATAAAACCTCTCCAGTCCTATCCTACGCTATCCAATCCCAGTCTGATCAATCCTTTCCCATCATACTGTATCCCATTCCATCCTATTGTATCCAACCCCATTTCATCCCATCTCATTCCATCCCTTCATATACATCATATTCCATTCAATCCCATCCAACTGTTCCCTTATATTGTATCCAATCCATAATTCTTAAGTATCCTATCTATCATATCCCATTCCACCCATCATATTCCTTCCAATCCCATCCCTGGCCCTTGCTATCCCTTCCCCTTGTGTCAAATAGGCTCCCATCCAATATTATCCAATCCAGCATCATCCCGTCCTATCCCATCCATCATATTCCATCTAATCCTATTCCCTTGTATCATTTCCTATCCCATAGTACTCAATCCAACATCGTCCCATCCCAACCATCATATTCCATCCAGTCCCATCCCATCCTACTGTATCCAATCCGATATCATCATATCCAATTATAACCCATATAATTCATCACATTTCATCCAAACTCACCCCATCCTACAATTTCCAATCCATTCCCATCTCATCCAATCCTTTCACAATCCTTTATATTCCATCTTATCGCACCCTCACACCATGCTATCTCAATCCATCCCCTGGTTTCCTATCACATCCTAGAGTATCCAGTAATATCCCATCACAACCATCATATTCCATCTAATCCAATCCTATCCTACAGTAACCAACACTATGCCATCCAGTCCAATTGTACACCGTCCCATAATATCCTATCCCCTCCAAGAATATTCCATTCCAAACCCATTCTGTCCAATCCCATTCTCTCATGTTATATCATACCCCATATCTTTATAGCCATATCCCATCTCACTGCATACAATGCCATCATATTATATAATATCCCATCCCATAACGTTGTATCGTATTGTATCCGATTCCATTTCACTGCATCCCAATGCCTTGTATCAAGTCCCATTCTATTACATCCAATCCCATCCCATTATACAGTATCCTGTCCCTTCAGATTGTATCATATTGCATCCCATTCCATTCCATCATAACTCCATCCCTTCAGAGTACATCCCATCTAATCCTACCCCAATCTATAGAATCCCATCACACTGTACCCTAACCATTCCCTTTTCATCATTACCCATCCAAAATCCCAATCCCATTAGATCCTATCCCAGCATATACAGTTCCATCACACAGTATTGTATCTCAGTATCTCAGTATTCAGCATGGAATATTTCTCCCAAATGTATACGTGTGGGTATAAGGTGAACTCACATTCAAAGGTTTGAAGACATTTTGATGGATCAGACACACCATGAGCTTCACCCTGATATCTATAGGAACATCATCAGGGACCACCACCTCCACAATGTCTCCTACAGAGTGCAAAGAGCAGATTCAAACACCACGCAGACCGATTTTAGGATCTAAACAGGCACAATTAAGAAAACTCACCAGCTTTATTCTCTGGAGAAACATGATGTAAATTTGTCGGATCATCAGAAAGTTTCTCACTTTTTGCTTCTGCAGTCTCATCCATGTCCTCTTCCTTAATTTCCTCCTGATTCTCCGTTTCCTCCTTGTTCACCTCTCTTTCCAGTACGATGCCGCAAAACTTAATCAAGACCTAAACATGATAAACACTTATAAAAACAAGGTCTCGATGCCAGGCGATGCAACAAAGTCTAATAAACAAGTCCTCACCTCTAAGGCTTTGCCATACTGGTGGTTGGCTATGAAGAGCTCAGCCGCCATGTTGACACACTCGGGCGTGACGAGCTCGGGATGCCTAGACAGAGCTTCTTCCATCACGCCGATAGCTGAGGGCAAGTCGCTGCTCTCGTAGTAGCTCCTAATCCCATAAACACACACTATATCTAAAAGCCGTTCTAGGTACCAATTGGTAGACCAGTCTTAGCTGACTAATCTAGTGTGACGTACTTAGCCATGTCGCGCGACAGCTGCATGAAGTGTTCTCCGTCAGAAGGCGGCAGCAGCGTGAGGATGCGCCGGTAGCCGTCCATGGCCTGCTTGTGCTCGCCCACCTGCTCGTAGAGACTTGAGCGCTCCCACAGATAGCGCACGTTACTCTGGTCATATTTAATCGCTGCAAGGACACACGAACACTACGGGCTTAAGAAGACGTACAGCACGTGACAATCTCTATCGTGTCATACGAATCAGCTCAGACCTTTGCTGTAGCAGATGATGGCCTGCTTAATGTTCTCCTGCTCCAGCGACATGTCGGCCAGCTTCAGCCACTCGTCACAGTCGCTCGGGTTGAGGTGCGCGGCGATCAGGCCGAACTGCAGCGCCTTCTCCGCGTCCCCTTGATCCTCGTAGATCATCGCCAGTGTAGAGAACGGCTCATACGCCAGAGGAGCTACGACACGCAAAAGAGGACATTGTTCAAATATTTATACGTTATTCTTCATCTGAATTATTAGCGATGCAAACAATTTTAGTTAATTAGTTCCTGTTCTCACTTATGTTATTTGTTAGAGCAGACATAAACATTCTTACTATCGAAGTTAATAAGACTTAAAAAAAAATGCGGCCTGTGATGTTACAGAGAAACTGGAAAGCGCGACACCTTGTGACCAATCGGATTTGAGAATTCGAAAGCGCTGTGGTACAAAAAGTGATAAAACCCGACGCACCTTGGCGGATGATCTCCATGCACATGAGGATGGCGTCGTCCTTCTCTCCGCGGGCGTAGCGGATGTTAGCCTCGCCCATCAGGCCTCGGAGGGCACGCGGGAGCTTACTGCGAGAACGCCTTTCCTTAAATATTACGCAAAAGAAAACACGCTGCAAAAACTGGGCAGAACGGCGGCGCGATATGGCGATATGACGTCATCGTGATCATTTATCTCACAACACACTCTCTTTTCATATTGCAGGTATCACGAAAGTTTTTTTTGTCTTTCATCTTTAATTTAATTAATACAAATATATAAATCAAATAAAAAATTTTATTAAATAAATAATTTAATGTATTGTTTATTTTTGGATATATACATGAAGTAGAAATATCATTTTTTTTATTTTAATTTAATTATATTTTTTTAAAATCAATAAATAATTTCAGATAAAAAATACTTGTTCTGTAGATGTTAAAAAAATCTTTTTAGTATTAATTTAATAAATATAATAATTAATTGAATATTAAAAACTATTTCTTTTTGTAGATATTAAATAAACGTATCATCAATACTTTTTATAATTTTTTTTAAAAATGCAATACTACTGGAAGTTTTTTTATCAAATCTGTATATTGTGATATTTATATGATGCGCAGTGTATGTATATCTTTGAGAATCGTGATATGATTTTTTTTTTTTTTCCATTTTAATCATGCACATGAAGACAGTATTAAGTACATGAGCATACAGCGTTTCATCTTCTCATAAAGATGACGCGAAAGAGAGATTTTTAAAGCGGGACGCACCTTCATCATCTTCTTGTTTTCCCGGTTCAGCTCCATCTCCAGAGCGAACACGTCCCCCGGCGTCACCTCGTTGCCGCCGTCGCCTGCGTTATGCTCCCCGATGTCCCTCCACTCCTCATCGCCGTCGTCCTCGTCTTCGTCTTCCAGCTCCTCGTCGTCCTCCCCGAGTATCGAGGCGAAAGCTTTCTGAACACACGGACTGACTCCTTCTTCTGCGCCAACTACAGCTGGAAAACAAAAAAAACACCACCACCACCACGACACCTGAGTACAGAACAAAGTAATTCATAAACGAAGTTACATACTAATGTTCGAATGACACGTGAACGTGTTAAACATCCATCAAAACTCGAAGAATAATAACGTCATAAAACGCTTGTTAGACTCGGAAACACTTCATGACTTCAATAATGTATAGTTTTAATAAAAGTGAAACATATCAGCCTTCTGATCGGTCGGCGTGAAACCAACACACGGCGCACCCAAGATTAGCCCCGCCCACTTCACGAACGTATTACTAACATTACTTATTCTGACTTGGTCGGGACGATTTCAGAGAGAAGCTAAGCAGAGAGCGTAAACATCCCTGTCAGTACAAGTGGTTCGAAAACACGGAGGTGGAAAGTTCATGGAATCACAACTAATCGTCGCTGGACAGGTGAGCCACGCGAGATTTCACAACGTGCTCTCGGGAAGGCAAGAAAGACGGCGGGAGTCACTTGAAAAGAGTCGCAGGACGACCTGAAAGCAGCAGGAACGACAGTTACACAGGGAACAATAAGCGACGAACCGCAAAAATCTCCCTTCCTAATTCTTACGCAAAACTCCTCTGTTAAAAAGGAAGCATGGAGAAGCTCCGCCCACCCTTTGAGATGGCCACGCCCACTCAATTACATTTTCTTGGGGGGGGGGGGGCAATCTTTGTACATTTTTATTTCGAATTTCTGCGTAACATACAAATCTCAAAGAACAAATGCTAAACGCTAAATCTGTCTTTAACCTTCAAGTCCAGATTGAGATCATGATAAAGATTTCAGATTTTAATTAAAATTGTGTACTTTTTATTGTTATAATTAAATATTATGCAAGTGTGGAAACTGGTTAAATGTTCAACCGCTCGGATTCTGAATTCGAAAATATCACACATTTTCACTTCCTGTGTTTTCTTACTTTATATTTCACGTTAATTACTTAAGAGAAATTTCTTAATCTTTATACATTTTCTGACTAAATCAATTCGTCCGCGTCAAAATAAAAATTATTTACTGCTACAAAGATTTTTTTTTTCCCTTAAAAAGCTTCTTAATATCTGTTTTTCTGATAAACTACTGAAGCTAAAACCTGATTCTGTTAAGACGAAATCCAGAAAATATTCTACTAATCAGATTTAATCCAAAGATACAGTACCACACTGAAATCCATGATAACTGATGATACAGATTATGAGCGAGGTGTGTGTTTGTGTGCTGACTGTAAGCACATGAATTCAGTGTTCTCGCTGTGGGCTTTGTACCTGTGTGATGTCTGCGTGTTGGTTTGCTGGTCTGTTTCGACGTGCTCGGAACAGCGTCATCCTTCTCATCAGAGGCGTCTCCTCCGTCCTCCTGCACCTGAAACAGGAAAAGATCCGATTTTTTTTTTTTTTACTAATTAATATAAAAAAGTTGCACAGAAACGTGCACAGATTCGAGCGAACAGAATGATAAGACTCTACAGACTCGGCGTATGACCATGACATGACTTTTTAATGCTCTTTTTTTTAATTTTCATAATTTTTTTTTGTTATTATTTATGTATTATTTGAGATCTACAACAGCAGCGTCTGTGAGAAACTACGAATTACCCTGTTTTTGTAATGAGTTGTACAAGGTTTTTGAATCTTCTTACGAGTGAAATGAAGATTCAATCAAAGGGAATTGGCAAAGAAAAAACATTTTTTCTCTCTGAGAGCTCAAAATATTGAGAAAAGTTTTTTTTTTTGCTTAATGTACACAGATCTGCTTTATTGGCAATTAAATACAAATTGGCAATTTTACATATACATTATATATATATACTCTGCCCTCCAAAAGTTTGGAAACGCCTGAACAAAATAGGGTTTTTGGGCAATATCAGCATAAATCCTCTTTAGTTAGTGACCATTTTGCATTGATAATAAGGGACAACACTAGGCATCCGAGCAGTCAGTTTATTCAAACATTGACTTGATATATTACTCCAAGCCTCCTGGAGGATTGCCCAAAGATGATTCACACT
>CM041000.1:1649430-1667198 GCA_022985145.1 Pangasius djambal | reverse complement strand
TATATATATATATATATATATATATATATATATATATATATATATATATATAAACAAAATTGCAAATAAATAAATAAATTGTATAAAAATAGGTTACAATCAATTACAATAAAAACAATAAAATATAGATATACATATATAAATATTTATATCAAAAATAAATATGTATATGTACTAATATGTCTTAATTTCAAAGAATAATCAGTAAAATATGTATAAAATATATTAAAATTTAAGTGATTTAAATTATTTCTGTATTCATTTTGATTCCAAATGCACAGAAATAGCTAAAAGACTGCCTGAACACAGAGCCGAATCCCAAATGACACGTTACTGACTCTATAGTACACTCTATAGTACACTCTATAGGCGGTACACGCCAGTGTTTAATCCCCTAAGTAGTGCACTTCATCTAGGGGACGAGGTGCTATTTGGAAGCCAGCCATAGAAGCTTTAACGTTACCTTTTGCTTCGCTTTTATTCGTTCCTCTCTCCGTCTCTCGAACTCCTCGAAGGAAATTCTACCCTCTAAATAATCATTAAGCTCAGGGCTTGACTCTGACATTATATATATATTTAATTTTTTTTAAAAATCTATTATGAATTTTCGCTACACATTTATTTCGCTACCTTGCGTTCATGTTGCTAGCGAGTTCCGGGTTGTGTCACGTGATCTCATCACGTGCCTTGCTTTGTCCAATCGGAGCGCTTAGGCTTCTTCTTCGTCCTCATTTGCGTAGTTTCTCAGAATGTGGTGCTGCCATGTTGTGTTCGGATTTTCGTTTACATTTTTAATTATTTTTATTCAACATTTTTTACTATTTCCCTACAAAGTTTTACATGAATTCAGGCACTTATCACAATACTGTCCAAACATAAAGCACATTTCATTAAAAGGCTAAAATAATTGTTAATTGATTAGTTAAGATCATTATTAATTATAATGGGCTTATAATTGTTATAAATGTAATTGTAATTAATACAAATACCACACAATTATATATACAAACATTTTAGCCATGTTGCATCTAATTAAAATGTCATTTTCTCTTGTCTCTTAATGGTCAAGGATTTAAATGTAAGGAAAAAATTATTAATTTGTTGCATCTAGAAAAAAAAATAGGTCTGAAGATCTAAGATTTAAGATCTTTCTTCATAAATTAACGAATAACCTACGTATTTTCCTAGAAAAACCTAGACTTTTCACCAACATTTATAACACCTCGTGCATACGGATTATGTAGCGTCTATTCGCTGCTCATTTTATCCCAGGGGTGCCATTACTTGTGTAAGAGTGGTGGGTGGGAATTGGGAGAAAAAATCAGCCTCAGGAGTGCAGCAGGAGCGTGTGCTTGGACACGAAGCACAAATCCACCGAGTCCGGACAACAACATACTGAACATCGAGGTTGTAAGCCAAGTTACGTGTGAATACGCTGCAGAGAATTTGAACTTGAGCATGAGTTTATATTTGGACTCAAATCTGCTGCCTCAAATCTTTCTCATTTACAGTGACACTGCAGAGAAGCTCACGAGTGTCCATCAGTGGGTCTCTTCTGTATCCATCCTACAGACGGGCAGTTCAAAGCCACTTACGGAGAAACACATTTACTTCACATCATCATAAGTCGGGTTTTTTTTTTTTCTGCGTAAAAAATACATGAAGGTGCATTTCAACATGGCAGCTCGAGTCAACACACGTGGCATCGTGTGAAGAATATGGGATCAAGTGCAGAAAAAATTACATGTGAAAATAAAAACGTACAAAAAAAAATACACAACTTGAGAGCAGCGACACAGTGAATATTCTCATTTTTAAAAAAAAACACCACATTAAAGAAGACACGGCTTTTAATTATTTCACTTCACAGTCCTGGACACACGTGAACTTTTCTTGTTCGGGAAAAATTAATTTCTTCAGCAGGTCAGTCCTCTCCTCAGCGGTCTGAGAGACGAGCTCCTGCATCGGCACCTGAAGAAAAGAAGAAAGAAAATGAGATACGAATGCCAGAAGTTTCTTCTTTTCTTCTGAGTTTCATATCATGTGTCATAATGATTCACACACTGCGACCAGGCTGAATCCCAAATTCACTACGTGTGCTCACTACATAGGCATGAAGTTCACGACACACACAATAAAATCTATCTGAGATTCGGCCACAGAACTCGGATAACGTCCGCTGGAAATTAATCACATCACAGCCATTTTGTTTAACACATAGCATGTAGCTGAAGCACTGTACACTTTTTTTTCCCATTTTGTAAAAATAAATAAATAAATAATAAAACATATAAACGCACCAGGACCGGTTCATAACCTAGGAGCTTGAGGTGGCGGATGTTTAGCGCCACGGCGCCGACGGGATGCGTCGTACCAAAGCAGAACGAGGTCGGGGAGACACAGAGCAGCGCAATCCTGCGAGAGCAACGGCATTTTTATCCAATTCTAGTATCCACTGTTAGATTCAGCCAAATGATCTTCTGTATTTTTATTTTTTTTTATTTAACATATATATCCTGATGGCAACAGAATGTTCACATGGATGGGGGTGAATACTTATGCAATCATGACATTTTCTGTTTTATTATTTGCAAATAATTTTATATAGATTTTTTTTTTTTTTTTTTTTTCCCCCTTCCCATCACTCCAATGTTTATGGCTATATTATATTTCCAGGTAATAACTCTACCAAAAAAAAAAAAAGGGGGGAGGGGGGTGAATACTTATGCAATCCAGTGCAGGTCACAGATCTCACAAGTGAACGTTACCTTACGGTTTGCTCTTCTTCTGATTTCGGAGGCGGCGTGACCACACAGTCTGAGAAAAAAAAAAAAAAGAAAAGAAGTTTAGAATGGGAATTAGTGTCAATGCAAAACAAAATGGCCGCCGTCTTGACAGTTCCTCCATCTCACCGATGAAGTAGTGTCCCTCTTCGATGACGGAGTCCGTCACTGCCTCTTCCCCGAGCAGGTTCTTCAGAGTGAGGAGCAGCGCGGGGTTCACGGGGCGACCCTGTGGAGGGGAGCGGTGGAGGTGTGGGAAGGGTGGGATAGAGGGAGGGAGCGCGGGATCATCCAGGCGTAAACACAGATCCAACGACCGCAGCAGTCGCTCCTGTCGTGCATAAAATGTACTTTCTACAGTTTGGAAACAGAAGAGAGAGTATTATTTGCTTTGCAAATCAGTCTAAAACGCTTCTTGTGCATGTTGTGCTCAAGCCCTGACCTTCCTTTAGCAGCTCATCCAGAACCTCCTTTCGGAGCAGCTTCTCCAGAGGAGCCTGAGGGAAGTGTCCAAACACACAGAGGCAGCTGATGGCTTTCAGCAGGTCCGTGCTGGACATCTTGGGCAGATAGGACTGCAGAACGTGCGTCACGCTCTCCAGAAATCTGACAAGAGGCAGAAAAATCAAAAGGACTCAACTTTTTGTTTCCTAAGTACGAGGAATTTCTCTTGGTAAAGTCAAGATTAGGGGTCCAAGCACTGCAGATACTATTGTTTTTGTTAGTATTATTATTATTATTATTATTATTATTATTATTATTATTATTATTATTATTATTGTTACTACTATCCGCTAAAATTGTATGTGGAGCAAAGCTGTTGTAGAAAACACCAAATTTGAAGGAAAGGTTCAGTCTGCAGCTGCTCTGGCAAGTGTAGGGACCCATACAGGCCTGATGTTTGTTTGTAGCAGCATCGTCTACATAAATTTAACCCACACCAGCATAATATCCTAAAGAATTATTCATTAATTCATTAAAGAAACGACATTTTGTTCCAATGTATGCATTGTTCCATGTAGATAACAATAAAAACTCACTTGGCTTGACTTGATATCAGCCTGTTGGGGCGCTACAATGCGCAGTCTCATGCCAATTAATGAAAACTGACATTTTTTTAATGTTAAAATTGAAATATCGCTTGCTCTTGATAATTCAGGGGAGTCTATGCCGACTGTAGCCTCAAGTTACTGTTCTTGGCAGGCAGGAGTGGAACTTGATGTGGTCTTGTAGCCGATCCACCTCAGGATTCAGCGTGTTGTGCGTTCTGAGATGCTTTTCTGCTCACCGTGTTTGTAAAGAGTGGTTGTTTAGTGAGTTACTGTAACCTGAGTAACGCTCACTGGATGTTTTCTGGTTTTTGAGGCATGCTGTGTAAACTCTAGAGACTCTTTTGTGTGAGATCAGCAGTTTCTAAAATACTTATTCAACATTCAAAGTCCGTAAGATCACACTTTTTCCCATTCTGCTGTTAGATGTGAACATCGACTGAAGCTCTTGATTGTACCTGCATGATTTTATGCACTGCGCTGCTGTCACATGATTGGCTGACTGGATAACTGCATGAAAGCAGCCAATGAGCATGTAGCTATGTGTACTACTTTCTATCTATCTATCTATCTATCTATCTATCTATCTATCTTCTGCAGTAGTGTTCATAAATACCCAAGAGTGCTTGGACCCCGATGATCGCTGCCAACTATAATGTTTACACAGAAAGAAGAAAAATTGCGTGATTTTAATTATTGGGTAAATGCTGAGTGAATATTTCAGACTCACGCCTGCTGATTTTCCTTCAGATGGTGGTTGAGGAAGGAGTAGGACTTCAGAACGCCCTGCAGGTCCCGGAGCGTGAGGCTGTCCGGTTTCTGGATGATTCTCTCAGCAAACGCGTCCATCAGAGCGACAGGCCGAAACCGAAGTCTCGTAAACTCCAACAGTAAGAGCAGCACCTACAACGACATTATTATTATTATTATTATTAATAATAACAACAATGAGTCAATGTCTAGCGTGTAGTAGCCTGACATGATGACGAACATCTGACCTGTTTGTTGTTCCACATGGGGAGCGTGCTGGCCAGGTATTCAGAGATGGACGTAAAGAGATTCAAGTTCCTGAACTGGAGATCGCTGCAGGACTTCAGCATCGCCATCAGCCTGGTGAAGGAAATGCTGTGGACGTTCTCTGGAGATGGAGAGGAACGATTCACAAGGTTAGGAAAGTGTAAACAGCAAAAAAAAACATAAATTTAAAATACGTAGACTTCTCACGTGGACTGTGGCGTTTTTAAAATAAGCAATTACTGATTCATTATCTTTCGCAGACCTGGCAACCCTGATTAGGTTATCGTTTCTATAGTAACAACCAACCCAACAGGGACGAAGGATGACCTGCGAATGATAAACAGATTGAAAAAATGTGTATAATTCTTGATATGGTGACGTTTTCTGTGAGGAGATGTCTATTAAACATTTATGGAAGGAGTCTCCAGTGTCAGCGCTTTGTAACAGTCAGAGGTAAAAGCTGTAGCTTAATGTTTATGCTTCGTTTGTTTGTTTTTCTTTTTTCTTTTCGTATCACCTTTAAAAGAGAGAAAAAAAAAGAAAGGCTGGTGAAGGAATGACTGTTTATAGCTGCTATAACGTAAGCGAGAAGAGGAACTAAATACAAATGTAATTATAAACGGATAAAAAGTATGACAATGTTCTTTAATTAGTACTGCTGCGGTATAAGAGGAATAAAACACTTCAGGACGCAATGACGTCACTGATTATTTAACGTAACGCATCAAACAGGAAAATCGGTGACATTTTCTTAAACTGGTTCACGTTTGAAGGCTGAATTTTGGGAATAAATCTGCTTTCAGTGACTTTTCCGAGTCCTTTCGCGTACTTATGTTCACGTATGTTGCACGTTTGTACTGTAATATTTGTAGAATAATGTTGTTGTCGTCTCGTTTTGGCTCGGTGACGTATCCGAGTCAGAGCTACGTAACCCGTGAATCTCTTTACCAGCTAGCTTCTTTCTGCAGACGTCCAGCAGTGGCTTGGAATGCAGGCGGATGGCGGCCAACGTGTCCAGCATGTACTGCACGTTGAGCAGCGTGAACTGATCCACCATAGACAGAGCCTTCCTCTGTAGAGAGCACAAACAGCAGATTTATACGTTTTACAGCATCTTTTAAGCTCTTAATGCATAAAAAATTCACAGTCAACCAACCTCCAGCTTCTGCTTTACGGCCGGTGAGGCGTCTTTCCCGAACAGGCGCATGGTGGTGTGTAGCAGCATCACGCTCTGGATGGTAGGAATCCGCTCCTCCAGTATAAGCCTTAAAGGAGCAGTGTGTCATTTTTTTAGCGCCGTACGCGGCCTGAGAGATGAACTGCAATAACTGCGATGTAAACACACGAGCCCTCTCTCTTGTACTAACTCCCTGTGTACGCCATACGAATTGCTTTTCATTTAAAAAAAAAAAAAAAAAAAAAAAAAAAAAAAAAAAAAAAAAAAAAAAAAAAAAAAAAAAAAAAAAAAAAAAAAAAAAAAAAAAAAAAAAAAAAAAAAAAAAAAGGGAGGCGGGGCTAATTTCTGACCCAGAAAAAACTAGCCAACAATCAGCCAAATCTACAGCATGCCAATATCGTTAATCACAGTTTCAGCTTTTTTTTTTTTTTTTTTATAAAATACCTTCCAAACATCTAATCATTACAGATCCAGGATCACCTTGAAACATTACAAACCACACCTTTAAAACAGAAATGATCACGAGTCATACTTTAAGCCCTGTTTAAGCGCATCCGTGTTTTTGCTGCTTTCCGTCTCTGCGAGGCAGGCGGCCAGGACCGAGAGCGCCTTCTCGTTTTCGAACTCGTTCAGGCGTTCCTGTAAAAGACACGACAACGCAAAACAACAAAATCAGAAACCAAATTAAACGCTGTTTACGTCAAAAAAAAAAAAAAAAACCTAAGTGATAACAGGATCTTGTTTCGTTCCGAACATTAACCGGATAAAAACCATGGAACTTTTTTTAAGGGGGTTTTCTGAACGTCTTTACACCCATGACACCAGCACATGGTGTCCGTTTTTCAAAGCTAAATTCAAAGCTTTACAGATTTTCTTTCTTATATTACTAAGTATATTACTAACCTTGCTTCAGAGTACAGATTTGAGTTTGCTGACCAAAGTGACCAGTAGTTGAGCATTTGAGGGGGTCTATGGGTAAGACAGTGGCTTACTGGTGGCCCTGGGATGTGAACCCACAACCATCAGAGAGGCCACACAACTAAGTGAGAAGTGGTGTCTCAGTGGTTAATGCTTTGGGCTGCTGGTCAGAAGGCTGTGATGTCAAATCCCAGGAAGCTAAATGAGCAAGAAGGGTAAATGTTTAAAAATGAATAAATAAACCTGGATGACACGGAGTATAGTCTGCACCACGTAGCTGCTCTGACAGACCCCGAGCTTGACCAAGGCGCGCAGAGTAAACGCCAGGTTGTGGCTACGCATGCGCGACGCGTTGATCCTGGCACTGTGGCACAGCTTTTCGAAAGTCGGGTGCTCTGCCATGAGACGGAGCTCCCAGTGCCTCTGCTCATCCGATATCTTCTTGGTAGTGTGCCACATCCGGGTCAAGCTGCTGCTGATGCACCAGTGTGCCACATTGCACCGCTCCACCAGATCCAACACGTCCGAAGGCGACCGGCACTCCTTGAGCTCCTGGTAGAAAGTGGCTCTCGGGTCCGTTTTAAGGGCTGCTACGTCAGGACCCTGCAGGCTTAGACTCTCAGTCTGGTCATTACAATTTAATGTACGTATTTCTTGTTGACAAAAATATCTAACACTGTTAAACGTAGAGCCTTGTAAGGTTCTCCTAGACCACGCACAGTTCAATAAACATGGGTTTGTGGATTTGGGAATCTGGAGAGCAGTCCTGTTCTGGGAAAGTGATACAAATCTGCTCAAGATGGCAGGAAACCTGAACATCTCACGTGACCTCAACAGGAACACATTCATATTGATAAAACTAATCCAAAATACAGCTGGACCTGAGAATAAAAAGTAAAAAAAAATGAACATTTGTTAACATTCTGGTCATAAAAAAAGCACTGTGTCACTTTTATTCATTTAATTCCTGTTACATTTCCTTTATTCACCTTCATTATACAAATAACATCAATTTACCTACTGACAAGCCATACAGCTAGTCAGCGAGTTAGCTTCAACTGCTAATTAAAGCACACCAGCGTCTCATAACATAACATATAATAAAATATAATTAATTAATTCCTAAAACACACAACACAACACAACAAACCTGTCATAAATGCTCATTTCGACCCAACTAACTTACCCTTCACTATGTTATCCGCTCCATTTCTTTCACATGGATACACCGGTTGAATCCCAAACGCATCTCTAATGCAAATAGAGTGCACTACATAGACTGTACAAGGTACGCACTTCAAAGTGCACCTATGTAGTAAACATTGAGGGATTTGTAATGCGACCGTAATCAGGCCGCGGCCATTTTCTAGTCCTTCCCTAAATCATTTCCGACCTCACGTAAGATGACAGAAAAAGAACGAAATAAAATCCTCTGCCTCGTAGTAATACAGTATAACAAGTTATAGAATAGCATAAATAATGTATTTATTAATTTGTTTATTTATTTGTTTAATCTGAACGACGCGTTGTAAGTGTTTTACTATAACGCGCTATCGAGTGTAGTGTTGCTAACCGATCGCTTTCTGTGTAACACCAGCGGTTGCTTAGCAACTGCCATGTACACTAGGAACCATGGCTAAGTTTGTTCTAGCAGGTTGGATTGATAATTGGTTTAAATTTGTTAATTTTATCGGGTTGTTGTTGTTTTTAAAAAAAAAAAAAAAAAAAAAAAAGTCAAATATATGAGATGTCTTTATGGAAGCAACAGTTATAATAATAGTAATGATGATGATAATAATAATAATAATAATAAATTTGAATGGAAAATAAAAAATTTGGAAGCCATTTTGTATTCAAATGTTTCTGTCTGTTAAATGGTTTAGCTCTGATGCTGTATTTTTCTGGACAGGAAAGGCAGATTGTCCTTATTATGCCAAAGCTGAGGTTCTAGCAGATTTACTGCAAAGCATCCTGCCTGATTTCTGCATTCACAAGCTCTGCATGCTGCCTCATGCCTGGGAGGTACAGCCACATCCCAAACCTCACACTTTAACTCTCATTAAATTAAATGTCTTTACTTAAGGAGGGTGTGAACTTCTTCCTGACAGACCTGGCTTCAGGACACATGCTCACGCAACGGCTGGAAGCACGAGAGCAGCCCGGTGGTGTGGAGGGAGCTGACCGGCCGTGGAGGAAAGGGCGTGCTTCTGGGGGGATTCAGTGACTTTCTTGAATATGTGCAGGTATTAATCAAAGAAGAGATGCTTTATAAATGTTCATCTCTTACAGAGAACGCACATGAACTTCACATCAGTTAAATAATAATAATAATAATAATAATAATAATAATAATAATAATAATAATGAGACCAATTTACATGTGCTTTTATACCATCACAGGTTGTTTCACACAGTTTCACATGATTCATTTTTTTTTTACATTTATTTTTAAATGATTCATTTATTTTCAGATTTATTTTCATATGTGATTTTCTTAATTATTAATTATTTTCACACAATTCACTTATTTCCAAACATGAATTTTATACAGAGTACTTACTGTATTTTCACGTGATTTGTTTCCCACAAATATATTTTTAGATATTTTTTCCATGATCCATTTATTTTCACGATTCTTTTTCACATGAATCATTTTCCCATATGATTCCTTTTTTTTTTACATCATTAATTTTTTTCAGCACGATTCGTTTATTTCCACATGATGCATTTTTTCAAATGATTTTCACATAATTCATTATTTCCACAACAGACATTTCAGAGAAAGGGATATAAATAAACATCAAGGTGTTTAGAGAATCTTTTTTTTTTTTTTTTAAAGTTAGGGTGTGTAAACTTTCGCACTGCATGCACCAATTCTCTCTACTTGAATCAACCTCTCTCTCTCTCTCTCTCTCTCTCCTTCTGTCTTTATCTGTCTCTCTGTCTCTCTCTCTCGCTCCTTCTCTGTCTTTATCTCTCTCTCTCTCTCTGTCTCTCTCCTTCTCTGTCTTTATCTCTCTCTCTCTGTCTTTATCTCTCTCTCTCTGTCTTTATCTCTCTCTCTCTGTCTCTCTCCTTCTCTGTCTTTATCTCTCTCTCTGTCTTTATCTCTCTCTCTCTCTGTCTCTCTCCTTCTGTCTTTATCTCTCTCTCTCTCTGTCTCTCTCCTTCTGTCTTTAACTCTCCCTCTCTCTCTGTCTTTATCTCTCCCTCTGTGTCTTTATCATTCTCCCTCTCTCTCTCTCCTTCTGTCTTTATCTCTCTTCCCCCCCTCTGTCTTTCTCTCTCTCTCTATCTCTCTCCCTTTCTCTCTCTCCTTCTGTCTTTATCTCTCTCCCCCCGTCTTTATCTCCCTATCTCTCTCTCTCTCCTTCTGTCTTTATCTCTCTCCCCCCCGTCTTTATCTCCCTCTCTCTCTCTCTGTCTTTATCTCTCTTCCTCTCTCTCTCCTTCTGTCTTTATCTCTCTTCCCCCCCTCTGTCTTTATCTCCCTCTCTCCCCCTCTCTTTATCTCTCTCTCTCTCTCTCCCTCTCTCTCAGGGCTACTACGGTGTCACGTCAGACATGGGCACAGAGCTCATGCTGAACATCGCAGCAGAAAATCTTCAAGCAGCGCAACTACACCTTCAGGATGAAGAGCGACGAAGCAAACTCCACCAATCTTTCCACATCTGGATCAGCAGGTGAGAATTAGCTGTTTTAATCGTGACTCAGAGATTACGGTGCTTTACGGCTACGTTATCGTTTCTATAGTAACAACGTACACAGGGACCTTTACAGCAGACGCTTCCCGTCATCTGTATATGACTAATAATAAACCTCAAAAAAAGTGTTGTTATTTAACAAAGGAAAAATGGCTGATGTCACTGATATGGTGGAAGGAGTCTCCAGTGTCAGCGACGGTTTTCCGGCATTTGAAAACCTTCGAGAACAGGAACTTGTTTCGTGGACGTTCAGCAACATTCAGTGTAACTAAAAATGGATAAAATGTACAACGTGTCTTTCTTTAATATATAAAATTAGTAAAATTGCTGTGGTATAAGCGGAAACAAACACTTCAGGACATTATAGGAAAATAATCCACTTCAGTAACTGTGCTTCATCATACCACCCGGTCGTTGATTATTTTCCTGTAACAGCACGTCCCCAAGTGCGTGACCAAGACCATGTAGTAATACAACTCCCATTCTTCCCATTCTTGGCCATCCTCCAGATGGCACTTCAGTCATTTTTATCCCATTATTTTTACTTCTCCCAAAATGAACTGAACGTCACCCTAAACGGATTCATTAGATCTCGTTATTCCTAACACTATGTATGTGCGCAGTGCTCTAAACCCTATCTGCCACCACCTCGTCCCGTTACTCTTCACGTCCGGCGCGTTCGCCGCCGCCCCCACCGTCAGCCTCCACCTTTTGGACGTAGACGCCAGTGAAGACTCTCTGTCGGCTCTTAAAATGGACGTGGAGGACATGGCTCTGCCGCAGCTCCACAAGGTCACCGCCCACTCCGACCCGAGTCAGGCGTTCCAGTCAGCTGATCTGATCGTTTTCCTGGACGATCAGGGACCGAATGAGGACACGGAGCAGCGGCGGAGCCAAGTGGTGGAAAGGTTCACTCACCACGGATGTCTGATCGAGGACAACGCGCATAAGGATCTGCGAGTGCTGGTGGCAGGAGACGTCTACGTCAACCTGAAGTGCGGTCTCCTGATCGAGAACGCGCCCTCCGTGGATCCACGTCGCTTTGTGGCGATCGCAGCACAGCTGGAAGGAGAAGCGAGGACTCAGCTTGCAACGCAGCTGTCAGTGAAAAGCCAAGGTGAGAACAATCCCAGCTCCATTCTTTAAAAAAATTACTTTATATTTAAGGTGCGTTACGTAAGATTAGCGCTCTAATGGTTAAGTAGGTGGAGTCAACATTTCAATTGTTTTTTTTTAACCCCCTGAACACGCCCCCATTCCCAGACATTTTCACAAAGCTCCGCCCACAGAGAGTAGCGTGTCTATAAAATGGCTGACATCAAGCCCATCCGAACACATTTACAATATTTAAATATATTTATTTATGCAAATGAGGCTACAGCTAGTTAAGTATATATTAATTTACACAAAAATCTACAGTTTTGATGTTAGTATTAAAATATTTATATACTCTAAAGACATGGTCAAGAGAAAGACTTTTACAGAACATTTTCTTTACTATTTAATAAAAAAGTAATAATTCCATGCATTGTTAAAAAATATTTTAAGTCAATTTTCATTATTAAATCCAACAATAATCAACATTACGGGAATTTCCTCTGCAATAAGCTTCTAATTAGCGATAGAAGTGAACAGGTAAAGTGAGATATTTGGTTCTGAATATAGAAAAAAATATTTTGAGAAAAAAAAATACAATGTGGTTTAATGTGTTTCCACTCTAGTTAGTGAGGCTTATAAGGTTTATAAAAGAAATTGATGTGTTTATCATAATGATGCATAATTTAATGTAAACAAGCTTTTCAGAGATATATGACTTGATGTGACTGTGCAGTGGGCGGAGCTTACAACTTTCTTCTGAGTTCTTAAATCTAAAAAAAAAAATACGGTGGTACAAAAACAGTGAAATAAACATATACTCCTGTTAAAATTTTGTTAGCGCAGTTTAAAAGAAAACATTACAGAATTTATTACGAAATCGTTTCTACCTGTAGTGTCCTGCTTTAAATTCTAAAATTTCATGACTGAAAACGTCTTTCCCATCTCAGATATCACTGATGTCATTGTTTGGGGAAACATCAGTGGGCATTTCCACATCGACCTACAGCGAGCTAAGGTTTACAGATATAAAGGTGCCATCTGGGGACCTGCAGGATTCTCTCAGAGCGTCTTGGAGATGGTTTATGATAGGTAAGGATTAAATCATCATCAAAACAACACCACTGACCATATTCAGTGGAAGGATGAGGGGCGTGGCCAAAATCTTTACAATGAGGTGGCCAGGTTTAACCCAGTGACTACATTGCATCCGACATAAAAGGCACGCACCTGAGCAAGATTTGTTTGTCGTCTAGCAAGCTACAAAATTGTTCTAGCTAACATAACGTTAGGCTACATCTTACGAAGCTATAAATTCAATATCATTAGCTAACAGTAGCTACTAACGAACTGAAAAAAAAATCTAATGTTATGTCGCCGAATAAAGAATATTGTTCCCACCTCTATGTTTCTCTGCTGTGGTCAGTGGGGTCAGGGAACAGTTCGCTTCAGTGTTAGCTAGATAAACTTGTTCGTCCTGCACATTATACTCGTTGACAAATCCTTAATTTACAAATTTCCCAGAGATGTTGTAGTGGACGCGCTGTTATTATTCAAACTAGCCTATCGCAGCGACATTCACCGATTTGTTCAGTTTCATGTCATATGTCTGATCACCTTTTAGCTCCGCCCATGGAAAGTTGGTTGATTTACGTGATATTAAGGGGGTTGTTTCCAACCAAACTTGAAGGAACCTGCTGAAACAGGACAGAGCTCAAAACAATTTGCCTCAGAAATTCGATGTGCGCATACGTGGAGTTTCGGAGGACAGGTGCATTCATGTTAAAGACCGACATTAAAGACTGAGCCATACTGAATCGGGGAAAAAGTCACCACAATTGTGCAAAGAAACTTCTAACGTGAACGTAGCCTTAGATCACCTGTAAGAACAGTGAGCCTCACAGTGCACACATCAGCGATTCGTTTCTTGCTGGGTTTTATTCCTTACATTATTTGGTCTGTGCAGTGGGTGGTCTCAGGAAAGAAAAATATAAAGATACGAAAAGGATTTTTTATCATCATCAACAAACTCACTAAATAATTAATAAAAGAACGCAAGTGCTGCAGGAGCCGGGAGCCATAGGAGCAAAATTGGCTGTGATCTCTGGGTGGGAGGGGCTTACTCTCTTTCCCTTGTCAATCACAGCGACACTAGCCAATTATTAGCGTCTGTGCAGTCATGTATGTGGAAGAGGGCGGATAGCGCTTTCCTCTGAATGTGTTATGCCGCCCTGTGATGCAGCAGTTTGAAAGCAGTTTGGCTTCAGAGGAAGCACCTGATAGCCTTCACCCTCCGTCCTTGAATGCAATCTTTTCCACCTGTTAGTTAACATATCAACAATTTTCCTTTTTCTCTTGACAGAAAATGGCTGAAGAACGACTTTCCAAGCTTGGTTGGCTCGCGTCGAAGTGCCATTTCGCAAAAGACTAACAGACCTGCAGCTATTTCAGCAACCAGAGGAATCATTACAGTTCTGAACGCGTGGATCAACGGTTCCTCTCCTCAGGAGATCTTCTCAGTGGGTGTAGTCAGTACGGGTATGTCCATCCAGTCAGGTCAAACACACACACACAAACATATTTCTTCTTAAAAAATTTTAAATAACTTTTTATTTTGTAATAAACTCCATCTTCAACTACACCATCTTCAGAGGACATTAAGGACTTTGTTAGCAATATAAAGTTATATTTTTTATGCATTATTAAAGCCACTCATAAGAGAGAGAGAGAGAGAGAGAGAGAGAGAGAAATAGAAGTGGAAAAAATTTAAATTTTTTATTAAAAAAGGTGATGCACAAATAAAAATCCATAACACAATTTGACACATCTGATCGCCCATTCTAATATATTTTGTCGTTATTTAATCGCTGATACGGTGACGTTTTCTGTAAGGAGAAGTTGACGTAGCATTTATGGAAGGAGTCTCCAGTGTCAGCGCTTCATAACAGTCTGAGGTAAAGCTGTAACTTTTGCGACATCTTCAGGACAGACGAGTTTACGCTTTTGCGGTTTCTCGGTAACATGACAAGCTGCGTTTTTTTTTGTGTCTTATTAGCTTCAAGAGAAAGGAAAAAATAAAGACTGGTGTAGGAGGTCAGTTGTAGCTGCTATAACGTCAGTTTCATTAAAAACATTCAATTTAACCATTCGACTATAAACGGATAAAATAAAGTGTGACGTGTCATCATTTAATAAGAAGGTATAAGAAGAATAAAACACTTCAGGACGTGCTGTTATAGGAAAATAATCAACTTCAGGGTTGTAACAGTGACTCCGCCTCATCACTCCACCCTGTCGTTGATTATTTTCCTATAACAGCACGACATGGAGTGTTTTATTCCTTACATAGCGGGACTGGATAATAGCAACATTATCCAAAATTATTATGGATAATTTCCACATTTTTTTCCACACACGTACCCTTTCTGATCATCTAGGGCACTTCGGTGTTCCTGCCGGTCTCGTTTTTTGCGTTCCTGTGACCTTCCAGAAGGGCGAGTGGTCGGTGTGTTCAGACGTCATCGTCACCGAAGAGCTGAGGAGGAAACTGGAGGCTGCTGTTAATGAGATCACAGCGGTGAGGACATAACAAGCGAAAAAACAAAACGAAAAAAAACAACAAAAACAAAGTTCACTGATTATATTAATAATTAATATGTTTAGCACTTAATCGTGTGTATTCTGTGTACATTTTATTGCTTGTAGGAGAAGACCATAGCAGATGGAATAAGGACGAAAAGTTCTGTTGCCTGAAATCATATTTCATTTCTTATTAAAATTAATAAATCTCTTAAAGGAGCGTCGCAATAAAATGGACGATTACTTTTTATCGTAAATAAATGCCTGCTTCATTGTGAAAAAGATTTCTTTATTTATCTGAAAGCTATTTACTGTTTATTTTTTAGTATATTTAGTGTAATTGTATTTGTTTGATGTTTTTTTTTAAATGCAGGTTGTGTTCAACATGTCAGTGTCCCAAAATGGCATAAATTCAGTTAGCGCTCAGTGCTAACCAAACTTCCAGTGTAATTTTGAAGAAAATGAGTCTTTTTGTAATAATTTACCAAAACATCTGAGGTAAAAACACCATGTTTACATCTTTGATGCAACGCTGACGTTTCCTAATATGGCTGAACCCATGAGTTCAGTTAGCGCTCAATGCTAAGTGTATTTAGTGAAATATCAGTCAAACGGTGCCTTTTCCTAACAACTGATCAACACACCTGAGGTAAATGTTGATCTTCTCTACAGTTTTGTCATAATTCTCCTCTAACATTGTCCATATATAGATTTATAAGACTTAAAATCAGTCAGAAAGTGTAATTGAGTATTTTATTTTTTTTTTTATATTTATAGTTCTAAAATCTTCTGCTTCTTCTATTAGTCATTATCTGATGATGGCAAAGAAAAAAAACGAAAAACGTTTAATGAAAATTTGTGACATCTTTGAGCTGAACATCTGTTGACATTTCCTAATATGGCTGAACCTTAATGGTTAGCGCTGAATGCTAACCGTACGTTCAGGGTAATTTTAGTCAAATGGAGCCTTTTCTTACTAAATGACCAACACATCTGAGGTAAATGTTGACCTTCTCTAAGGTTTTGTCTTATTTCTACAGTCACTGTGCTTTCACATTGTCCATTCGTAGATTGTAATACTTAATGTCTACATGCTAACTAGAGTGGATATAAAAGTTTACACACCCCTGTTAAAATGGCAGGTTTTTGTGATGTATAAAAAAAAAAAAAAAAAAAGAAAAATCAGATTAAAGGTGGGAAAAAAACTCTGATGTGATGTTTTTTGGTTTCTTTTTCTTTCTTTTTTTTTTTAAACAGGGGTGTGTAAGCTTTTTATAGCCACCGTAGCATTATATATCGTTAACCTAATTATGCTTAGCATTCATATTTCCATTTTATGTCTGACAACTTAAAGAGCTGGTTTTATTTGAACACAGCGTATTTTCCATAGACAGTGCTTATGTATATATTTAGGCGTCGTCGATTGACTGGTAGAATGATAATTCAGGACGATACGGTAATATGACATCAGCTGGTTCTGGACAAACAAATACGAACGCAGTAGTGATGTGACTTCGGATTCTTTTCAGCGAGTCGGATCAGTCGGCTCAGCTCGACAATGATTCGACTCTTTTGACTCTTTCCCAAGTGACTCATTGCCTTTTCTTTCCCCCAAGTGATCGTTCTTCTTTGCTTTAACTATGTCTGTCATTGTTACGCTTTATAACGTTACTTTGCTCTAAAAACTTTTTAAAAATCTATTCGCTGGTGAACAGAATCAAATCAAAGTCGATTCACTGAAGAGAGACAAAATTCCCATACCCATTCCGTTAATTATGACAGACGTCATAATTTTTTAACCATTTATAGTTACATGTAATGTTGCGAAACACCCGAGAAACAAATTAGCGCCTATCCTCGCTTACGTTATAGCAGCTATCAACAGTCGTTCCCTCGCCAGTTTCTCTTGAAGTTAATAAGACAAACACGCAGCTTGTCATGTTACAAAAAAATGTGGAAAAGAAAAAAAAAAAAAAACAACAACGTAAACTCCTCTGTCCTGCAGATGTCAGAAAACTTCATCTTCGCTGACACTGGAGACTCCTTACATAAAATGTTACAGAATTCAACAGCGCTGAGGTAAAACAGGATATATAGAATAGATTTTTGCTAAATATGTCATTAAATGTTTATTTTTATTAATATGTATTATCTATTTCACATCAATATATCGCCACACCACAAACCTGTTGAGAGGAGAAGCTCCTCGAAACGACCCACTCCCCAGTCGAGAAGATTATTTTTCTCTCTTTCTTAATTGTAATTATATTCCATATAAAATTCCATATTCATCTCCTGAGTTTTATTACAATATTAAAATACAACATGAGCCAAAATAACATGACGATACATGACACCGCAAAATAGTCCGGCTACTGAAAAAGCTGGACACGCCCACAAGCAAACCTGGAGCGATCTCTTTCCTTTTTTTCGAACAATATATCGT
>CM041000.1:1635602-1649330 GCA_022985145.1 Pangasius djambal | reverse complement strand
CTTTAAAGATTAAAAAAAAAAAGTTTGAATAAAAGTCCAAAGTGCGTCGTGTTGAAATCGTCTCCGCCCACAATTAAAGCACACACACACACACACACACACACACACTCTCTCTCTCACACTCTCCACAGCCTTTTTTTTTTTTTTTTTTCTGAAATCATGAAGTGTTCAACGGACTCAGGAAGTAGAAAATGATAGCGATGCAAGATGCCAAACTGGATTTAATAGAACACATCCTGTAGAAATCAAATAATGCAAACTGAGCAAGGCATACATCAAGTTGTACAGTATTACGTCATGACTGAGCGATATGGATAAATAAAAAGTCCCCGACCCCAAGAAGACACAGACGTACACACAATATATATATATATATATTTTTATATTAATATTAACAGAACTATAAACGATAAAACATCTCTTTAAAGTTACACTAGTAGAATCTTTGAGTGCTTAGGTCTCTCGGTTAAGGATTTATGAATCTACACACTAATAAAACATCGTTATCCCTTGTTTTGTTTTTCTCTTTACAGCAGGATGTTTAACGCTCACACAAGGGTTACTCTCTT
The DNA here is from genome assembly GCA_022985145.1 of Pangasius djambal. Lineage (NCBI taxonomy): Eukaryota > Metazoa > Chordata > Actinopteri > Siluriformes > Pangasiidae > Pangasius > Pangasius djambal. Next base: position 1,648,761 of record CM041000.1, on the reverse strand, counting down.
CTTTATGAATATTTTGTTTTGTAGCTGTCGGACGGTATGACGGTATGCGAAACCTCCCAAAACAGGATGTTCTTAATAACCGAAGAAGAGAACGATCGGCTGAGAAATCCTGCTTAGTGAAATTCTTTCCGTCGTAGATTTCATTATCGTCGTCGTTATCGCTATTTGGGAGTGGCAGAAGAGAGAGAGAGAGAGAGAGAGAAAAAAGAAATGCCTTTCATTAAAGGAGAAAGCGAGTCTGGAAAAGGAAAAGAAAAAAAAAAACTCGTACAGAAATTTAGCAAAGACTCATTTCAGTAAGCAGGATATCATACTGGATCGATATTATGGCCTTTGAGTTTCATCTTAAAGGAAAACTCCACCCTGAAACATGTTTAGATTGAAATATTTGCCATGTGTTCAGTGATTCTGGTGCTAATTTTGATTTGTTGATAAGCAGTTATAACTGAGTTCAGCGAAACTTGTAAATTCGGCGACCTCACGTAAGGTTTCGTTTTTAGGTTAGCGCCTAAAAACCAAAGAAATTAAACGTCGTATTAATGAGAAATTCGATGTACGATAGCGGCGGCGTCGGAGTGAGCGCTAGACTCAAATTCGGCTCGGCTAGTTAGCGATCTACAACATGACGAGCGCGATGCTGATGTTTAGAAGCTGATCTGTTTGGACAGAGCGTAGGGATGAGAGAGAGAGAGAGAGAGAGAGAGAGAGAGAGAGAGAGAGAGATGGACAGGGATAAAAGACTAAAGCGCCGCTGCATCGCTATCTCTAGCTGCTTTCGACTAAAACTCGTAATTCAGAATTTACAACCTCCGACTAGGAAACGCCCCCCAACTTGAAATTCTTCCTCAACGGCGAGTTCAGGGAGCGACGTCGAATCAAAATGGCTGCTCACTATCAGCGACGGCGTTGCGGGAAAACGGACCAACATGTCTAAGAGTTTAACAACGAAATCTGAATCAAAGTTATTCAGGGTCGATTTTTCCTTCAGGATCTCAAGTGATACCGGTGAAGATTTTTTTTTTCTTCTTCGCTGAGCCTCAAACGCAAATGCCATCAATCCATATATTTATACGTATTGGACATGAAGGCGCCGAAACTTCCCGTCGCTCAGCGTTCTCCCTTTCTCACTCGGGAACAAACCTCACATTCCAAAGCCTGAGATCCGTCGCAGTGAGATCTCAGCGCAATCAAACACAACAGCGACTGATTACAGAGAGCCTTCAGTGTGTGGAACGTGTCTACGCTATAAATACACGGGGCAGTTCGCTACGTGGATACGGGACAAGCTAGGACTCCTGTGGCTGCTGGTCGCTAGACGGCGCGTCTGTCGGAGTCACCTGTCCATCGAACCCTAACCCAAGCCCGTCGTCCATGTGCTCCAGTTCGCTTTGGTCCAGAAGCTCGAAGTCCTCGTCCTCTGGCGGGACGAGCGTCGTGTCCTCGCCGGCTCTGTCCGCGTCGTCGAGAGGCGACTCTGTAGGACACGGTGGCGATTCGGAAGGAAGGAACTCGGCGACGCCGGGCGCCTCTGCCGCCTCCGAGGAGCTCAGCAGGGCCGAGAGGGTGTTCTGCACCACGGTGGAGATGGCGGTGCTCACGATCTCCTGACTGAGGGCCTCCAGGGTGCGAGGCGACGCCTCCGGCTCGCTCGGTGCGCCGCGGCCTTGTCCTTGTCCGTTGAAGTGCGTGTTGACGAAGTGCAGTGGCGAGGCGAGGTGCTGGATGAACAGACTGGCCGGGCTTTGAGACTCCTCTTGGGCACCCAGGGGAAAGTGAAAGAGTCCGGGCTCGATGGACGGGAACTCCTCCACCGACGGGAATTCTGGGAGATCCCTGGAGAAGCTTTCCTCGGGTTCACTGTGCACGCTCTGCTGGTCCAAATCTGTCACACACAGACAATTAGATTCAACTAACTACACACCGTCACTGTAGTATTCACACGAGGAGTGCGAAGCAAATGTAGAGCAACTGCCTGTATCTGGAGTTACATCAGAAAGTGTTTGTTTTATTTTATAAAAATCATGGAATCTTTTATTTACACAATACAGGACATAACAACGATGAATCAGAGCACCATTAGGGCTGTGCGATGTGACAAAAATATATCGTATCATGATATCTGACAATCCCAGTAGGGGTACCGCTACACATCTTCGGTGCTTGGCTCCCTAAAAACCGAAAAACTGAGTTCAAAGATACTTTTACAAAAACTGTATATTTCTACAAATAACAATGAAAAGGAGAGAAAAAAAAGGGGGGAAAAATTGGTACAATTACATTTTTTTTTAACAATTACAAATTTTACATTTACGGATTCAGTGAGAGAGTCAGTACAAAATTTTAATGTGTAAAAAAAAAAAAAAATTCAGCCAATCAGTTTGCAAATATTCAAAAAATAAAACAGCAACAGGAAAAAGAAATCACGGTACCCGTGATAAGTTTACTTGGGGTTGAGTCTTCTAGTACAGCATCTTGGGCTTTATTATTTTTTTTCCTTGACCCTGCTTTAGCACTTTTGTTACAAATTCTAACAAAACACAAGAGCTTTCTTTATCTGAGGTTCCTGTTCCGACTCTACTGAACTTAATCTTATTCACTGTTTAGACAAGAAACCTCGAAACAACTGATTACAATTTTTAATCATTAAACAGCGAGACGCTTTTTTTTTTATCCGTTTAGAGTCACACTTAATGTTGTGGAATGTCAGCACAAAAAAAAAACAAAAACAAAAAAAAAACATTTAGTTCCTTTTCTCTTTCGTCCTCTTACTTCGTTAATAAATCTTTATGGCACGTGCACACTCAGAAGTACCTTCTGAAACGTCTGTGAGTTGTGGTGTGGTGGCTCTGGACACCGAGAATCCTCCGCTCTCGAGGATGGACGCTTCCTCGTCAGAGAGCTCCGAGTCTGTGATGGCCATCGCCAACGCCGTGGTCTTCACGTCCACCTGAGGACGGACAGAACGACCGATCAGCATCCGGGATCGACGGAACCAAGACGCCAGGACGTCAGAAAAGACAAACGTCATAGAGCGAATCAGAGGGTGACGTTTTAAGCCTCGTTACGCAATTCACGGACAAAATATGTTCTCCGGTCCAGGGTGTGAAATTCCAACGCTAAAAATATCACGCTATCAATCGTCCATTTAAAAAAAAAAAAAAAAAAAAAACATATATATTATGAAATCTTTGTACAGATACAATGAGATCTAATCGGTCTTCTTCCTTAGAAAGGTATTTTTTGAGAATGAATTTTCAGTAAAAATTTATTTTACATGTTTTTGTTATGAACTGAAAGAGAGAGAGAGAGAGAGAGAGAGAGAGAGAAAGAGAGAGAAAGCGGCTGATAAATGCATTTTGTTCAGTGTGATGAAACTTACAGTGGGGGCGAAGCAGGAGAGCTCCTCCTCGCTCTCGCTCTCCGTCTCTGCCCTCGGCTCATCTCCTTCTTCCTGCTCCTTCTTCACCTCTACACACACACACACACACACACACACACACACACACACACACACACGAAAATAAGTGGAATACAAATGATCCAAACGGCCCAGGATGTGAATATCTGCAAGCTAGAACACGTCTGATTGACATGCAAATCATTTCAAATATTAACAGCTTACAGCGATTAAGCCGGCTTTCGGTAAACGCAGCAACGTACAACTTTATAACTTTCTGCCGTCGTCGTGATTGCTGTCATGAGCCGCGTCTCAAATCTAAAACCCTCGCCGTACGTTCAGAAACGTTTAGTCTCGAAAATCCGATAGACCAATACTCAAAGCACTTTTCATTAGATATAAAACAGATTTTTAAAATTCAAACTGTAACTCTGTGAGGAAAACCGTTAGTGTAAATACTTAATAACGGTATAGCGCAGTAGCGATTTGAGACACGACGTTCGCTTGTTTATTCATTTGCAAGCGCGGAGTCACATGATTCTGTACCGCCTCCACTACGTACGTTGGCATTGCACTACGTGGACGTGTCGCGTTATTTCTGAGGACGTGCACGAGCGCCACAGGATGCGCGCGGCGGCCATCTTGTGTGCGCGCATGCGTAACTGATAGCGAGTTAACTGTAAATCAGAATGAACGTGTTTCAGGGCGGAGTTTTCCTTTAAAGTGACGGTATCTTTAGAACGAACAGAACTCGTGCAGCGGTTCGCGCACTCACTTCTCTTGTCGTGTTTGCGGTGCTGTGTGTCTCCCTTCATGCTGTAGTCCAGCTTCATCAGGATGGGCTCCAATCCCGTGTACATCTTCTGGATCAGCTCATGGTACACGACCAGAGGCCAGAGCAAGACGCTCAGCACTACACACACACACACACACACACACACACACACACACACACACATGTAAAGTCTTTCTTCACATACAAATACACAGCGCAGACTGTAACAATAACACTGATTACATCACCGAACCGCGTTTTACTAAAACTATTAGCGTGGGCTGAATTTTTGGCTAATAACACGCATCCCAATTTCAACGAGTAAAGCACTAGAATTTATAAGCTATAAAATCCCCAACATCAACCTTGAGACATCAGATATGACGATGTGTTTTTTAAAAAAAAAATCTTCCTTACACTTCGTAGGTCTGTAACTGGAGATGATAAATACGACGAAAACATTGTATCACGATTCTCACTATGTGGATATACACGATAATGGAAAACGGCTTATTTTTTTTTCCCGGATGTGTGCTAAACAACACTCAAAAAACTCCCGTGTGACGCTAATTACTAAAAAAGTGGCTCCTCCATTTTGTTTTACCAGCGAAACAGACCACAAATCCCGCCCACTTGTTTCCTATTGGCTCGCAAAACCGAAGTTCGTAAAACATCACAGAGATAAACCTTTTTAATGTCCCACGTCCTTTCCCCTTCGGTGAACTGGCTTTAGCTTTAGCTAAGAAAAGAGAAACTGTAGTTTTCAGGTGCCTCCCATATCGCCACAACACGGGGTCAAGATCATAAATGCCACAGCTAAACCATAAATGTTGGCACCCTTGTATTTGCATTTACTAGCTTCTGAGTACTACGGATAAAACTAAGGAATGGTAGCTGGGATCTTAAAATATTTTGAGAACTTAAAAAAAACAAAAACAAAACAGTATTAGTATGCTTTAGACAATTATATATTGCTAAAATAACTTTTTTATTTTATAACAAATGATTTTCTGGAGTTGTCCAGACATGAGAAGTTCACGTTATTCACTTTAACATTTTTTAATACGAATTAATTCGAAAACTAATATATTTGGGGTCATTTGACCAAAATAATTTGGAAAACCGTTTTCGAATACAAACATTACGCAACTAAATCAGTAAAATAGTACAGATGTAGATTTTATTTTTGTATTACAAATACGCAAATATTAGTGAAATTTATTCTGACAAGTTTAACTGTTACTTTCTCAATCACTGTAGCTGCCAGCAACACAACAACACAAAAATATTTCAGCAAGTAGAAATCTGAAATATTCACAAATATTTCTTTTTCGTAGATTAACCTTATTTCTAGATATTTTAAAAAATATTTCGAGCTTGAAAAGGTTTAATTTTTTTGTTTTATTTCTAAAAGGAAGCAAAATTATCTGACAATAAAATAACCTTGAAGTTTGGAAAATGTACATAAAAAATAGGATTAATGATCTTACACGTGTTATAAAATATGCTTTGGATGTAGTAAATGGTCTAAAAACGTAGGTTTAAGATTTAAATATTAAAATTTTATATTTAAAAGTAATAAAAATAAAGCAGGTCCACTCACAAATAATGTAGGAGATCATGATTCCGGGGATGTAGTGTCCAACCACGGCCAGCAGCAGGCATCCTGAGCACGTCATCACACAAAACTGAGTGGACGAAAGAGACGGACGTCACACACACACACACACACACACACACACACACACACACACACACACACACACACACATGCATAAACAACCTGATAAACCAGGGAGGAGTTTTATATGCAGCCACCTTTAAAGTCTCAAAAGAAGAAAAACAAAAAGCAATAATTCATAATAAAGTAATATGCTGCTATTGTTAGTCTTCTTTAAAGTGGCCTGACTGTGCAAGTCATACGAGTGTGCTGGGTGTGTGTGTGTGTGTGTGTGTGTGTGTGTGTGTGTGTTTGTGTTTAGTTTTGGCTCTCTCTCAAGCGGTTAGTCTCTCCAGAGCTTTTATTTGCATTTATTCATTTACTTTGGCACACATTCCCTTCCATTCCCTTCTACGGAGTTCTTGCCCTTGGTTCTGGTTTAAACGTCCATATATGGGCAGAAATATCTGCCAAAATAAATGCAACTTAAAAAAAAAAAAAAAAAACCTACGACAGACATTCTGTCGAAAGCCAAGGTCACGGTTTTAAGCTTTCTGATCACCTTGCCGTGATTCTGGCGTTTGTACTGAAGCATCTCCTGGACGTAGAGGCTGCAGGTCAGGTAGCTCTCGGCGAGGTGGTGGCTCAGCTCGGCCACGCTCAGCAGCCTCGGGTGGACGCTCATGCTCTCTCTGTGTGGTGAAGAAAATACGCATCACAACGCAGAAACACGCTTTCATCACCACTTGGTTCGTTCATCCTTAGTAACAGCCTGGTCAGGGTCACAGTGGTTTAAATTAAACTACTGGTTTGTTTACATTTTTAGGGAATTTATACCGTTCCGGTTTAGGCCACACCTATTTCGGGTTTAAATATGAATACTGGTGTGGAGCATAAAAAAAATAAAAATAAAAAAAAAAATAAAAAACGTCTAAACGGACCAAACTGAGAAATATAATCGGGTATCGTCAGAACAATAGCGGACCTAAAACAGAGACTTGTGGGACACTGTATTGTAATTTTTTATTGTTAAAAAAAAAAAAATAAAATAAAATAAATAAATAAACCCTCCATTTGTGCTGTCATATTAAATATAAATTAAATCAAAAATGCAATAAAGCTTTTAAATTTCAACATAAAATCGAGTCGAGACGACAACATTGACCAAAAGATTGTTTTTTTGGTTTTTTTTACATAAAAGGAAAGGGGGCGGGGCTACACAACTGTCAATCATTTCAGAATCATATGCCGATTGGCTCGAATTAAAAAGAAAACAAGAAGAATGCTTTTTTTTTTTTTTTTGGTTAATTTTCAGCTCAAACATGAATCTATAGACACGTTGCTTAAACCGAAAACACGTTTAGGAACAAGTTTAAAGTAATCTGGAATTATGATTTTAATATTAAACCAACATCTCTTTCTTTCTGAACACGAGAAAAGTCTTCTTCAGGATATAAAACAGGGACACGATAAAGTTACACAAAACAATACACGTAATTCTACGGATTACTTTTAGGGTGTGGTGCATTGACTTGTAATCTGATACGTGATTCCTGAGATTAATAATTCACCGTTCATACCGTTCTATTCCGGGTGCCTCTGCGTGGAGAGCAGCGATCTGAGGCAGCTTGTCCTTCCATCTGTCCAACAGGGTGAAGGCGAGCAGGGACGCGCCGATGAGAAACAGAGGACGCAAAGAAGTAGACGACAACAGCCTGGAAAAAAACACGATTCAGACGGGATTAGTTTATAGACCGCAATGTAGATCGCAGACATATAGAGGGCGTGTCTTTATGACCTACGTCTCATTTTAATCCAAACTGATTGCTTTAAAATAGCCGCGTTCACGCCATGTCGTAATTACGAGATTCCGACTTGTAAAAAGCGTGCGCGTCCTCGTAGAACTCGTAATTACGTCTTGTAAACTACGAATGTTCTGAGAGCTCCGACTTGTACCACCTGACCGCTGCAACGTCATGCGGAAAAACTCAAAATGGCGGCGGCTTCAGCGTTTAAATGTAGTTAAGTAGTTAATAATTCGTATAATTGACTATTATTAATATCTTAAAAATGCAAGTTTAATCTGAAAATAAACGTAAGACATACAGTACAGTTTAGCGTAGCTAGAACAGACTGTTACGTGTAATTCCGAGTCTGAGGACGTGAACAGCTCTGAGTAGAACGTCCTGGTTGTCATGTCGTAATTACAGTAATTATGACATGCCGTAACGCAGCTAATGTTTTACGAGCGCTTGTTGGAGGGGGCGTGGCCATGCAAGCTGCGCTCGATCACGTGACTGTTAACATTTACGTGCTAGGAACTCAAAAACTCGCGTATAACCACTGAACGCATTTCCTTCTCAGACACGTCCATCTAATGTTTTATTATTCTGTGTTTTATAGTTTCGTTTTGGTTTTGGTGAGAGACGATGGTAGGTTCTGATACGTTTCCATGGCAATGTCTGACCTGGGAAGCCACGTATAGGATTTAATATGTCCAATATCTTCAAACTTAACAAGGTTTCAGCCCATGTTCTGGACATCGAATACGTACGACTTTACGAAGCGTCAATTACGTCAAAACGTTTAAACGTGTTAAACGTGTCAGCGACCGTTATTTATTTGTATTATAAGATAGAAAACAAGTTTGTCTTTACGTCTGCCAAATTTCATGTGGCTGGAAATAATATTTCTGGAGATTTTAAATCCTAAACCTGGCTTCCCGGATGAGACGGATTAGAAAATATTTAATTCGAAAATATTATGCTATATTTTTCAGGGGTGTTAAAAAAAAAATGCTTGATTTGCCAAATAAATAAAAATATAAGCTATAATTTTATTTATGTGAACCAGCAAAATGTATTGTCGTGTTTTCCTATTAACATTGGGACACATATACTTTTTTTAAAACACATTTCTAAATATTTTATTAATGTTTTAACAATTATTATTATTATTATTAATATTATATTGGTTATTATGATAACTTCAGTGTAATGATTGCCACAACACCGGCCACACATGGAAAAAAGCCTAAATAAATAAAAGTACTCCATTTTTTTTCATTCTAATTCAACAAATATGTTCTTAAATTTCCAATTAAATGACTATAAAACGTATTATTTAATTTATATACAAGCACTAACGTCGCATTTCACCATCAAAACACTGTAAGCAAATATACCCTGCGGCTGTGTCCCAAATGCGGCCTTACTCTCTACATAGGCGCACTACGTAGGACACAAAATGGCGCATCTCATACACCGAAAAAAGTGCACTACATCCAAAAAGCAAAAAAAACAAAAGGAGGCAATTTGGGATTTATCCTGCAGGGAGCTAAGCTAAAGCTGGCTGCCTGACTCATTAGCATCTCAGCTAAGTCGGAGGGATTCGTGACGGACATTTTGTGTAAAAAATAAAATAGATAAATGAATAAATAAATGAATGAATGAATAAAGACGGTTTGGTTCGGTTGATTTAAATGACGGTTAAAACCGTTACTCGACGCCATGTCCAGAGCGCTTACCAGAAGGCAGTGTTGAGCGCGAGCGCGGCCACGGCGCTGTGCACGGGCCTCTCCCACACCAGCAGTCTCTGCGCGCACAGCAGCGCGCGCTCGTGGGGCGCGAGCCACCGCTGCAGCCGCCGCCGGAGCCTCAGCAGCTCGGGGCTGTCGCTCCGCTCCGAGCAGGCGGCCGGGAACAGCGCCTCGAGCCCCACCGCACTGCCCGTGGAGGAGGAGGAGGACGGGACGGACGGGCGCGCGGCCTCCTCCCCGCTCGCCATTTTCCTTTCTTTTCCTCCTCTCTTTCTCTCTTTCTCTCTCTCGCGGCTTTGTGTTATGAAGCGCTGCGTCGCTGCCAGGTCACGCGGCTCTACAGTGTCCGTACAGCCGTCACGCAGTACCAAAACAGGCCAAATCCCAACCCGCGCCCTGCTCACTACACACAGTGCACTATCATCCGGGCTAAACACCGCAGCGCTGCGCCCTACCTAGTGCACTACATATCCGATTGGGAGGAGTCACGTGGTGTGTGTTGTTTACTGCGCTAAAAGGGGAGGAATGCGGTGTCATTAGCGCCATCTGCTGGACGGACGGACGGACACACACACACACACACACACACACACCCTACGTCCATAGCAATGTGCTTTTAATTACTGAAATAACACATAAAGGTACAACAGCAACACCACAGTACAGGGACTGGTGGCTTGGTGATTAGTCTGGTGAACTTCCAGGGGTGTGGGTTCGAGTCCCGCCTCCGCTCTGCGTGCTTCGGGGGTTTTCTCCGGGTACTCCGGTTTCCTCCCCGAGTCCAAAGACATGCACTGTAGGCTGACTGGCATCTCGAAATTGTCTGTTGTGTGTGTGTGTGTGTGTGTGTGTGTGTGTGTGTGTGTGTGTGTGTGTGTGTGTGATTGTGCCCTGCAATGGGTTGTGTTCCCCACCTTGAGTCCCCTGGGATCGGCTCCAGGCTCCACGTGACGCTGTGTAGGATAAGAGGAACAGAGGATGGATGGATGGATGGAACAACACAATACAACACCAGACAGAGAGATAGATACAGACACAAACAGATGGACAAGCAGCCAGTTAGAGAGACAGACACATAGATAGATAGACAGACAGACTGATAGAGAGATAAAAGTATTTTGAGGAGTGAGTGTGTTTTGCTTTATTGCAGTGTTAATGTTTGTGCTTTAACTGTTTTTATTCCTATAAACACGACACATTATTAGTAAAGTGGAATGAAAGCGTAGTTTAATATCTGACTCAAAGAATATTTGTGCATATTAATGATTTTCTCTAACATGAACCACCACACACACACACACACACACACACACCCCTCACACCTACACACAAACACACACACCCCTCACACCTACACAAACACACACACACACACCCCTCACACCTACACACAAACCCCTCACACACACATACACACACCCCTCATGCATTAAGTTAACTAGATTAGTTAAATATTCGTACAGATTCTTACGCAGTAAAATATTTTAGTAATCAAAGGAAAAAGCAGATGATCACATGACTTTGGGCTTCACAGTCTACGTCCTGTACTACGTCCTGTACTACTTCCTGTACTACTTCCTGTCCTGTCCTGTACGACAAATACGCTAAACATGTAATAACGAATAACAAGTTCATTTGATATTTCAGCAAAGCCGGTGTTTAATTTCCGCCGTGTCGGCACGAATCGTACAAAAAGTTATTTACAACAACAAACAAAACAAAACAAATCAGTTTAGCAGCTGCTGAAGCTCTTCTTCTTTCCAGTGTGTGTGTGTGTGTGTGTGTGTGTGTGTGTGTTTGTGTGTGTGTGTGTGTGTGTGTTCATCACGGCTCGTCACTCTGCAATATCTGCGGGAGGAAAAATACAAAACTTTTAATATTATATTATAATAATAATAATAAATTGTAAAATAATACAATAAAAACAAAACAAAACTAAAAACACCAAAACACAGGAAGTACTTTCAATAAAATGGAAAATTAATTTAATTTCTTTTCGCTACACCTGTAAGATGACAGTACAGGTCCTAATAACTAGGAATAAACGTTTAGAAAAAATAAAAAAATAAAGCACAGACAGAGTAAAGCAGCTCGTGCTCGAGTCTTTGCAGTGTGTGTGTGTGTGTGTGTGTGTGTGCTGAGAGTAAAGGTGGGAAAACTCTACCTGTGGCACGTGATGGAGGAGAAGGAGGAAGTGCGTGAACACAGGATGAGGAGTGAACCCGTCACATTAAGGCTAAGCGAGCAGGGCGTCGATGCCGGCTGGAGATAAAATCATGGCCTGGAGAAGATCTGAGAGGGAGATGATGCCTCGCACCGTGTCGTCTTCTCGGTCCACCAGAACCAGCCTGTGAACCTGAACACGGGGACAGGCGGCAGCACATTTAACGCAGCGTCGCTGAGCCCTAACACCTTCTTTCTAATTCCTAAAAAAAAAAATGGTACGTACAATTCGTACAGTCAATCAGAAAGTGTTGTTAGCCTGTTTAATCTTACGTTTAAAGTTCTTATTTATTTATTTATTTATTTAAGTTTAATCTTATTTATTAAACCTCCGTGACGTCTTTAATAGCTGAAGTTAAATATAGACGTGTCTAAAGGTAGTGAAGTCAAACATACTTTGACGGATTTTATTTCGCATTGGCGAACTCCAAACGTTCCTTGTTTACCGTGAGAGAAAGCGAAGGACACGACGTCTCCCGTCTCTTCTACCTCGACTCCGAGTTCAAAATCAAAATGGCCGCTCCCAGCAAACAAAGTAGCACTTCTTTAATTTGGAAGGAGTTATTTTTCTTTAGATCAATCAACGTACAAACATATTCGCTTGTGGATAGCATTATAGCTAGAAAACGCTAGAAAATGACGTGGTGTCGAGGTTAGTCAAGCAAGCGAGGGGGCGGGGCTTCCATCTGGTCAGTTCGTATACGAGATTTCAAAACATCTAACGTTTTTTATTGGGAAAGAAACAGACTCTTTCGGCATATTTTTCGAGCGATAACTCGTATGTTATAACTCCGATGTTAACGTGCGAAGCTCCTACGGAAAAAATGCGTGCTAGCCTTTAAGCTCCGCCTCCCAAAGTTTGAAGGCAGAACTGTATCGAAAGAAGGATTTAATAGCAGTACTTTCAGCCTGAATGTGTTAATATGGACTAATCCTGCTATTTTGCTAAATAATTTATATAATTATGAGCTACTATTGAAAATGTGGTCAGTTTTTGGATATTGTCATGTTATCGAACTGGCTAACACGCCAAAAAAAAAAAAAACAACCAAAACCAAACCCAATATTCAACTATTTGGTATATTCTGGTGTCAGTTTAAAACATCTGCCCACCTCTGCATTAGCGATTCTGTCGACAGCCGTCTCCAGCGTTTCGTCAGGATAACACTTAATAACTCCCTCGACGAAACAGCGCCGTCTCCTCAACGCCTCCTTCATGCTCATGCTCAGGTTGTTGTAGGTTTTCTGCGCTGCCAGATTCTGCAATCAAAACACACAATTTAGGGGTGCACAAACTATTGCTGTTGTTATTTTGGAGTATGATATTTGCAAAAAAAATGGTTTAATATTTACAGATTTTTATAGCCTTCCATATATACACTGCCCTCCAAAAGTTTGGAAACGCCTGAACAAAATAGGGTTTTTGGGCAATATCAGCATAAATCCTCTTTAGTTAGTGACCATTTTGCATTGATAATAAGGGACAACACAAACTATGAAAACATATTTTATTAAATAAAAAGTTTATGAACATAAACATGAACATAACATAGAAAAATACTCAAA
>CM041000.1:1614266-1630355 GCA_022985145.1 Pangasius djambal | reverse complement strand
TAGTTACGGAGTGGCATCTGTTAGTTACGGAGTGCCATCTGCTAGATACGGAGTTCCATCTGTTAGTTACAGAGTGGCGTCTGTTAGTTACGGAGTGGTGTCTGTTAGTCACGGAGTGGCGTCTGTTAGTTACGGAGTGGCATCTGTCAGTTACGGAGTGGCATCTCTCAGTTACGGAGTGGCATCTGTTAGTTACGGAGTGGCATCTGTTAGTTACGGAGTGGCATCTGTTAGTTACGAGTGGCATCTGTTAGTTACGGAGTGGCATCTGTTAGTTGCCTAATCACTGAGCGTCTGGTGTAACATAAGTTATTTTTTACACTTTGTAACTGATAAATGCTGATTTGAAAGCATTACTTGTAAGACACATATCAAAACAGCCTGCTGTTGTGGTTAATATGTGACCAGTGGTGTGTATACTACTGACTACTGTCTCCTTATTAATATTAAATACCCAAATAAACAAAAAAATACCACATCTATAAGGCATGAGTGTTATATTAATTTCAAAGCATATTCAGGTGACCTACCTGAATTATTCATGACATGAGGGTCAGGGCAAACCTCCTGTACAGAGAAAGAGAGAAAAGAAAAGGTCGGAGTAAGTGACAGGATGCGTCCTAAACTGCGTACTTAGCCTACTAAGTAATCAGCACTAATCAAACACTACAGAAGCTACTGTTTAGTACGCAAGTAGCCACAGCGCTTATAGATTCCAACAGCCAATCAGATTCGAGTGTCATCAGTAACCGTTAAAGACGATAACGGTAGATAAACAGATTCTTTTTTTTTTTTTTTTAATTAGTGATTATATATTTAGATTTTGTCTCTGTTGTATAAAAATATATATAAATATTCGACGCATCCATTTACGGTATTTATTTATTTATTTTTTTAGCCGTTAGCTTACCTGCGTTACAGACTCCATAGTGTGGGGCCGCGCGCGCGCCCGTGTGCGGGTGCCCGCTTTGCGCATGCGCGTGCCCGCAGGCGCCTAAATCTATGTGTGGTGATCTATAATGGGAAAGTGGTGAAGGGGAATGACTGACTGTGTGTGTGTGTGTGTGTGTGTGTGTGTGTGTGTGTGTGTGTAGGTAGATAGGTCGCCTATTTTAGGTTTGGGAACCATGAACCTTTATGAAGACTGTAAAAACCACTTACTGGGTGCGTTTCAAATCGGTATGCTGAGCCTGTGTCCGAAATGTGTGGAATCGACTCTCATACCGACTTACTGCCTGCCTTTCTCACTCGTGCACTTCAAAATGACACTCCACTGCTTTTCTCTAAGATGTAGAGTTATTACAACTCAAAATCATTTATATATTTACACATATAGCGATGTTTTTCTGAATCACTGCACCGTACTCACCGTGTCGAACGAGAGGACTGGGATTGTGCGGCGCGCAGCAGCTCATCAAAGTCGGGAGATGTAGTCGAAGTCTCATCTCCGCTGTTCTGTCGCTGCTTTGTTTAGATTCACACAAGTGCACTGTAGATTATTAGAAACACGCACTTCCTGATAATAACTGTGTATTACCACTTAAGGTTAATTCGTGACTGATTTGCAGCAACTACAGCAAATTAATCAACACCTTCTGACCAATCAGAATCGAGAATTCAACAGCGCTGCATTTCTGAGCCATTTCATGAACCTTAGTGTAGATAATCGTCTAACTTATTATTAACTGCACACGTCACATCGTATGAGCAGAAACGACTGAATAATCTGCGAAGGTAGCTAGCAAAAAAGCTTAGCTTCGCTTGTGTGAAAATCACGTAGAGCCGTTAAACGTGGGCAAAACAGCGAAATGAAGAATCGTAAAGAATCGAGTTAGACAGTATATCCGCAGTCGGGTTGAAATTTTCTTTATGTAAAGTATCTCGAGAAATCTAGTCCCTCGGGTCACTCACTTTTTTTTTTTTCTTTTTTCATAGCTAGTAGATTATAACATAGGGAGCTAGGTGTTGAATTGACACACACCCTAATTCTGTGTGCAAACCGTTTACATGCCAAAGTGCTCACAGCTCAGTCCAAATTTAGCACTTGGCCTCTGGGATATGCAACAAAACACACGCGGCACCTCACAAGCGAGACGCAAAGAGGACAAGACTAATTACCTAACAGCTCCCTAAGACCTTTTAACTCAACCCAGGGTTTAGAACTAGTTAGTTCCCTTTACTTTAATAACTAACACTAACCATAGCTAGCCATAGCCATGTCACCGAAAAACCGCAAAGTAGCGTAAACGCGTCTGTTCTGAAGATGTCGGAAAACGTAAAGTTACAGCTTTACCTCTGACACTGGAGACTCCTTCCATAAATGTTGAATAAACATCTCCCGTACGGAAAAGTTCGCCAGATCATACAGACAGTTTTACGGTTTTTTTTCTTCTTTTTTTTTTTGTGTGTGTGTGTTTGTTACGGAAGATGATTATATATTTATATAATTTTACATATTTATTAACGCACTCACAATTTTAAACTAATAAAGGTTCCAACCATGGAATATTAAGAATGTCAGCTTTACTTACATATATAATTACTAAATAAATAACTAAATAAATAATGTAATAATTCAAAATACAGACTTAAATGGTTAATATTAATGCTTTATGTTGTGTAATGTTTTGCTAAAAAATTAAAACAATGAATTGGTGAATTTCCCAAATTTGTTCACAAGGTAAAAAAAAAAAAAGGTGAATATGAATACAATTAAAGTTGCTGTATGTAAATATTAGAGAAATATTTTATTATTTCTTTTAAACACTTCATGGAAAACCATTTAATAACCTCAATTTTTCAGATTCTTTCTCAGATCAATCTTGTTTTTTTTTTTCCCTGAAAGAATGAATACGTCCAGAGTCAATCACAGCAGCACACAAACGTTTTGAAGTATTTATTTCGATTAATCCAGTATTACTTTTTTAATAACAAAAAAAAAAAAAAAAGATACATATTGCAGCTTTAAAGAAGGTCAACTACTTTCCAATACAATAACTTGACCTTCTATGTAAGAACTTTACAAGAAAATATTCGTTTCTAATCCAAAACCTGCTCAGACTCTTCCGACATGAATTTCTTCGATGTCTCCGAAGTCCCAGATCCACTGCGTGATCACTTTCATCGTTTAGGAATCTGATCCTTGATCAAAACATCTTTATGAAGTTTATGAAATGGCTTTCGGTGCCATGCTTTTTGTCAAAATTCTATCGAACTACAAGTAAGTACTTGACAAGAAGCAGTTATTGTACATTTTCAGTAACTATCAACTGACTTGCCTTTTAAGGAAAAGAGGCGGAGCTAAATAGCTGTGTTGCGACTAGGGGGCGGGGCTAATTTTCAGATCAGAAATTTCTACCTGGAAAACTGAAATAAACAAAGTAGGCAAATCTATTCCAAGCATATTCCAGCTTTCTAAGGTATCTCTGAAATGGTCACATATGATAATCACATAATCTTTTGTTTAAAAATTGATTATACGATTCAAAAAATAATAAGTACAGAAACTTCAGACGATACTTTTATCCAATCGAATCCTTTATTCATCTTCAAGCTGTTTAACAAACAAGAAGAACCGGCATGCAGTCTCGACTAATAGCTCATAACCAAAGCAAACACAAAAAAAAGAAAAAAAAAAAAAAGTTGGCTAGATTTATTTATCTATTTTTTTTACGAAAATAGAATTAGCGACTTTTCCAGAACAGAACTCGCAAAGCGTTCCTCAGTCTAACGTAACAGCTCGCATGTTAGCGCTCTCGAAATGTAACTATGTCTGTTGCTCTGTTCCAAATGCTACAATTTACGTCTGCGTACGTGTTTTAGTAGGAAAAAAAACCAAACAAACAAAAAAAACCAATCAATTCTAATAAAACATCCTGATAGATGAGATCTATGTTCCTACGGCTGACGGACGGCGCGTTTTCCCATAATGCAACGCGGGAATACGTCAGCTTTAGCGTCCTGAAGTGTTTTATTCCAATTTGCCAGCGACTACAATTTTTAACTTATCCATGAGCAACACGTAGTAGCCTACTTTAAATCCGTTTATAGACACGTTACGCTATAATTTCGTTACTTACGTTACAACCGCTATAAAAAGAGTCGTTCCCTCAACAGCCTCCTTTTTCCCTTCGTCTTAAAACCTCAGCTTGTCGCGTTACCGAGAAACCGGAAAGCGTAAACATGGGAGACTCCTTCCGTAAACTTTAAATAAACGTCTCCTTACAGAAAACCTCGCAATTATACGTTGCTCTGTTAAAATAACAGCACGTTATTATTATTATTATTAGCCTTAGGTTACATATAGCGTCCGCCGGACTCCTGTTACTATAGAGACGATAACGTATTCGAACGAGCCGGCACTACTGTCAGAGCTGCGGTTACAGGAGATCGATCACGTTCTAACCAATCGAAATCGGGAATTCAACAGTGCTGCGGTAGAAATGTAACATCCTCATCCTAGAGGTGGTTCTTGTTTAGCATCTCAGTTATACAGGTTATAACTTACCGGAATACTCGCTAGGCTATTAGCAAGCTACTTCTAGGCTAGGAAAGTGCGCGACGTTTCTCCGTGACTCTAGTTAGCTTGCAGTGAAGTTCGGGATCCAGCCACTGAGTCACCTGATCATCTAACAAGCTCAAGAAAAAAAAAAACTCTTTCGATTTAATACTTGCCCGTCCGTGCTCTTGACTTGCCGAGGGCTCCAATGCACCGTAAAAAAAATTCTAAATACACACTGCAGGAACACACTATGAAAGCGCACACAACTCCTCTGAGCTGATACGACGCCTGGATTGTCGTCAAACTCCAAAAATGACAAAAAAAAAAAGGGGGGAAAAAAAAAGAAAAAGTAAATAGAATTCTTGACCATCGTCAAGAATTTCCACCCGCGCAAAGACACTCTTTCACAGGTAGGGGGCGACGTTGGTGCTCCGATCCTCACCTCAAGAGCAATAATACCGTAATACCAAACCTTTACCAAACCAAACAGCCTTATTCGCTCTTTCTTACGTCATTTGAATTTACTTAAAAGTTTTTTTTTTATTTTAAAAAAAAAAAAAAAAAACAACCCAAATCACCAAAACTGGGTTGAAAACTTACATGAGGAAGAACATTTGAAGGCACAAATTCAAAGGAACTACACGCAACATCGCTGAAGATGATGGACTCGGTTGCCAAATTCTCCTCCGTTTCAAGAGCTTACTTGTTTTTTTTTTGTTTGTTTGTTTTTAAAAAAAAAATCAATCAAAAAAATCTGAATCTGTACCAATGCAAAAATATACGTAATATTTCTTAACTTTATTTTATATCAGTGCTTTTAACCGTGAACTAAACGTAGAAGTCATTCTGGTTTACGTGATTTAGAAATACGCGACGCGTTAGGCGGGGGATTCCGGGAGTGATCTGGCAACTCGAGTGCTTTTTGAAATTATTTGCAGTGATTTATATAATATTTATAAGTGATTTATAAGTTTGTAATTTGTTTTGTGTGTGTGTGTGTGTGATGTGTGTTATTTTTTATTTTTTTATCGTAAAAATGAAATCTGAAATTAGCCCAAAAAAAAAACTGAAGGATTAACTTGACATATTAATTTCGCGTGAATTGTTGGTCAAGTTTTAAAATGTTTTCTTTACAAACGTGGATTATTATTTTTTTTTCCAGCTTCTTTAACACACTCTTTACTCAAACTCCACCCTCCACCCTCGCATGATCAAAGTGCTTTTATATTTATAGAAGGTGTTAAACATACAAAATCCCGCCAAAAAAAAACACACAAAACAAAAAACAAAACCAAAAAAAACAAAAAACATCGTTACAAACGCTGAAAGACAATCTCACGGTCTCTAAGTCGGTATGAGGAGAACCTGCGCCTTCCCATAAGGCATTGCAGTGTCGGGGCAGCAGCTGTGTCTCTGAAAAGCGGCGAGCGGGCTCGGGAGGAAAGGCGGCTGAGCGAGGAGGTCGGGGGAGGAGAACCAGGCGAACGAGGTGACGTTCTGAGCGCCGCACACGCGAAGCTCCGGCGGCTGGGCGTCCGGATGAACGAGCGCGGAGAGGAGCGAGCTCCACAGAGAGAGGGCGGAGTTCGGGGGGAGGGGAGGAGCAGAACTCGGGCCGTGACGGTGGCGGGGACGGTGCTGGTGGAGGTCCGGGGCGTGTTCGGGTCTGCGGGTGGTGTTGGCGAGGACGCAGCAGCGAGGATGGAGCGACGAGGCCGAGGCGTGAGGATGGAAGAGGGCGGGGTTTACCGGGCCGGCGTTCGGGAGGCTGAGCTGGTGGAGAGCCGCCGAGGCGGCGAGGAGACCGGTGACGCTCGTCAGGTACAGGAGACCGAGCATACACGTGACCTGCACAGAGAAACGCTCTACGCTCTACTACGTTTACAAAACTTCTGTTTAATTCTAAGATCATTACTGAATTCCTCTAGTTTAAATTTTTTTTTTTTTTTAAATATATCTGTACATCTTTGTTAAAGAAGGAAGAACACGTATGACTTTCTCTCTCTCTCTTTTCAATCCTGTTTAAATTAAACGATGTTTATGTCTGCATTTTATTATTATTCATATATATACACACAATACACATGTTCTATGACAAGACCTTATCATAAGACTAATACATGAGACACAAGCACGTGTTATCGTACCTTGGCGAAGTGCTGGTAGGCAGCGGCGAGCGCGTTCCTCCAGTTGGCCTGCTCCAGCAGCACACACAGGTCAGTGTACGTGTACCAGCCGCGCTTCGTCCCCTGCCGCTCCGCGATGCTGTCGGGGCGACGTGACGGATTAACCAAACCAGCGGCACAAACCAAAATTCATCTCTGAGGTTATTTTTACTGGCATCGGATCCATCTGCACGCGTACAGCGGAGCAAAACCATCTACCGCAATGGAGCGGAGGTCGTGTGTAAACGGATCACATAAAATACGTCTTCGAATACGGTACGTATTCTGACCCCTGACCTTTACGTCGCTTCCGCCATTTTGTTTTGTTTTGATGAACGTAAAACATGTCTAATTCAGAAAAGGTCCACCATCTTAGAACCGTGGAGATCACATGACAACGCTACACGCTAGGTTTTCAGATTCAGATTCGGAAAAAAAAAAAAAAAAGAAAAGAAATAATAATAATTTATATATAAGATATATAAATTGATCATATCAAGATGAAAATAGTATTTAACGCAATAACACAAATGTAAAAATAAAAATACTAACCAGGTTTCGAGTTGGCGGAGCACGTTAAAGAACTCGCCGGCCTCAGCAAACAGGTGCCAGTCCTGAAACACACGGATAATGAACTTTTATGGACTTTTCTGAGAAAGTGTTGGTGCAGAAGGTGAAGGATGTGTCGAGCGGTTCACGTACGATGGCACTGAGGAAATTCAGCTCCAGCATGTTGACCGTCTGGACGTCCAGCTTTCCGGCGGCGCCCCATTCGTCGTTGAAAACTTCCTCCTCCTCGCCTTCGTCGTACAGATATTTACTGGCAACCATCTGCAGGGCGGAGGGGAAAAAAAACAGACTCTTGCTTTTCAGATTTATTATCTTCTGTCTAACTGCTCAACGCTGTGAACAGGATCATCTCTGGGCTTCTGGAGAGCTCACCATGGAGATCAGGAAGAGGTCGGAGGAGGAGATCTGCTGCAGGTACTCAGGGTTTCTGTGTCGGAGTCTTTCGATGTAAACCAGCGCCAGCATCATCGCGCAGGGGGAGATGCACGCTTCTCTGAGGGCGGAGGAACGTTTATACACATTAAACGCACTGTAGGATTTATTTTATTAAAATGTACTAGTTGAGATGTTCATATATATGAGGCTACACCACTACAGCTGGAGTAAACACACTCACCTGGCCACATGAGCTGCGTACTTCTTGCGGAGTTTCCGTATAGGGCTCGGGGCGGACTTCTGGAGAAGCTCGACGGCGATATCTAGAGTCAACCACAAACAAACAAACAAACAAACAAACAAATAAATCTTGCGGACCCTGAATAGCCGTAATGCTCCTGCTTCAGCACCAGGTTATGTAATATGGCATGATACATTTTATATAATGAAATTTAACAAAAAAATCTGTTTATATCATAAACCAGGAGTTAGAGTTAGTGGAGTCCTAATGGAGGAGGCGTGGCCTTTATGCCCATCATTACTAGTGGAGGGGGCGTGGCCTTTATGCCCATCATTACTAGTGGAGGGGGCGTGGCCTTTATGCCCATCATTACTAGTGGAGGGGGCGTGGCCTTTATGCCCATCATTACTAGTGGAGGGGGCGTGGCCAATGTACAGCATATCAGTCAGTTCCCGTGAAGGTGTTGCCTCTGTGCCTGTCAGTCCTAATGAAGGGGGCGTGGCCTATATATCAATTAATACTAGTGAAGGAGGCGTGGCTTCTGTGCCTGTCAGTCCTAATGAAGGGGGCGGGGCCTACATATCAGCACACACACACACACACACACACACACAGAGGCTACAAACTCACCAGTAACAGGACAGGAAAGTGCATCTAGAGACGCATCCTGATCCAGACCGTAGTACAGACGCTTCCTCACACGCTCCGAAAGTCTCTGATGTCCCGGGACAAACTACACACGAGTGAAAACAACGTCAGGTTCATTAGCGGAAATCCAACACGACTCAATGGCATTTGGATCATGAATGTATAAAAATAATAGGATTATTTTTATAAACGCAAAATATGTAAGAGACCTGTGAAAAGTATTTTTAAAATTAATCCCAAAAATTAATTTAGATTTCTATTGTTTTGTTATGAAGATTAGTGTGTATAACAACCTTTTACCTCATTTGCATATATTTGCATATTCACTTTAGAGTAAAGAATGGCGTTAAACCCGTCATTGATCCTGTTGTGTCCCAAACTGTACCCTGTTCCCTACATAGTGCACTATTTTATTAATTTTTCTAGCTGTAGTCACGTCTGAACTCACTGTTAAAGATTGTTTAGTGCTCTTCTGAAATTCCCACAATGCACTGCTTTGGCTCAGCGTCCAAATTATGTACTAATACACATCTAGTGCACTTTGTAGGTTGTAGGGAATAGGGAGTGTGGCGCAATTTGGGACACACCCCGGCTTCCATATTATATTTATAAGCGATATTAAAACATATTGAATAGATATTTAGGATAATTTTAATAATACAGTTAGCTAATAAATACTAATGTACATTAATCTGACGTGTTTCTTTTGTTTTAAATGTTTAAATAAAATGTTCTTATAGATAAATAAGTGAACATTAAATCAACATGGCCTAAGCTAGTTAGCATTTCTCGCGCCACATAGCGAGATGAACAACATCCGAAATATTAAAAATATACATTTATTAGTATTTTTATTGCTTTAATGTCACACATGGTGATTTGATTTTAAAATATAACTCCTTAATACAGTGACTCAAAAAAAAAAAAAAAACACAATAACAGCCAATAGGAGCTGAAGTTGTTAGCTAATTAGCACAAGGGGTCGCTGCTAAATAAAACACGTCCATTTTCACCACAAATAAACACACACACACACCGTAAACTCCTGAAAGTCACTGAAAGGAAACATCCGCTCGTCGAATAAATCCCCAAAATCCATTTTTTACAATCTAATTCACCGACATTAAACAGAGAGAAACCCGGTAAACACGCAGACAGGCGTCGCCCTCAGACGCCTTCTTCTTCCGCAACAGAGGCTGCGCCCAAATACAGCGCCGTCTTACTGTAGTGCACTAGGTAGTGTCCATCTAACGCGATCATATACACGCTATTTAACGCGCTTGTATAGGGACTGTGTAGCGATTTGGGATGGAACCCGTGACTCCAACGGCATCCAGAATGGCGGAAAGCGTTAATGTCCGATTTCACAGCTCGAGTTCAGTCATATTAAAGACTAAAGGTCCTGTATTTATAGAAGACAAGTGTTCATTTACTAATCTAAACCTCAAATGTTTAACAAAATTTTATTAAAAATGCTGTTTATATACAGATACACAATGTTTCACGTGTTTTAACACAGTGTAGCTGCTGTGAGAAATGAGAAAGTTCAGCAATTAAAAAAAAATAGAAATGGCTCAGATGAATAAATATCAGTAAATTAATAATGGTACTTATTTATCTAGTTTGCATAATAGTCTGAATATTCTTACAAGAATGCATAAAATGATGCCAAGAGTCATTTTCAAAAGTGATGCTACCACCACCATGCTTCACCACGCAGCTTGATATTTAACTCGAGTTCAGTCATATTAAAGACTAAAGGTCCTGTTTTTATAGAAGACAAGTGTTCATTTGCTAATCTAAACCTCAAATGTTGAACAAAATTTTATTAAAAATGCTGTTTATATACAGATACACAATGTTTTACGTGTTTTAACACAGTGTAGCTGCTGTGAGAAATGGGAAAGTTCAGCAGATGGATAAATATCAGTAAATTAATAATGGTACATATTTATCTAATGTGCATAATAGTTAGCGTGCTCTTATTAAATTCAAAATGAAGCCAAAGGTCATTTTCAAAATAATGCTACCACCACCATGCTTCACCATGCAGCTTGATATTTAACTCGAGTTCAGTCATATCAAAGACTGAAGGTCCTGTGCGTAGCTCAAAAGGGTAACTAATTTTAATAAAACAACTTAAAATGTTCATATAAAAGATGTTTCACCTGTTTTAAAAACGTAAAACGTGCTGTGAAACCTCAAGAAAGTTCACGAATGAAAAACTCAAAATAGCTCAGATAAATAAATATTAGTAAACGGTAAATATTTATCTAATGCGAATAAAACTGTGAGTACTCATTAAATTCATAAAAATGAATGTGATGTACTGTAGTATGAGATATTGTGGCAGGGTAAAGAGAGGATTAGCCAGAGAAGCAAACAAGAGGCCAAGGGGTTAACGCTTAACATGATGCTACCACCACCATGCTTCACAGCCATCTTGATATAAATTGTTGTGTAGAATTCTGTTTTGTGTCATTTCTTTATAAATAATACACTGATTTATGGTCATTTTATTCACAATGTCACTTATTTATTTTGAAAAATAAAGAATTTACATGAATGTTTCGTTTTTTTTAAACATGTGACATCCATATATACGTCAATAAAAAAAAAAAAATCACATCATCCATTTTTTAAATTAAATTCAGCATGCACAAAATCCACTTTCACAATCACGTACAAAACAAGGCAGCTCGTACAAAACGCCACTTTCATTCATTCAGCAGCTTTTTTTTTTTAATATGTAAATGAATCACAGATTTACAGATTGCTTTATATTAAACATTCCAGGTTAATGCGCATTTAGTGAGAACTCTTTCTTTTGTGCTCTCAGCATTTCTTTGGCATCTTCTTACACAAATCCAGAGCACGTATACAGAGGACCCGATGAGCTAAAAAAGTGAAGATTCATAAAGCGATAAATAAATGTAGTGACAAAAAGTGTATTAAAAAAAAAATTATATATTTCTCTACCTTGTTTTCCTGTATTCAAATGTTTTTACGAATTAATTATTCATTTTTTTTCACTTCTAGATGTTTTTCTATTTAATTTACATTTTGATTTAATTCACAGAAACGTATTTATTTTCTTTGTTTTATTTTTTATATCTTTATTAATTCACAGATTACCATAATTCTTATTTTGCTCTATTTAATATTTAAATGACTTTCTTTTTTTTTTTTTTTTTTTGCAGATCTGGTTCTCCATAAACACAAATGCCACTCAGCAGCAATTCCACACACACACACACACACACACAAGTCATTAATAATTAATTCACAAATTAACCTGCAGTAGCCGAGCGATTTTCATACAGAAGGCCACATTTCACAGACGTGCGCGTTATCTATTGAGCACAGAGGCAGATAACTGAACGCTGTGACGTTTAAACACACCCATTTGTCCTGACAGCATGTGTGTGGTGTCTGTCTCTTAACACACACTTCTTTATTACATAATAACATAAAATATTTCTTAATATTAATAGAGCATCATTTTAAAAAAAAAAAAAACACACTGATTGAATAACAAGAATACCCTTAAAAATAAACCATCAGGCCATAAATAAAACAAAAACCCCGTCTACATACGTAAATATCTGTTTCAAAACTTAACATTTCTGCAAAATTAGCAGCTAAAAAGAAAGAAATCGACACTACATTATCTAAAAGAACTTCAATTACATTAAACACCCTGAATTTATGTCAGTTTCACGTGATAAACAGAAAGAATATTTATTTAAATATATTCTAATTATATACAAATTAAAAAAAAAAAGCATTTAGTACTAATGAACTAGCCACCGAAAACACACGAGAGAAAATACTAAAACATAAAAACACAGAAAAAAACAAAAATTCAAACATTCTTCATACATCAGTGTTTAAATTTAATTAGGCAATAAAATAGTCCTAGCTTAAAAAAAAAAAAATCACCTAGCTTGCTAGTATCTCGTTTACCGGTTTTAATCACACAATAAACGCGCTTATCTGACTCGGCTAGGTGGATAACGTTAGCGCTTTTTAGTATTTACGTAGCTGAACTGTTATACTGCGTAATTAAATGCGGTATTTTATGCCACACAATATGTAGCGATGGAAAAAAAAAAACCAAAAAGGAAAACAGTTTGCTGATCAAATTGAATTTAATACCAAATTCACGTCTTGGGGGGAAAAAATTCCCACCTTCAGAATTTTAGGAGAAAATTTTGTTTATGTTTCGTTTCTGTAACAGCTGCTGAAGATATTTTGTTATTTTAAACATGAACACAGCGATATGCAAATGCTACCACCACCATGTATCGAGTAAACGAAACGGCTAAGCATAAACGCTTTCGAATCTGAAGTTTTCTTGAATTATTTTCTGAAATTCCCACGTGACATGACGTGAATGTGGTATTGTTCTCTTTTCTTTCGAAAGGATCCCAGTAAAGACTGCATTGCAAATAAAGTGATGCGAGAACAGACATTCCTGAGAGACTGAAAGCGTACGGTACCTCGTGCAACGACAGCGATGTATCTGCTCTACTACAGAATGTGTTTGTCTGAGGCTTGAACGTGGCGTTTGTGCAGACGCGGCTTCAGTAGTGGAGGCTGACATGATAACACGTCTGCACGACGTTAAACGGCGTAGAGCGGTTTCCTAATCTTCACATAAAATTGCCTTCAGATCAAAATATTAAGCGTAAACCAAAGCTGACAATACCCAGAATCCTCTCTGCATGTAGAGTTTGGCTCAGTGATGCCTGTGTCCTGCAGAGGATGATGGGGGTTGGAGTTTCTCAGGAC
Source organism: Pangasius djambal (assembly GCA_022985145.1). Taxonomy (NCBI): domain Eukaryota; kingdom Metazoa; phylum Chordata; class Actinopteri; order Siluriformes; family Pangasiidae; genus Pangasius; species Pangasius djambal. Next base: position 1,617,061 of record CM041000.1, on the reverse strand, counting down.
ATCTGTCTTTGATTTCCGAGTCGGAGGCGGAGTCCGAGTCGGAGGCCTGCTGCTGTTTCAGCCACATGTCGGCGTAGAGTCCTCCTTTAGCCAAAAGCTCCTCGTGTCTAGGAAAAGATGAATGTAGAAGGTGGGTATGTTTGATCAAGTGGCGCGTGTAGTCATCAATAATACTCAGATTTGCAGTGGCATCCAAATGATGCTCGACTGGCACCCTGATGTGTGTCAATAAAACGTTCCCCACACCGTTACACCACCACCACCAGCCTGAACTCAACATAAGACAGGTTGCGTGGTTGGTGTTGATACCAATTTCTGACTCCACCACCAATTTTCAGCCGTCCAGTTTCCTGTTTTTGGCTCACAGTAGTGGCTGTTCTGCTGTTGTAGCCCAAACGATATAACATTTTTTTGTCTGTTGAGATGCTTTTCTGATCACCGTGGCTGTAAAGAGTGGCTATTTGAGTTCCTGTCAGCTCAACCCTGTCTGGACTCGGACCTTTCAGCTTGAGCTAGAACAATGAACAGCTTTCTTTTGCCCATGTGACATCATAAAGCAGCTGAACACGCTCGCAGGAGACACTAACTCCATGGTCTCTACGCAGATAAGACACCCTTGATTGGCTAGCGTCATTGTGATATTGTTGGGAATCAAACTCACTCGGGTCACTCAGGGGCCCAAGATTTTATTATTTTTTTTAATACAGTCATCTTTCCACTACTATGATGGTTATAGGACTACACCCCTCCATCACCCCTCCATCACCCCTCCATCATCTATATATAACTATTATAGATCACGCTCGTTACCTCATGAGAAACTAACTACAGCAGCTCTAAAGGAACTTAAGCCACAGTTTTCTTTCCTCACCTCCCTCTCTCAGCGATCTGTCCATCCTGCAGAACAAGTACTTGATCGGCTCCAATGATGGTCGACAACCTACGACAGGGACGAATGTTTACGAGTCAAGTAACGGACTAATGGTTTTTTCCCCCCAAACACACCTGTCTAAGGTAACGTTTGTCATGTGAGATGCTGGTTCTCTGGGTTCTCTTACCTGTGGGCCACCACAATGGTGGTTCTGTTGGCACACACCTTCATCAGCGAGGCCTGGATGTTGCGCTCCGTCTGCGTGTCCAGGGCAGAAGTGGCCTGAAAGGGATCGACAGCGGTATCAACAATCTCAACACATGAATCGTGTCAAACTGCGAACCCAGGAGTTCCCGTCTAAGTTGTTACTATAGAAACGATAACGTATTGGAATGAGTGCATTAATATGTACATGTGATTTGCCTTGAAGCTGGAACTCCTTTCAGAGCTGCTGTTCTAGAAAATAAACCAGAACCTCCTGACCAATCAGAATCGACAACCGGACATATAAAAACGTATAAACGTATACAATCGCTCACCTCGTCCAGCAGGATGATCTGGGGCGCTTTGAGGATGGTGCGAGCGATGGCCACCCTCTGCTTCTCTCCTCCGCTCAGCTTCAGACCCCTCTCGCCTACTTGTGTGCCGTAGCCTGAGTACGAATTAAAGACAAAAACACGCGAGTTAAAACACGTGGCACTGCATCCACACACACACACACACACACACACACACACACACACACAATGAGGGGGAAGAGATCAGGTCTCTAGAATCCTGGATTCTGTCTCGGTCATGAAGTGACAGCTTTACCTGTTACAAAGCTCTGACACTGGAGACTCCTTCCATAAATGTTTAAAAAAAAAAAAAAAAAAACATCTCCTCACAGAAAATAAATATCAATGATTACACCTGTTGTTACTATAGAAACGATTATGTATTAGAACAAGCGAATTAATATGAACCTGTGATTCGTAGCTGCGCTACCGTTATAGAAAATTAAAACGCCTTCCGACCAATCAGATTCAAGAACCTAACAGCGTTATTATTTTTAAAAGTTCAAAGGCAAACCCAGGACAGTAAAGGTGCGTTACGTGTTTTAAATGCGAAGATGAGTTACTCGCCATCAGGGAAGGAGAGAATTTTGTCATGGATGTCGGCCGCGATGGCGGCGTCCTCCACTTCCTGGTCGGAGGCGGAGATTCGGCCGTAACGGATATTTTCCCGAATGTTATCGTTGAAGAGGACGGTGTCCTGGGGAACGACACCGATGTGGGAACGCAACGAGGCCTGCTTCACCTGCACACACACACACACACACACTTCTATTACTTCTATCTTTATATTATATTGATGTGATACTCGGATATTTCGTCTTGCGTCTTACCTTGGTAATGTCCTGGCCGTCGATGCGGATGCAGCCACCCTGAACGTCGTAGAAACGGAAGAGCAGACGGATGATGGTGCTCTTCCCCGAGCCCGACTGACCCACCTGTGTGTGTGTGTGTGTGTGTGTGTGTGTGTGTGTGTGTGTGTGTGTGTTTTAAAAAAAGTAACACACAATTAATACGAGGCATCTAATGAAATCATGTCTCTTAACAGAATAAAAACGGTGATATAATATTAGAATACGTTATATCTGTTAATAAGAGGAAACAATTAACAACCTTTTTCCCTGCAAAATCAAAAATAGGAGCCATTTTAATTTTTTGTTTTAATTCTAAGCCTAATTCTAAACTTTAAGTTTAATTCTAAACTTTCAAATGTCAATACAAAAAGTAAAAGCTATATACAATATAAAATAAAGAAAACCTAATTACTTACTATGTTTTAAAATCTTAAATCTTTTTAAGAAAATAATTTTTTAGGTAGATATATTTATAAATAATATAGAACCACAAGAATTATAAATACATATATTAAC
>CM041000.1:1592260-1608394 GCA_022985145.1 Pangasius djambal | reverse complement strand
TCACACACTCTCACCCTCACACACTCACACACACTCTCACACACTCACACACACTCACACTCACACACTCTCACACTCTCACACTCTCACACACTCACACACTCACACACTCACACACTCACACTCTCACACTCTCACACACACTCTCACACACACACACCTGTCCGCCACTTTCCACATCGCGCTCGTCCTCGTTAATAAGGAGTGTGTAGGGTCTTCGCGGCAGTCCTGGAGCTTTGAGGCCGATGAAGAACAGCGTCCCAGAGCAGATATAGCGAAACAGCCAGAACGCAAATTCCACCTGCACACACACACACACACACACACACACACACACACACACACACACACACACACACCTCTCTCACTACAAACAGCGACATACTCCTACAGTTACTCCAACAAAGACTATACATGGTTTTAACATTCGCATTTGAGACTATTTATTTATTTATTTTTGTCGTACATCTGCTGCCTTTCTCATTGTTTTATTTTTTTAATTTTCACGTTTTGTATTAGCGACAAAGTGATCTGAAACCGTTAGGGCTGCGACGATACGCCGTATCACATTGTATCGCTCGAAACGAGGCTCTCGGCTTGATACGTCTGCGTATCGAACAATGCGTTCAAACTTTAAACCATATCACTCTCTGTTCTCCGGAAAAAAAAAAAAACAGCGTCCTCTTTATCTCGAATCAGATAAACGCTGTTTTTTTTTTTTTCTTTTCATGAGCTAATATGCTAACGTACTAGCGTGTTCGCTTGAGGTTTCGGTCAGCAGCAAAGCAGGACCTTAAATCTTTAAGATCTGATTTAAGGAAAGACTTCGTGAAGTTAACATCTTAAAGAATGAGCGCAGATTTACCCCAAATGGCAATTTATATTAGCGAAATCAGCTATTAACGACAAACCGAGGGTTACTGTAAAGTTTAGCGTGCGATTTATCTTTCTCGTACGTCACTTTGCATAAAAAGTTCGCAAAATGTGTCAATTTAGAAATTTGGATTTAAATGTTAAGTGTTTTTTTTAAAGCCTAAATAGAAAATGGGAATCAATGCTGCACTCTATTAAGCTCAATAATCCACATTTCAGGTTCAATTCTGCAACGTTATCTCGTTTAGGTCTTTCAATCAAAGCTAGCCATGTCACCACAACTAGCTGTAAACTGCCGAGTCAGTGGGCGTGGCCTCACCGAGAGGACGCGTTTCCTGCCAAACATGTGGGCGTGGCTAAAAGGAGCCTTTCCGCTGGTTACTGCATGTTACTGACTTGTTAGTAAGTAAGCGGAGAAGTGCCGAGTCATCGCTGCTCAGCTGATTCCGAGTCATGAGTCAGAATGCCATTTGACTCACGTGTCAAATGCTGTCCTTAATGCAGAGTGACTCAGCTATCTTACTTTCTTCCTGAATCAGAGCGCTGTGCTTTTTTTTGTTTTTACTTACGAATAATAAGTGAATCATAAATTTATTATACAACCCGCTGTGCAAAAAAAATAAATTTGTCTGTTGAATTTATTTCACAGTTAAAAGTTTTCCTCGTTACAAAACGATTCAGTTTGTAACTAATGAAATAACTACATAAAAATTATTATTATTATTATTATTATTATTATTATTATTACAATAAAAAATGAATAATTAATTTTTTTAAAAATATGATCAGTTTTCTATAAAGTAGCAATACCGGTATCTCAGTAACAATTTACAAATAATATAGAGATCTTACACTGACAAAGATCTGAGTATCTTCAACAGGGCTGAAAGGAACATAACGTTCTCTCTAGAACCCAAATGGTTCTCTGGTTCTTTGCTCTTGAGGGAACCCCTAAATATCCAATATAAAAACCTACAATTAAAAACTAACAAACTCTTGAGGAGAGAACAGAAGATGTTCAGATCTTAAGGGTTCTAGCTTCCTAAAGAAAGAAAGACAAAAGAAGAAAGTAGGAGAAAGAAGAAAGTGGAAATTCCACGCAGAACCCGTTTAAGAAGCAAGAACCTTTAAACATCTGACAAACCCTTAATGACAGAACCCATAGTGAAGATGTTCAGATCTTTCTCAGCAGATTAAGGGTTCTAGCTTACTAAAGAGAAGAAAGTAGAAATTCCAAGTAGAACCTGTTTAAGAACCTAGACCCTTTAACCATCCAACAAACCCTTGAAGACAGAACCCTGAGATGTTCAGATCTTTCTCAGCAGCTTAAGGATTAACGGTACTAGCTTTCTAGATGAAATCTTTCAAGAAAGAGAACCCATTTAGGAAGCGAGAACCCTTAACCATCCAACAAACCCTTGAGGGTAGAACCCAATTGAAAATATCAATGTTTCTCCAGTACTCACCAGCTGCTCTGGGTTCTCGAACCCCCACCACCAACTCGGGCTCTCCCACGACACGAATGCCAGGTTCTCGGCGACGAACGCCGTCGTCCAGTACAGCAGCAGCACGGCACTGTGTCCTCTCGTCCTGTCCCTCAGTAGAACCCTCTTCCTCTCCACTCTCAGCAGCGCCGTCGCCCACGCCCACGCCAGGGCATAGAGACAGCCACAGAGCACCACGTACCCGGGCACCGGCGTGTCCCGCACCACCCGGAATATCATCCAGACCAGCGCCTGGAGGCCGAGCAGAACCGAGAGAGCCAGCTGTAGTGTGTAAAGGCGGGAACGCGGCACGAATCGGGGCTCCATGTTGGTGCCGTAGCGAGTGTAGCACACGCAGTGGAGGGCGCCGAGGAGGACGGCCAGCGTGCCGAGGACGGAGGGGACGAGGGTGAAGAAGAAGCAGGGCGCGAATCCGCCATCGGTCCACACTCGCTGCAGGGACACGCCCTGCTCGCAGTAGCTCCTGAGTTCCACCATTTTCCCCACAAAACCCTGAGACGAGACGACGAGGCGATTATTTTCCAATTACAGCATGTCTGCAAGTGTTTTATTCCTCTTACACCACAGCAATCTGTCAATCATTATTACAATTCTTTAATGACATCATACCTTTTATCTGTTTATTTTAACTTTTAATGTCATGGAACTTCCACGAAACAAGCGAGTTCCTGCTCTCACTTACGTTACAGCAGCTATAAACAGTCGCTCCCTCACCAGAATCGCTCTCTTGAAGAAGAGAAAAAACAGCTTGTCATGTCACAAATCGCAAACTCGACTGTTACAAATCGCTGACACTGGAGACTCCTTCCATAAACGTTACGTACACCTCGTCTTTGGGAAAAAAAACTTCACCGTTTTAACGAGTCCACGTTTTTCTTTGCTAAATAACGACACATGAAGCGGCGCTTCTGTTACTTAGGCGATGTAGATAATCAACAAATACTAATAATAAACCCCTGTGTAAGCGGTTGCTATAGAAACGATAAGGAATTAGAACGAGCGCACTGATATATATTTGTGATTTGCCGCACAGCCGGAACTACTGTCATAGCAACACCTCCTGACCAATCAGAATCCAGAATTTATTAACGCATAAGTTCTGAGCGTGCTGTGACATTGACAAGCTCACCGTCTATAACGCGCAGAAATTCACTCCTTTTAAAACAAAGTGTCGTCGATATCAGTTGAACTACAGCTGGGCAATAAAGAGAAACATCTCTACACCTTTTCTCCGTCCTTGTGCTTCTGGCAGCTACACGCACTTGTTCTATGACATCTCGCGCGCCCGCCCACTCCGTGTAGCCAAAGATACCGGAAGTAAACAATCCTTGTGGGACGAGCACCTTTAATGTTTATTCTCTGCTATTTTCAAATTCATATAATTCATAACTATTCCTGGATTATCCTTTGTCTTCTAAGGATGTGCTTTATACATTAAAATCCGACATTTTGTGTAAAATATAATTATACGGACCTTTTAATTCATGTTGTAGTCCATTTTTACGAACTACATATCCCATAGTAACATTAAGGACGTCTGGACAAATCAGAGCCTTCTGTCACATCCGGGTATTCGATTATTTTTTTTAATTTGGGTTTCCTCACCATACCCCCCTCCCCTTTCCAAGAGCTGTGTTCCAAACAGTACTACAGCGTAGTACTAACACTAAATAGTGTCATAAATGTTCAAGAAATTATAATAGCGCACTATTTAGTAAAATAAAATATTATAGGACGTAGCCTGCTCGTTAGCGTGGTTGCTAAAAGGCTAACGCTAGCTAGCGTAAAGCGGACGTTTAATTGTTATTGTTGTTTTTTTTTTTTAACGGGACGCGTTGTTTTTAAACATGCTAAACAAAAATACACAATTCCAAATCAGAAATAATTTAAAAAAAAAAGTTCGTATAGCTGAAATGTCCGGAAATTAACACCCATTTCCGGCGTCGTTGTGACGTAATGGCATGAGGATTCAAAAACTACATCGCCCCCTAGCGCTCGCGCACAGCTTTCCACTCTGTATTTTTGTTATTCTCTGGAAATTTCTTTCCTGAAAACAAATTAAAAAAGAAAAAAATGTTGTTTTGTATCATTAATATTGTTATTTTTGTCCTATATTAGGGACAGACACAAATAATTAAGTATAAAAGCGCATTATTAATGTATAGTTTCAGTTTAGCGGGGATTTAAGCCGAACACTAGAGGGCGCCATTGCTCTGTGCAGAAACAACAAAATGGCGGCAGAGGAAGCTTGTAAACATGAGATTGTTGCCTGAGATTGCTTTCTTTTGCACGTTTTCTTACATTCAGGGTTGAAAAATGATAAAATAAATTTTATTTGGAGTTACAAGAGTTAAATTGCACCTCAATCATAGAATCACACACAAAAAGACCCAACAGGGTAAAAACATTAGGTAGCTTTTCCAGTATTTCTTAAGCATCTTAATCTTGCATTAAAACTTTCTTAATGAGTTCAAAGTCAAAAGCATCAGCCATAGGGATTAGGCAAAAAATAAATAAATAAATAAATAAATCCCAATTTTCAGTAATTCTTCCATTTAAGTCACAAGTCAAGGTACGACTCTTTGGCTTCATGTTTCGAGTCCTAAACAAGTCATTTTATTATTTTTTTTTTAACCAAATTTAAGGCAAGAGTAATAATAATATACTAATAATAATTAGTATAGTACATTTACGCAAGTAATTCAGGCTTCGTGAAACTGGGGCTCATCACTTCCTAGACAAACTTTAGGCTGTAGCTCAAGAGAAATAAATATGAGTATGTGAGAGATGCGTAATCTGTCTCAGTTTGCCTTTGCATTGGGATTTGCTTGAAAGTTTTAAAAAAAATAAATAAATAAATTCAAGCAGTGAAACAGAAACAGTATTTAAAAAAAAAAAAAAGTCTTGTCATTCACACCAGACCCAACCGATTCCTCGGTTTTCTGTCTCGTGTCGTCTGATACAGCGAGATACCTGCGAAGAACACGGATGACGTGAGGACGAAATCATTTCTTGGTTTTGAGACTGTTTCAAGTCTTTCCAAGTCAAAGGGCTCGTGTCCAAGCGAAGTCACGAGTCAGTGATGTCAAAGTCCAAGTCGAGTCGCAAAAGTCTTCTTTGATTAAGTCGAATCGAGTCGAAAGTCGAGTTTGAGTCATGTGACCAGTTTTTAAAGATCACAAAATGCTGATAAAGTGTAAAAAAAAGTCTACAGATAACGAACAAGAGCAAAAGTGGATTTAAAAATCGAAAAGAATTGGACAAATTACAGCAGTATAAGAGGAATAAAACACTTCAGGACATGCTGTTATTGGAAAATAATCAACTTCAGGATGGTAACAGTGACTCCGCTTCATCGCACCACACCGCCGTTGATTATTTTCCGAGAACAGCATGACACACTGTGTTTTATTCTTTACAGATCATATATCATACCATCCAGCCCTAGTCATTCAGAGTGTATACATGTGTATGTGTGTGTGTGTGTGAGAGAGAGAGAGAGTGAGAGAGAGAGAGAGAGAGATGAGCAGAGATAAAGCGACTTGTCATGGCTGAAAGAGATAAGGGCAGAGGTTAGAAAGGTGCCTGCGCAGAAAATCCTGTTTGCACATCAGACAGAATCAGGAACTGTGTTAATTACGTGGCTTCATTCAAACAGGAAAACATTTCTCCCGTAAATATTCCACAGGAAGACCCCGGAAAGCCAGGCCTCGCCAAAGAAAAGAGGGATATTGCAGATGGGTTATGTGGTCATTATTTATTCATTTTGGATGATAATGCTGAGAGGAATCATTTCAGAAAGTCAGGAGACTATTATTGTATTTTGTATCAGCAATGAGATGATAAATCCATAATCGATATTCTTCAATGATCCCAATTATCAAGCTTGCACGTTAAGTATGCAGTATTTAAAATATATATAATATTTAAAATTGTTAAAAAATAAAAGCTTTTTTTAAAACACTTTCCACACTCACGAACAATAAATTTAAATATATATATATATATATATATATATATATATATATATATATATAAACATAAATAATTTTTCTGATGTCTGTAGTACAGATTTTATTTTACTTTTTCAAATGTAAAACCTAAAATAAATAAATAAATAAATAAATAAATAAAGTGCCAAATTCCACAGAACACCTTGGATTAAAAAACAAAAATTCCTCAGAAATATTGCTATAACAGAACTATAGTATTTCTTTAACAGTAATAAAATTGTAATCAATTCTATAATTTGCTCTTCAACATAAATATTTTATACCTAAATGGTAACTTTTTTTTTTTTTTTTTTTTTACAAAAACATTGAAAGATTTATTTAAATTAGTATCATAATTTTTTTCAGGTATGATGTTTTATCCTTTTTTTTTTTTTTACCTACACGTAAACTTTTATTACTTTTATTACTTTTGACATTTAGACAAAACCAAAATTCAAATATCATGTGATTTTTAATTAAAAAGATAAAAAAAAAATGCCTATAAACTATTAATGCCTGAAACATCCCACAGCTCAAGTTACACAACCCGTGGCTACGACTTTAGTATCTCATGACCACAAATTATTATTATTATGTTTAAAAATAAAAAAAATGTTTGTTTTTTTAAAGCGTTGCTGCAATTTTTTCGTTAAGCTAGCGTTTTATAGAAAGTTGGGTTCTATCTTTGTAGTTCAGTAATATAAAACTTTATATTACTGGAAAACTTTAAATATTAAGTAAAGCTGTTGCTTTTCCATGACTATAATTAATGGATAGCACCAAAGAGCATGATAGTAATGGCGCTAAGCGCTACGTGCTAAGTGATGTGAGACGTTTTCTGACCTGGCCTCTATAAACCACAAAATCAGGAACAAAGTAGAATAAAAAAAAAAACAACTGCGTCTGTTTTCACTCCCCAAAATCTGGTTTACTTGGCGATGTCAGATCCGACAACGTTAGTGAAATTGGCCCCTGAGGTGTTCTTCTGTTTTGAGAGGTTTATAGGTCATTTTTCAGTCGTGCTCATTTCCTGTTCACACAGGAAGCAGACCGGAGGAAATGTCTCGCAGGAATGAGGCAGCTTGTTTACACCTCGTTTTCACTGCAACACCAGAGCGTTTGGGTTTTTTAATAAGGAAGTGAGATATGAAGCTAACTTGACAACACAGAACTCACAGACGCAAAGATCAACAAACACCGAAACGAATCTTTGGCTCTAATATGAAAGAATCCATTTAAAGCTATGACTTCTAGCGCTAGCATCTCACTAACCATATGAGTCTTGCTAATGCTAATTTATGACTTTTTGTAATGTTAAACACAAGATTAGATCCTGTTCATGTTACATATTTCAGTCTCAGTATATTTTTTTTCACAAACCGATCGAAGATATGCTAGGAAGTCACTTCGACTTCATCACTGCCTTTGTTTGGCCATCACTGAACAACAACAACAAAAAAAATTAGCTCCACCATTTCCTAAATGGTTCTTGATGTCATGCCATCGGTGGCCGAAGATTCCTCATCGTTTATGGGTTATTAATAGAATAAGGCCGAATAAGCTGGACTCGGGGCCATTAGGCACGCTAAGAGGGACTTAATTGTTTCCTGAGTGTCTGGAAGTAGGGCCTGTAAGAGGAGGGTAATTAAATTGCTCCCTCCATTATCAACCTCCCCTTTTTGTTGACTCGGATCTCAATTAAAGCAGTTCGTTAGGACAGAGGGCTCGTCTCCGTCCGAGACAGAAGGCCTTTTGTCTTCCCGTGTCTTCTGTCTAATTTCCTCGGCCAAATCGAAGAGGTCGTCTTCTGCGGTCGAATGAAAACAAGAGTCATTGTTTGAGCCTTTGTCATGTGAGACTGCTGAAATCTAGTTCTCTAGTTTGGAAGAATGTTGAACCTACAAACGCGAAATGTTCACGGACTTTAAAGATGCAAAAGGTTCCGTTTCAGTGCTTTTACTTTTCAGTACTAACTATGACATTGTACGGAATTTGCATCTGTAGCCAGTATCCTATATAAATGTTGCGACATTTATAATCTATGAACGACACCACCATGAACGACGTTTTGGAAAATCCTCGCAAATTGTAGATAAAGTAAAAAAATATTCAAAGTCGTTTTGCTGGAAATAAAAAAAAAGAAAAAACATACATTAAAATAAGAGAGTATTCCAGAGTATTCTATATTACAGAACTGGAATAACAATGAACCTCAGATGCAAGTTAAGATGTAAAACAGAAATCTTACATTTTTAAATTTCACAAGTGTACTGAAGGAAAGAGTGGCTTAACCATGTGCATGTTGTCCTTTTTTTTATCCATTTATAGTTACATAGTTACATAGTTACATGTTGTGGAATGACTACAGAAACAAGGTCAGAGATATCCTTCAGAACAAGCAAAATAAAAACCGCTTCCATTTAAGTACACGGGCCAATAGTTTTGGAGCAGTCTCTAACCTTTAAGGCATGTTAGCACTACAACATATTTGACTGACGTCTACCATGTTAGTTTTGTCACCGTTCAATGCTTTCACAGCTTACGCTGCCAGACTGGTCCTCTGAACTACGCTACAAAAATCATGTTAAAGTACACAATGAGCTCATGCGCTCACATAATTGTGGATGACGGTGCTTTCTGGATTTTAAATGAGCCAGATGACAAGGTTAGGAGATTAGCCAAAACTAATAACAGCTCAATTTTAGTTCAAATGAAAATGTAGAATATCATTTAAAGACCTCAGTGTGTCTAATGACTAATTCGAAGGATCAAAATACAACAATGGCACAGAGGTATGCACAATTATATTGATAAATAGTTTTTAAAATTTTTTAAAAAAGAGTATAATTTCTTCTGAAAAATACAAGTCTCATTTTAAACCAACCTGCTAAACTAGCATGTAAGGTTCGCCAAACCTTGGAGAGGTACAACTTTAAATCAAATATTTTTAGGGAATCTAATTCTCCTAAAAAATAATGTAAAACTACAAATTGCATACAATCTTCTTTATTTATCAAAGTTGCATACAGTCAAATTCCACCGACGGTTTTCTTATTTATCAGTTTAATCTTTGCTGTAACTGTATGTAATATGTGGTTAGCGAAGTGTGTAAACTCATCTAATTTAGAATCTAAAAAGAAAAAATTTATCTAAAAACCAAAGATTAAAGTCTCCAGCTGAGGTCAGAGCAAATGTCATATAAGAGCAATCCAGGATCAGAATAAAAAAAGAAAAAAAAAAATAGAAAGACTGGGAAACAGGAAAACAACATTTTTGTGAATATAACAATACAAAAATGCCTTCAGAGAGTATAAATAGAGAAACTAATCAAGGACTAAACATAGAATAGGTGAACACACTAGGAAAACAAACAAATAACAGCACAGGGGCAGAGAGAAATCCAGAAACAAAGACACATAACAATGTAAACAAACAAACAAACAAAAAACAACACATGATGTAAGAACAGAGGAACCTTGGACACAAACACCTCTAATTCAGCTTCAGGGAAATTAACTTCTATCCTTGCATAAAAAGGGCATGTTTTATGCAAATTAGATGTATATGAGGGTATATTGGGGCGTGTCGTATGTATAAGACATGTAAATAAAGAATTAGTGGACAGGAGCTTGCGTTCACGCAGCTGAATCTGATTCAACTCTGCTTATATTTGGATTTTTTTCATGAATCCAAATTTGATGTAGAATTGTTTAGAGTTTAGCATGATAAAGATGTTTTAGCTTTTTTCAGCGTGCTGCATTTTGCCATCCAGTTTCATAATTATAAAGTTCGGCGCTGTTTATGAGCTCTAATTATAGCTATTCATCATAGTGGATGTGTTCACTGACGCAAGCTATTTTACCAAATGTAAGGCACGGACCATAAAGCTCAGCAGCACGGCGATAAAGCCCACTTCCTGCCACACTGGTGGCTGAATATCTGGTGAATTTTCCTCATTTTTGCCAACAGACAAGAAGGTAAACTGTCATGAGATAATATGTTTGTACGCTAGAGTGGGTTTATTTGGGCCAAATCTTTAAAATGTAGATTCATGTAACATTAAAGCAAATTGCTCAGTTTGTACTTCAGCTAAAAATGATGTACAGCTTTGAGTTTGTGGATTTGTTTTATAGATTTATCAGAGCTATGCTGCTAAGGTTTCTAGCTTAAATGGGAAATTGAGTAGCAGTCTGTTGAGGGACAAGGCAAAGAACTCCTAATATTCTGGATTAAACCCCAAAAGCTTAAAATCACCCTTTTCTCAATTATGTTTGAAAACGTTGAAACACTCAGAATTTCTTTTAACTTCAAAATATTTAGATCTGCTGGTTTAGCTGCTGCTAAAAAAGGTTATTTCACACAAAGAATTTATGAATCCACAATCACAAATGTCACAACAGTGGTCTTTAATCTATAATAAAATTGTCGCGGTAATTTGAAATTTCAAATTTGAACGACTGGCTTGAATGATTCCTCGGACCAATCGTATGGCGAGTAGTGTGGTCCGAAGTTTTTTCAATTCCCCACTCCCAAATTTAGTTCTGACCTGCAGTTATTTCCCCTTTACTGTTTGACTCTGTTGAAACAAAGCTTGGGAGGAAGTAACAGAGATCATTGGTGCCTCTGGAGAATGTTTGTAGCTAGTATAGTTAGATTACATATGAGCTACCTAAATCAAACAACCAATTTTCACACTGATTAGTGCATTAGTACTCTAATTAGAAGAATATCTATCTATCTATCTATCTATCTATCTATCTATCTATCTATCTGTCTATATATATATAGGCATATGGTGGTGCCATGTACGCAGCTATGTAGCTACCTTTTTTCTTACTTTATTAAAATATTGGAATCCATTTTCTATACATTTTAAACTAATAAATTTTTTTTAGTAAATTGTGTGCTGTAAGCTACACATTTTAGCTACGCTTGCTAGTGTGAACGAAGAATAGTAGGAAGTAAGAACAGTAAGTAATAATAATAGTAAGAATCCTAAACCAGCTACGATATCAGCATTGGTCAGGGATTGCGTCGTCCCTTAAGGACTTCATGTTACCTCCTTAACAAGTGGCCTAAATAATCCACCATGTTGATATGTACTTTGGTGTTTTTTAATTGTTATGTTCCGGTCAATCTTTGGTGTGAACGAGTAACGCAAAATGACAGACTTTGTACCGAGAATCGTTTCTATCTCTCTAACACGCCTTCAATTCAAGCTTTAAATCAAGTCAAGCGTGTTCTCTTTCACTTATAATACAATCCTATCTCATCTGTGCTCTCTATGGTGTCCTTGAAATGCTAAAAAAAAAGGTTTAGTGGTTTAATATGAGTGTTCTAGAAAAATCTATCTGTTTATATTCATCACAACGTCAAGGCCCAAAGAGAAGAAAGAGACCGGAACGATCATGACAACACAATAAACGCTTGAATTGATGTTCATGCACCTTTTTCAAATGCATTTCACATTGATCGAGGCTTAGTACCAAATGAACTCAACTTTCATTTCAAATCTTGTTACTGGTTACGATAGCCTCGGAGGCGGGGGATTTACGGTCAACGGTGGCAACTGGGATCACGGTGGTGGGCGTGGAGGGGGGTGGAGGGGGGTGTATGGGGTGGATAGTTTCAGCTTCTCCGCTATATCACCCCCCTGAGACGAACTGAAGTCTGACACTCATTAGATTTCCTCGCTTATTTTCTGTAATGTAATGTTTGCCGTCTGTAATTATGACAAAACTATTATCCAATTATCCAGTTAGCTGATTAGCCCATTAGTCCAGTCGATACATACAGGACAAAGCCACGAAAATTATAGAGAGGAGCAGCAATTAGATATTACTCAAGCAAATCGAACATGACGTACAATCCTTAAACGGAGAAAAACCCTCACAGCACTGCTTCGGAATAATAACGAGAGGTAAAGCTGGACCATGTGTTAGCTAGAGCTAGATTGACCCTTAACCCTTAACCCTTGAAACACTTGACAAAATTGAACAAAACAGGATACAGTACGAGTAACGTAAACGCAAAGTTGTTATATAACTGGAATACTAGTACAGTACATCACACGCTAATAAAGATGCTAGCTAACTTTTAGCCACAACTAATAGCCAAAATGTTAGACTTACATCTAACAACCTGAGTGCATGTTTCAGATAAATCATTTAAAACATTAATTAAAAACCTACAACATCTATGGCACAGACTTTTTTTTTCTGTCCCCGCCCACAATAATTAAACGTCACCTAGAAATCATCGAAAAATCATATTATCTCACGTTCAAAACATCCTTTTCCGCTAGTTGTCCGTTATAGATTATGAAAAATGTCCTTTTTAGTCCAGAACATATTCACCCCTATGAAATATTTGGACTATTCCACAACTCACAAAGGAAGTTCCATCATCCATCAATTTCCTAAAGATCCCGAGAAGAAGAAAAGTGCATTCTCTCAGTTCTCTTTTTCTTTGCTTTCAGTGAAACTCACTTATATGGACATTTCATAATTATCGTAACGAAATCATGTCACTCTCATTAATGTCGTCGTAGCATTAGCATGGATGCTAGCTAACTCTGTGCTAAAAAATTCAACCCTGTTTATCATTTAAGAGCAAAATGCAGCAAAGAATCCTTATACAAAAAAAAAAAAAAAGAAAAAAGAAAACCCCACCTCAGATGGTTTGCTTTCAGAATCTCTGGAGCCGTAATGACATGAGAAATATTATATCATGTCGTGTCTGTGACTGAACACTGCAGTGGGGATTAAAAAAAGCGATTAATCTTCATTCCCAGACGAACTAAAGAGGTGGTACGGAGGATCTCTCCCAGGACTGAAGTCCCGTCAACAGCTGTTAATTAAAGCTGCAATAAATCAGTGAGATATTTTCCTATTTATTGCATAAACGCTCAATTTCTTTCTGCACCTCCTGGGACACACACACACTCACACACACACACACACACACCGGTTGATATCGAGGGCACGCAGTTGGAGGCCCATACATTATCCTGTCTCTTTATTGTCCTCAGGAAGGAAAGTCTACAGGATCCATCGCTATTACAATCCGCATCAGGCAGGTGGTCTGTTGTCTCGTATGAACGCGGAGACAAAAGAGGAGCGCTGGCAGGTCTCAGATCAGCTGGAGTCACTCGTCGTTTGCTTTTCTGCTAGTCTGTGAGTAACTTAGTTAATGGGCTCTAATTTGGCCTGGAGGGAGATCTCGTGTGTGTGTGTGTCTGTTTTTTAGGGGGGATTTTAAACAGAACTGGCGGCGACTGCGGTGCCAGAAAGTACAGGCCATCTGCTGGGGACGGCAGGAAGCCGGTACCTGCTGACAAATACCAGCTGCTCAAAGTGTGGATTGCTAAAAGAAAAAGCGATGGTAGCTCCCACCACTAGGGGGCGGAAGAGATTTTCATTCCCAATAGCTAACAATCAGGTTTTGATCAACTGCTCCGCGAGAAAAGCTGATATATTGAGCAGATCAGCCAGTCTAGTCTTCTAAACATGAACCAGATCATCTCGTGTTCATCCAATCATATGCATTTATGTGAATTATTTAGCGAAAGGCACCTCATCAGACAAGAGACTAGCTATTAGAGGTGTAACGATCCGACAAATTAAAAGGCAACGACTGAAATAAAACAATTATTATCAGCTAGGAAGGTGATTTGCACATAACTCTGACACTTTTAAAAATAATCCCTCGCTACGTCATCATCATTTGTACGTTAACAGTAGGCCCACCACAGTTTCTGAGCAAAACTGGTTATATATTGATCAGAGGCTATGAAATCGTAGCGTATTGTATCATATCGTAGCAGAATCATCAAATTTCAAATCGTTGCCTTGTGAATCAAAATCGTATCATATTGTGCGGAAGCCTGACGTTTAGCTACAGGTTTAGCTACAGACAATAATTAAAAAAATCTAAGGCAGATTTCGTAGATTTTCCATTTTCTTTACAGTCTCTTGTCTAATTAGTGAACTGGTTTGTTTGTTTAAAGTTCCGTTTATTCTCCCCGAATCAAATCCAAAACTATATTCAGAATTCGTGGCTCTAGACAAAACATGAAGTGCAGCTACGAAACAAACCCACTTCAAATTGTCTTATTTATATCCACGAACTAATCGTTAATGTTTACGCATTAAAAGGTAGCTGTTCTTGCCATTTATTCATGTTAGTTGCTTTTCATGTTAGTCCAGAACTTTGTAACCGAGGAATTTTACATAGCTGGACCTTCGCAAATTGATTTTTGTTTTGTAGCTTAAGTTCAAAATATCCACTAATTTGATAACATATGGAGAAGATTACGTAGAATTTAAGGTGAATTGCACCAATGTCGTAACGTTACCTTTACTATACTACAAAGTTGTCAAATCATCGATTCTGATTGGTCAGAAGGTGTTGATTCATTTTCTATTACAGCAGCTCTGACAGTGGTTCCGGCTACGAATTTATATTAACGTGCTCGTTCTATTACGTTATCGTTTCTGTAGTAACATCTAACATAGCTATTGTTATGGTGAAGTTTCTGTAAGGAAGTATTTATTTAACATTTATGGAAGGAGTCTCCAGTTCCAGTGACGGAGATTTGTAACAATTGGTATGTTTTCCTCAGTAGGAAAGTCTTCAGGACAGAGGAGTTTTTAACGCTTAACGTGACAAGCTATGTTTTTTTGTTTTTTTTGTCTAATTAAGTAATTTAGTATATGTCACATAAGTCATGTATGGCGTATGTATATGAGAGGAATAAAACACTTGGAGTTGTACTTTTATAGGAACACTCAGGGTGATTGTTTTCCTATAATCGCACAACCCCGAAGCGTATTATTCCTTACCTAACATGGATATGTTGTCAATGTGGTGTGATAGTCATAAAAACGTTTTAAGGCGGAATGAGCTTCAGCTGTGCTCTGGTGTAGAGCTGTTTATTGAAGATCGGTCCATTTCGCACAGCCCGGGGTGTTTTCTCGTTTTTTTCTTTTCACATTCTCTCTAGGCTCATGTCCATGTTTATCATTCCGTGTTGCAGTCCACATGTTGATTCCCGAGTTATTTCCCATACGCACTTTCTGTCTGCACCATCTCGCGTCATTAACTTGATTTACCCAGGCGTCCGATGCCCTGATCCGTGCGGCCGAACGTGACACCGTCGGGGCACAGTGTGGAAAGGCAAAAAGACCAAGAATGAAAAAAACCCCACAAGCGGCTCTCCACGGCCCCACATGACAAATGGATCTATTATGGAGAGCGTGAATCGGCAGCTTTATGAGGCCGATGAGTGATCCGGTGCCTGCTGCTCTCCCACATGTACTTTGTTTAACCTCCGTTTCTATGATTGTTGAATTGCTCCAAAAACTGTTTGGTGTTTTTTTTTTTTTTTGAAGATAAACAGATCTGGAAGGAATCGAGGACATCCTGCTGAGAATTGAATTCCCTGTGCTGGTCAGAAAACGTTCTTGAGAGAATGAGAGCAATAAAGCCGATGCCAGCAGTGAAGAAAGCGTCTCAGCAAACACTGAGGTGGGGGGTGGGGGGTGTGGAAATGACGACGTACAAGGGTTGAAAAGAAGGAAAGAGAGATGGAGAGAGGGAACAAATCAAACCTCTGATTCACGAACCATTGGCCCTCGTTTCCAGCAAATTGCCTGAAAAAAACAGACTGCCTGTTACACCAGTACGGCGTTAATGGCCTGTTATTAAAGACATGCATCACACGGCGTCCCTATGGAGCAGACCACACACACACACACACACAC
>CM041000.1:1555305-1590386 GCA_022985145.1 Pangasius djambal | reverse complement strand
AGGTACACTGTCTACAGGTACAATGTCTACAGGTACACTGTCTACAGGTACAGTACAGGTACACTGTCTACAGGTACAATGTCTACAGGTACAGTACAGGTACAATGTCTATAGGTACAGTACAGGTACACTGTCTACAGGTACAGTACAGGTACACTGTCTACAGGTACAATGTCTACAGGTACAGTACAGGTACACTGTCTACAGGTACAGTACAGGTACACTGTCTACAGGTACACTGTCTACAGGTACAGTACAGGTACACTGTCTACAGGTACAGTACAGGTACACTGTCTACAGGTACACTGTCTTTCTGTTTATCTGTCTGTCTCTCTCTGTCCTTGTCTCCCTTTCTCCCTCCATCTCTCTCTCTCTCTCTCTCTCTCTCTCTCACTCACATACACACACACGCACACAATCCCTCTGTCTCCTTTTCTCTCTTCTCCCTACCTTTCTTTCCTCTTTTCCTTTTTCCTATCTTTATTTTTCATTATCTCGTTATCTCTCCAACCAACTTTCATCCTTTCCTTTCCTCACTACTCTTCATTACTTTCTCCTCTTTCATACTCTTTTACCTTTTCTCTTCATTTTTTTTCTCTTTTCTGCTTATCTCACATTCTATCTTACTTATCTAGCTTTCTCCCTCTTGCTCTTTTCAGACCTCTCTCTCTCTCTCTCTCTCTCTCTCTCTCTCTCCCTTGCTGTCCCTCACTATGCCTCTATTTCCTTCTGCCTCCTTTTCTTTCTTCTTCACACCCATCCTTTCCTTCCTTCCCTCCATCCCTTTCTCCCTGTATGTTGTATATGGAGATGTAGTGGATGTAGTGGCCTATAGATGGCGTTGTCTGCCTGATGCAGTGATGCATTATTACAGAACATCTGTATGCAGAGCTGTGAAAAAGTATTTGCCCCCTTCCTGATTTCTTCTATTTTTTTTTTTTTGCTCATTTGTCACAGTTTCAGGTCTTCAAACTACCCTTAATATAAAATAAAGACAACCTGAGTAAACCCAAAATGCAGTTTTTAAATGATCAAATTAATTTACTGACGGAAAAAGGTCAATCCGACACCAGCTGCCGATGTGTCAAAAAGTAATGGCGCCCCTCCCCCAAACTTAGTAACTGATTGTGCCACCTTTTGCAACAACAATTGCAATTGCACTTGGAGGGCTGAATAATAATAATTAAAAAAAAAAACAAGATAAATGGCCGTTGATCAGAAACTGAAAACCCCGAAATGCGACAAATATCACAAAAAAAGGCGCACATACTTTCTCCTAATAGTAAATTTCTCATAATTAACTCCTCCCATAATGCCACATGACCTGAATATTGCGTAGCGTTCATACAGGCTTGACTCGTTTAGACAACAATGAACAATTTAACGGATGGCATTGTATTGTAGTCTAAACTTGTAACCTATGTTAGTGTATAAAGAATTAAAAAAACCCCATAAAACACTCACTTCATGTTGTGCTGTTATAGGAAAGTAATCAGCGAACTTATGGCGTGACAAAGCGGAGCTCATTTGACCAAGATGATTATTTTCCTATAAGAGCACATCACGGAATCTTCCTCTTAAATGACAGCAATTTGCCAACAATTACAATTTTTATTCATTAAACAATGACTTTTTATCCATTTACAGTTACATTTACCGTTGTGGAACGTCCACGAAACAAGTCAGTTCCTGTTCTCACTTACGTTATAGCAGCTATAAACAGTCGTTCCCTCACCAGTCTGTCTTTTTTTCTCTCTCATGAAGTTAAACAACTTTTGCTGTTACAAAGCACTGAAACTGGAGACTCCTTTCATGAATGTGAAATAAATAAATAAATAATCTCCTTACAGAAAACAAATGAAGTGAATGAACTGTTACTACAAAACGATCACGTATTAGAATGAGCGTAACCTGCGATCAGAGCTGCTGTTACAGAAGATGAATCAACACCTTCCGACCAATAAGAATCGCGAATTCAACGTGTACGTGTACAAGCTAACGGTTCCACAGATATTTACACGCAAAATGACTAGTTGCTCTGTAAGACTAGCTGATGGAAAGTCACATGATCTGGAAATTTGTGTAAAATTCTGCAAACTTTGTAACGGAAACACATCGCTGAAAGGTAACGCTGCATTTCTGCATTTCTTCTCAGCGAAAAATCGGACTCAGAAGCGCGAGAGAATCCACACTGTGACATTTCCGAGACATTTGGCTGCTAAAGATCTTGACATTTCCTTGCGCTTTCCAATAGCAGGCTGCGTGGTGAATAACCGTGTTAAACGTCTTCCAGTCTGGAGCCTTTTCAGAGAGCGGGTTATTGATCAGGAGACGGATCGGCTGCGAAATGCAGACGGAGAATTATTTAGCACGATCCTTCATACAGAGTGCTGTATTTATTAAATGACGCTGAATAATACGGTGATTGTTTTTTCATGTGTTTCATTGATATTTACTGTTATTTTGGCACAAAAGTTTTTTGGTACTGTTTGATTGAAATATTTGAGCTTTGAGGAAAGGAACAAAGTTTCATTAATTTTCACATGTGATTCTTTTTTAAAACATGATTCATTTAATTTCACATGTGATTCTTTTTTTTTTTAAATGATTCATTTATTTTCAAATGATTCATTTATTTTCCACATGATCTTTTTAATGATTCATTTATTTTCACATGTGATTCTTTTTTAAAACATGATTCATTTAATTTCACATGTGATTCTTTTTTTTTTTAAATGATTCATTTATTTTCAAATGATTCATTTATTTTCCACATGATCTTTTTAATGATTCATTTATTTTCAAACGATTCATTTATTTTCCATATGTGATCTTTTTAATGATTCATTTATTTTCACACGTGATTCTTTTTTAAAACATGATTCAATTATTTTCACATGTGATTCTTTTTTAAAACATGATTCATTTATTTTTAAATGATTCATTTAATTTCGCACAAGATTCTTTTTCAAATGATTCATTTATTTTCACATGCGATTCTTTTTTTTAAAAACATTATTCATTTATTTCCACATACGATTTTTTTGAACAATTCATTTAGTTTCACATGACCACTTCAAAACATGATTCTGTCTTTTCAAAATATTCATTTATTTCCACATGTTTATTTTATTTTAAAAAATATTTCGCATATGATTCCTTTGAACATGATTCGTTTATCTTCACATGATTCACCTTATTTCCACATGTGATTCTTTCATGATTCATTTATTTCCCCATATGATTCTTTTGAACATTATACATTTATTTCCAGATGATTCTTTTATTTTCACACGATTATTTTCAGGCGATGTGACATTTTACACACGATGAATACATTTTTGAAGTGTTTTTTTTTTCACATTTATTCGTTTATTTCATTAATTTCAAGATCGTCGTCTGCTCAAGGTAGATGCAATAATTATATCAGTTCTTTGGCGTTTTTTATGAGAATGAGCTGTTTTTTGGTCGAAGGCATGGTTTGGACAGAGAGGTAATGAAAATGAAAAACTGCTGAACCTTTCAATGAAAGAAAGAGAGAGAGAGAAAAGCAATTCTTTCCCAAGAGCTCCAAACAAAGCCAATTAGTCGAGCTCCTTTTATCTCTCATTGTTTGAGCGTGGTCGGCTGTGATAGAGCTGAAGGCGAGCGTATTTTTACTCCCCGCTTTGATTTAATTCCTGTTTCACATCACCGCTGATTATTCAACAATGATGCATTATTGCATGCTAGGAGACAGAAAAACAATTGCAGGATGACGGGTTGATGAAAAAAAAAGAGGGACACGGAGATTGTAATATAATAATACTAGGAAGGAAAAATAATAAGAAATTCACATGTGATTTTTTTCCACTTGTTTAGCTTCTTTCACATGATTCATTTATATTCATATGATTCATTTATATTCATATGATTCATTTATATTCATATGATTCAATTGTTTACACTTGATTTTAGATTCACATGATTCATTTTTTCACATGTGATTATTTTACCAAATTCATTAATTTTCACGTGATTTTTTATTTATTTATTTATTTATTTTTTTTTACAAATGATTCATTCATTGTCACGTGATTCTTTTACCCAATTCATTCATTTTCACATATGATTTTTTTTTTTAAAAATTCACATTGGATTCTTTTACCTGATTCACTTATTTTCACGTGAATTTTTTTTGCACACTTCATTTATTTTCACATGGACTATTTATATTTCAATCACTAAATCTTCACACGATTTACTTACACTTCATGCGATTCATTTGTTTTCACATGAAATTTTATTTTCACGTGATTTTCTATTCTCATGACTCATTTATTTTCGCACGATTCATTTGTGTTCATATGGTTCATTTTTCCCAAAATAATTTTTCAATTTATTTTCACAAATGATTCTTACAAATGATTCAGTCATTTTCACACATGAATTTTTTCACACAGTTCATTAATTTTCATGTTTTGTTCTTTAAAAATTCATCCATTTATTTATTTTTTAAAAATACAAGATTAATTTATTTTCACGTTTTTTTTTTTTAAATCAAATATTACGCACATGATATCAGGGCATAACACTTTGAAATGCATTTTACTCAAATTTATGTGATTTTTCTGTATGAAAGGGACTAGCAGTGCTCACGCTAATACCCCTTCTTTTTTTTTTCCCAGTAACTGAACATGGGCTGTTTTTATGCCTGAGGATGTGCTACTTGTTGTGTGTGTGTGCCCATAGAGAGAGATTGAGAGAGAGAGAAAGAGAGAGAGAGAGAGAGAGAGGGAGGAAAAAAACATTGCAGTGGTCTTCTATAACAAATCACACTTTTATGGCGGATAATCCAATGACAGCCAATTTGCCGAAGGGATATACTTTTTTATTTCATGTCTTCTTTATATATTTCTTGCTCCCTCTTTTACAAGGCAATCTGTTTAGGAGCCAGGCTGAAGCAGGAGACATTAACATGGCTTTCCAATCACTAAGGGCAGATTACGGCCACCAGAACCGAAGGGCCTAATCATTAAAGTGCCACATTTCAGAAGGTGAACAGAGGGAGAGGTGCGGTTCGGATTAAGGCGATAAAGTGGGTTCTCCATCTTTCTGCCGCGTCTTAAGTCTGTCAAGATTGTGAAAAATGTTCATGGAAGATATATGAAGGAAGCAGAATGCTGCTAACTCTGATGCCAACCCGAATCTTGTTATACGATCTTATTGGTGGCGTTCCTCAGGGGGCGACTGAGGGACCGCTTACGATTTTCGGAATTTTCAAATATACAGTCTTAAAATGAGCTCCTCAAGAAACTTCTTTCTTTAAATGCTTCTTTAAAGGGAGCGCTATTTATAATGTAACCACGTGTTGTCGGTTTCTACAAAGAACATTTAAGCATTTGTCCAGAAACACAAACTCCTTGGTTGCTAGATGGAACGTATTATTTGCTAATAGCGTACGTTTTCTGATGTGTAAGTCCACATGCGTATCTAATGAGGGAGTTTTCAGGTTTGGACCTTCCCTGAAATATTTCACATACGCAAGTTCCAAATATTTACTTTGCAGGTGTTTAACATAACAAAAAATACTCACAAAACTCACTCTGCACGTTGTTTTACATAGAAATTGCGCTATAATGACATTCATTAAAGGTTAATAAAGTGATCAGTATGATTCATCCATATTTAACCGCATTAGCATTATTTAATTGGCTACCAGCTGCTATGGTGACCAGAATCGTGCATTTTTTTATCCAGTTTCTGCTTAAAAACTGCAGGCTATGCATAGCTACACTCCGAGCTCAGGGATATCAAGGTAACCTCTGAAGACGTTTTGGAGGAAAATAAGAAGGGCACGTCTGGTTTTATGAAGTAAAATGTGATTTTGCCCATTTCTAGCTTGTTATTTCAATCATTTCCATGTTGTCTCCATGATATTTTATTTCCTACGCCTATTCACGTTATTAATATAGTAGACGGTAGCCTAGATCATGCATTAAGTAGCATCACCACATCAACTGTACCTTCTTAACTACGCCATAATTTTAAAATTTCCCTAATTGGATGGAAACCATATGATACAGATTTTCCCTGGATATTTGACACCGGTGGATAACTTCTGATAGCATACAGATGGGATCCGTTCATATCCATTAATCTGTAGACAAACGCATTACCGCTGGATGACCAAGACTCCTCCACTGAAGTGTCCCTCTTTTCTTCCATCCTTCTTTCTCCCTGGAGAACCCTAGAGCTCACCCTGCCTCTCCACTCTCGTCCACAGCAGAAGCCTGTAAGATCCTTCAGCGTCTTCTTTGAGCTCTGGGCACGCTGGAGGTCAACCTCTGCCAAAACTTCAAACGCCGAACTGCGAGC
Source organism: Pangasius djambal (assembly GCA_022985145.1). Lineage (NCBI taxonomy): Eukaryota > Metazoa > Chordata > Actinopteri > Siluriformes > Pangasiidae > Pangasius > Pangasius djambal. The sequence continues at coordinate 1,584,029 of CM041000.1, read as the reverse complement.
TGAAGTAAAATGGACCTGAAGGAAGGAGGCAGAGGAAGACACCACTCCTCTGATCTCTGGAATACAGCTTTTTCTTTGATGTTTCCTGAAGCACATGTTGCATGGGGGATGGATGGAGTTCTGGAGGTGTAGTGTGGAAAAAAAATGTCTAATGGTGTCCATGGTGTCCATGTTGTCTTGGAATCATTGTCAGGTCTTTCTTAGTATCTTTAAAGCTCAGTGGTATCCCTTTCTTGATACAAGACTGTGTGGTTTGATAAAATAAAGTACTAACACAGTTCGGACAGCGTTCTTTGGTTTGTCCCTCAAGGGGAACCTATAAACAGATGGTATTGTTTCCAAGTAGAACGCACTTGGAAGACTAGAACTGTTAACCATCCAAAGAACCCTTGAGGAACTCATTTTTAAAGCATGTAGCTTGGATCTTGGCTGGTTTTTTTTTAGTGTCTTTTGAGGGCAAACGATGTGATTCCAGTGGTTTCCAGATGAATTCAAGCTTTGTTCTTGGTCAACCTCTCTCACCCTTTCTCTGACTTCAGATCTCTTTTCATCTTGAGTTATGAATGAAAGGAAGTTGTGATCTCTGGTGACCCCTTGGAGGAAAAGCAAAGACCGCACAGATGACCCCGAGGCATGGTGAAAGAAGATGGCGAAATGAACCCAAGTACTTATGTCAACTTCGCACATTTATCAACAGCTAAATCGGCAACTCTTTGTCTCCAGGCGTCAGCGTGGAAGGGTCATTCACCTCTTTGTTTCTTTTGACTCGGCAAAAATCAGAGGTCAGCATAGGATTCGTGTCATTATTGACAAGTGGATTTATTTCTATAGGCAAGTTATTTAGTGTGTATTAGTATGGAGATATTCTTTTTAAGTGCAGTTTGAACTGCGGATTCAACTGAGCCAAATGTTCAAATGCGTGGAAACACATTTTGGTAGATTTCGTTTGACCTTACCAAGTAAATTTAGAACAACCTTACTTAGCTATTAGTACAGAAAACCCAATCTTGAAGCAATTTTGTAACTAAAAATATAGTTCTTATATAGTCATTGCTAAGCTAATGGGACATGGTCAGTCGTATGTAAAATGGCCCCCTACAACTTACCAGGGACATACAATGGTGGAAAGTAACAAACTACAGTATAAATAAACTATACAAGAGACAGTAGGTGCAAGTTTTATTTGTTTCACTAAATAAATGCTTAGCAGCAATGTCTGAGACAATGAAGAGAGATAAACATCCCTGATGCAATTTATCTTCAATGCAAGCCAATACCCCTGGAGATATCCGCATTTCACAGCTGCGTAAACATGTACAGGTAAGCCTAGGGAGCTAGACTAGCTAGCTAGAGCTTTGAATTTCACTTCGATGTTCAGTAGTGATTGTGCTTTTATATATATATATACACACATACATGCATAGTGTTGCTACAGTCTGTAGGTAATGCTCAGGATAATGTATAAGGGGCATCTTTGCAAGATAGCTAACTATGTAGATAGCTAACTATGTAGCTAGCTAACGAAAGTGAACAAAGTACAAGTTAGCTAGCCAGTTAACGTTAGCCTTCTGTTGATAATGGAGACGGCGTTCACTTCAGCGTAGCTTGCTTGGTTAGTAACATAATTGTTCAAAAATGCATTCTTCAGATATGGAACGTTCTCGGATTAAATGTAGACGTATACAACAGGAATTTGTAAAGTAATTACGTATTAGTCATTTCCTGAGGAAGTTTCCTTGATCACTATTTTTAAGTGAATTATTATTACAGTAGCAGTACTTTTACTCAAGTCGGTGTGTTTTGTTCTCTTTCCACCAACAATGCCATCTCTCCTCATTAAAGCTCACCTCCGTCTCGCTGCAGACTTTCTTATTAAAGTAATTACCTGTACCTTGTTTGGTTTCGTAATAAATGTACCATCTAATTGCTCAAATCAGTTCTCAGGATCACTCAGTTCATTAGTGACTCGGTGTGCCATCGCCATGGTTTCCGCATGAAGGACTGGACTTCCTCGGATAAGTGCCGGAGAGTGAACTTTAATTAAGCTGTTTCAAACTGAATGTATCTTGTTGAGGTGAGAGGAAACACAATCGACTCTAAAACCCAGCTAATTTGATCCATTATACGAAGATGACAGCAAGCGCTGTCGCCACAACTTCCTCTCTCTTTAATGGCTGTTTATATGTCAAGCTTTTGCTTCATGTTCCTTTTTCGAGGGAAAAAAAACCGAAGGAGGCAAGCAATTAAATTTTACAATGACCTTCAGAGCTGTCAGGAAGACGCTGGCTTTCTGCTAGCATCTTATATACTCATCTCTGACTGGATTAGCAAACATCCTTGACTTCCTGTTTTGCTAGGATTAGCTAATCCACATTTGAATGTTAGCACAGAGTTCAAGAGATCCTTTGAAGTTGTGGTAAAAGGGATCATCCCGGCACAAAAACATTAGCAGGAGCTTGTCTGGTTGCGTAAGATATCAAGGCTATAAAAAAACATTAAATCATTTAAGGTTTATGTGGCCTGGTGGTATTTTCCCATGAAAGTTTCCCTGTATTGTGTCATGCAGTTATCCTTATCCAAACACAACTCCCCTTCCAGCCGCGTGGGTTTTGGGAAATCTGGAAACACTTTAGGGTAAATATGAATTTTTGGACACTCTTGGATGTTATTCACTATTGTTAGCATGTGGTTTACATTGTTAAATCAAGGGTCAAAACATTTTAGAAAATGTTTAGCTTTAACCACAACTTCCTTTCAAGGTTAACCAATCAGTGCTCAGTCCTTTGATCAGTTAAGGTCACGCAGTGGCCATACGTAAGCCATTTTAGAGATTATAGGAAGGAAAATGGAATAACGACGCTCTTGCTAAGTACTATTTGGTCATCCTATTTTTGTGTCAGTAACAAAAGTTCAAAAATAAAACTTGAGTGGTTCTTGTTTTAAAATCCAGGCAGGAGAAACTTTTTTTTTAAACGTCAATCACAGATGCAAAATTTAAAGGTGGCTTGTGTTGCTTTTGCTTCTTTGTAAATCTAAAAAATTAAATTGTAAACAAAGTAAATTAAAACAAGAGTCAGAATTTTTCAAAGTTTCCAAAGCCATTATTAAAACTAGCTAAGAGTCGTAGGCGTACTGGTGGTCTTGCGATAATCGCAAGTTTTCAGATAAACAGATTTATTTTGTTTACAATTAAATGACAATAAAAAATTAAAAAGTCTTGTTTTTTCACTTTGAAACAATAATCAAAGAATCATTCATTTTTATTAATTTATTATTATTAGTTTGTTTCTGTCACTGACATGAAAATAGAGTGACCAAAGATGTACACGTATCTGGACCCTATAAACACACACGAACCTGAATATGTGTGTGTCCTTGATAAATCTCTTATAAGACGGGATCACAGAAAGGAATTTTTGACCTGGCAACCTTCAGTTCTCATTAGCTAAGTTCTTTTGAGTGTTTATTCACCATTTAATGATTTAATGATTAAAATAGCCTGTATACAACCGCTAGTTAATGAATATTACGATGAATGGAATGGATTAGCATCAGATCCAGACAGAAGTGAAGTGAAATTGGTGTTCACTGACGCATTCTGACCCAGAAGCTATGAGGTAGAAATCAAGTCTGGGTTTTTTAAAAAACATAAGTCAGTGGCTTGACAGCTGCCAAAAGTTGAAGATTACCAGATGACCCAGATGGCATTTGTTCGCACAGTGTTGTCATAACGAATCTCAGTCAAGCCTCGTCTGCTGTGACAGAGCGTAATAAGAAACATGGCTAAAGGAGTCATTATTATTGCCTGCGATGAAAGCCATGACAAGAGGTGCCTGAATACCACACATACCACTGTACGGTTGAAGTGCAAGTCATAATACAAATGTGCACGCACACACAAACACACGCACAAAAAGAGACTTCTTGTGGTTTGCCGAGTTATTATGGATGATGACTCACTCAGTGAATCATTCGGTTAAATGAATACTCGCACCCATCCCAATGACTTAGGTGGGGTTATAACCATAAGTAACTTAATACCTCTTTAAAGTCACCGTGGAATAAAAAGCAAAAGTGACCACCCATGTATGATAGACGGTGCGGTATATATAACATCTACCTTTAACGACCCTGACTAGGATAAAGGGGAAATTCAGGTACTTAATGTGTTTTTTTCTTGAGTAGATTTTTTAATCGGTAACAAACTCGTAGCTTCCACGTAGCTAAACGACAACTTGATCAAATCATGACGATCACTGTGTTAGCCAGCGAGGTCTGAGATAGCCGAATGTCTGTTGATGATTTATCCAATGTGATATTTGCAGAAAGACACCAAAGGTCATAAAGTGTCCAAAATAAAAACGTTTCCATCTCGTTTTGGTAAAAACATGTCTACGTTTTCTTAAGTTAGAGCATATTATTTGCAGAAACCCTCAATTTTTGGTCACTTTGGTCATTTCCCAGACTTTAGCCCAAACGACATGTGACAGATTTTTCCAAAAATACCACTCAAATATAAATGTTTTTTTCACTCCTCCAATTCGGTCACATATCGTACGACAGCTACCAACCGGGAGGCGTTAAGGATAACACGTGATTACTTTGAGACACGTGAAGCCAGTCTGCGCATCATTTCGAACTGCTGCGTCACAGGGCAACGTAACACATTCAGAGGAACGCGCTATCCGCCCTCTTCCGCATACATGATCTTACAGATTGGCTAGTGTCGCTGTGATTGACAGCGGAGAGCTAGAATGCTCCTCCCACCTAGAGAGCATGGACAATTTTGCCATGTTATAAGGGTTCAAACTCATGATCTACCGATCTCTTGTTTCTGAACGTGTCAAAGGTTTGATGGTGCACTGTAGTGAGTTCTCCGCAGGTTCTCCCCCCAGGTCCCGGTCCACTGCGCCTCAGGAATGGCCGTTAATGATCTGAGTAGTTAAATCAGATGTGTTAGAGCAGAGAAAACGGGAAGGGTTCTCCAGGACTCTGCGGAGTACGGTGTCACATGGGAAGTGTGAATGAAGAAGTTGCCCGCTAAACACACACTCTGTGTTCATTCTGTCGTATCGGTTTCTGATAATAGCCTCTAAAATACACACTTCCTCCTAAAAACAGGAAGATCTGATGAGATACGGTTGTGTTCAAATGCCATCATGTACTATTCCACCTTTGTCCTTCTTACACCTTTCACCCTGAACTTGTCCTAGATATGAATTATTTTCCTTTATATTCAGCGTGCAAACCAAAGCATTGTATTCGGTTGAAACATTGTCCACAATAATAATAATAATAATAATAATAATAATAATAATAATAATAATAATAATAATAATAATAGGCAAGTACCTTGGCTTTTATCTGTTTATCAGTGTGTATTTGTCTTACTTTGTGGTGTGTGTGCATGTGTGTGTGTGTGTGTGTGTGTGGTCGTTGATGCCACATTTCCCCTGCCGTGAGCAGCTTATTTCCCAGTAGGCGAGAGATAAAACAATCCTCTCACACACCTGCTGATGCGACGTGGCCCGGGTTTGACCTTTCTGGTTAAACGGTGAAATGATGCTCATCGTTCACCTGCGATCCATGAGGCCATAATGGATAAAAAAAGAAGAAAAAGGAGGAAAGAGCACGAATCACCTGCTGTGGTCGCCAGATTCTGGGAGAAAGTAACTATTTCGCTGCTAACCTGTTGATTGATGCGTTGAAGGGCTACAAAAATAAATGGCAACAATAAAGCTTGATGTGACTTAACAAGGAAATATAACTTTACTAAAGTGTTATATTGAGAAAGGTTTTACATACTGTAGTATTAATTTTTTTTTTTTCATATAATAAGTACGAGAATTTACTCTTTACAGAAGAATACAGGATTAGGCTTTAATTAATTAATTAATTAATTAACTAAAACCCTTCATATAAATTTCACATTTTGATATGTTCTACTATATCTACTTCTGAAAACTACATTATTACCTGAAAAGAGAAATATGTTGCTCTTTCGCACGTTTCTCAACTAGAAGTAAAACAGATTTTGGTCAAAATCTGATTTTTTTTTTGTCATTTTCTTTGCAGATTGCTAGGAATTGACAATTTTTCCCAGCTTCCCCGCTTTATATATTTTGTTCAAACTGTAACATGGATTCTCGTGTTAAATATTGTGACAAGTCCATGTAAACGAGTTGTTACTATAGAAACGATTAGAAAAAAAAACAACATTAAAATTACAGCCAGAGCTGCTGTTATAGAAAATGAATCAATATCTTCTGACCAATCAGATTACAGAATTCAACAGCACTGTGGCTATAAGGATTGATATAGACATAGTCTATGTAACTTTTCAGCTCACCGTAGTAAAGGATGATGGAATCTTGTTTACGAAACATAATTTTGCCAGATTGTATTAATTGTCTGAAAAGTGATGACATGAAAATAGGTGCTGGCTATGGACTCAGGATTCAGTCATTTGGACCATTTAATAGCTTTTAATCTCATAAGGGAAATCATAACGGATGTTGTTTAATGGTTATAGTCAGGTAGTTATGCCGGCTCCATTAACTCTGTGCTATGCGAAGCAGTTTTCAAACACTCGCACATCTGTCACGGCCGTTTTACACGTGTTCCGTGAGCTGGAGTGTAATGGCCACCGTGAGGCTCTCAACGCTGTCGTAAAACCTTCGCATGTACCAAGTTCTGATAATGTATAACATGTATGCTCATGGGAGAGCTCGTTATTTCTCCTGAATGGTTATGCTAATGCTACATTTCGGTGCTTTGTGGGATTGCATATTGTGAGAAAAATGCAAAAGCCCATAATGTTGGATGGGAGATAAAGCATTAGCTGGCGCTGTCCCTCCTGACCGATGGTGGATTCCAAAATCTGCTCGTATAGTCCACTAACATGGACTCGTTTAACACCAGGTCAACATGTTGATCAGTTTAGTGCTGTCTCACTAAATAGGACATTTTGGTGCTTAGTGATAAAAATGTATTTGCCATTAAATTGATTCAGTATCTCCATCTGGCCATATCTTTTTTTTTTTTCTTGTGAGTGGACGGGGATTTAAAATGCTTGATAAATCCCATATGCTAAATGCAGATCACTATGATGATCCAAAGCCAAGGTATAGAGCTGTTGAATTCTAGATTCTGATTGGTCAGAAGGTGTGCACAGCAGAAGCTGTGACAATTGTGCAGTTGTTTATATTAATGTGCTTGGACTTCTATGGTGAACGGTTCATAAAAATGGATAAAAAAAACAACAACAACAACATATAACTGTTGATATGGTGAGGTTTTTCATTAACCAGGCTTGCAAGGTTGCACTTACACTCTGCTTTTGTTTGCAGAAATTTATTATTTAATCCTGAGTATTTGCTATAAAGCAAGATCTTGGCAGGTGCAGAGTATTTGAAAACTAGACCAATATGGTGTAAAAAGTCATGATCCTGGCAACCCTGTCATTAACTGTCCTATCTGCTGCTCCTCCTCTGAATATGGGGCAGCATGATCCCTGCCCCAATGGACCGCTACTAGCTCTTGTTACAGTTCCCATTTTCGACAACTAGGTGAAATAATAGCTCTATGGAGCTAACTGGGGCAGTGAGCACTCTGCGCCACAATCACACAATCCCTCTTCGCTGTTATAATGAGCTCCACTCTTCTGGGAAGGCTTTCCACTAGATGTTGGAGCGTGGCTGTGGGGATTTGTGTTCATTCAGCTACGAGAGCATTAGTGAGGTCAGGCGCTGATGTTGGGATGTCGAGGAGGTCTGGGGTGCAGTCGGTGTTCAGTGGGGTTGAGGTCAGGGCTCTGTGCAGGACACTCGAATTCTTCCACTCCAACCTTCACACACCATGCCTTCATGGAGCTCGCTTTGTTCACGGGGGCATTGTCATGCTGGAACAGGTTTGGGCCTCTTAGTTTCAGTAAAGGGGAATTCTTTACACTACAGCATACAAAGACATTCTATACAATCGTGTGCTTCCATGTTTGTGGTAACAGTTTGGGGAAGAACCACATATGCGTGTGATGGTCAGGTCCACCTACTTTTGCTCATATAGTGCATATATGGTGGTACTTTGCCTCCACTGCAGTTTAGTGGAGTAATACTGTAAGGAGGCTGGAAAATAAACACCTGGCAAAGATGGTCTACCAGCTTGACCAGCTCGGCCTGTGATTTCCTCACGGTTTTTCAGGACCTCACTTCTTACCAATAAGGACATTACCCGAGTATTTTCCAGAGTAATGACTGTATTCGCTCCATTTATTCGAATGTAATCTGTACTTAGTTTTAATTTGAACAAATTTCATTAATCCTTGACACATTGAAATCTGAACATTGGTGTATATACTATTTATAATAAGATTATAATAAGAATTTCTTTTCTTTGTGTGTTTTTGATTTGATTTTCTCGCCCCACATGAGACGGAGGACACTTCTGGGAAAAAAATATATATATGTATACACACATATATTAAAATATATATATATATATTTTTCTTTTTCAAATATATATTTTCTTTTCATTTTGAGTTTCGTTTAACGTCAGGAGAACGAAAACTATGAGAAAGGTGGAAAGTGAAGGTTTTTAGGTGACACTGTGCTAACACGCTACTACACACAAGAGCCACTTCCTTTATTTTCCTGTACTTCCGGTTTCACTGGCGCGCGACAGAGAGAGAGAGAGAGAGAGAGAAAGAAAGAGAAAGAAAGTGAACTCCGCTGAATTGGTTACACTTTTAATTGGAGGTATATCTCGACTTTTTTTGGACAGGTGAGGATTTATTTGGAGAAGGAATTGTGGAGAAAAGCGGCTGAGAGAGGATTTGTGCCACACCTGAACTTTCCCCATGACACCTGTCGCTGGGGTTTGTGTTCAGTCGCGAGCGCAAAGTAACACCAGGTGCACGGCGTCCATGTTGGACCTGTTGCATGTAATATAGCGTCATTATTATTATTATTATTATTATTATTTATTATTTTTATTATCAATATCATTGTTTTTCACCGTGAGAATGAAAGTGACCGTGAGCTTTGGGAGCACCGGAGTCGTGGTGCCGTGTAAAGACGGCTGGATTGTGCGGGACCTGATAGACCAAGCCACTCAGCGCTACAAAAGAATAGTCGAACAGGTAAAATTCTGTCTCTTCTGTCTTTTTAATCGATATTTATTCAATTATAAATAAGTAAATGAACAAAAAAAAACTAAGCATTTGGGTCAACAACGCGACGCATTGTTGCTGTTCAATGGTTTCCTTTCTGTAACGTACACCTGTTGCACCTGAGTGAGTGGGTGTGGCTTAAGCAGGTGGTCACGTGACACCGGGATGTCAACATGAGCCTACCTGTCTACAGAAACAGCATAAATCATCTAATTATTTATTTTTTAAAAAATTTGCTACATTAAATATGCTGAGATGTTAGTACTCCGAGCTTATAAAAATATTTATTTATTTATTTATTTATTTATTTTACATTTTGTTTCGCTTTACGCACCGTATACCCCTTATTGCTCTTGATAGTTTGCGTATCTTTATACATTTATATATATATAAAATATAAAATATAAAATAAAATATATAAAATATAAAATATACAAAATAAAACGTGCACTGAATATTGCTTTTGCTTAGAAATAGATCTGAAAATGCTGTAAAAGTGTACAATTTAAAAAAAAAAAAAAAAAACATTTTTACTGCTTTAAATTTTTTTTATTAATTAGTATGTTTGATTTTTTCTGACTTCTCACATCATATTTTAGAGTTTTTTTCATTCATTAATTTGATTTATTTAATAAATCTAAGTGTTTTTTTTTTAAAATTAATTTTCTTTAATCAATTTTTATTTATTTTATTAGTAGCGAACGAATTTTTTTACAATATATTTTAGAATGGAAATCCTTGTATTTCTCACATTTTTTTCATTTTATTTATTTCATTAGTGAATTTAAATGTGTTTATTCAATTTTATTTAGAGAGCGTATTTAGCTCTCATTCATTTAATTTATTTTAAACGAGTTTATTCGGTTTTTTTGAAATTCCATAGTATATTAAGTCTTTTGCGTTGCCTTTGCATTCGGCTCACATTTCGCCGCCGTATCATCATTTGCCCGCATCATCGTTCTGCCATCACTCCATGGCACTCAACACCAGCCTGAGAGAATCATGATGTGTGTGTGTGTGTGTGTGTGTGTGTGTGTGTGTGTGAGATAAATGCAGCCGTGCCATTAATCGCCCCCTATCTCCGGACCCAGACCTGCAACCTGCGTTTGATTAGTTTGGCCTGGATGGCAGGCTTTGTTCACAGAGCGTTTTCGTATGCCTGAGTGACGGCTGTAATGTAATGCAGCTTAAGCCCCCGTGTTGCCCAGCGCACCTGGCAGAAAGGCCGAGCTCAGGCTGTGCCAGGCGCTGTGGACAACACGGGGGCTTAAACTGCATTACATTACCCGGTGTACTGACCCAAAAATCCTCATTAATGTTAAAAAAACAAACAAAAAAAACAAAACAAAGAGCTGAATTATATCCAAATCAGCAATGATGATGTTCACTCTGGTGGAAAAATTCAGAGTTGACGCACATTTTAGTCCAAAAATCACCAAAGCTTCACTAAACTCTTCCGAAACAATGACGTTAATCCTGGAATATACAATATTAAATGATGGTTTAGACCAAAAAGGCAAAAATGAGGTGCTTTGTTAGGAAAGCGATGAGAGATATCAGATACATACTAGCTCATGTATGAAAGACGAATTAAAAAAAAAAATTCAAATGCAGTATAAAAAATTATATCGTATAATGGTTCTAATTTAAAGAGACTAATCCGAAAAAAATATGCCCTGTTCAGTGATTATCAGTTGTAATAGCAGCTGTTAGTAGCTGATTCGTATTCGTATGATTACCTCAGAACTTTTCTTTTTAATGTTAATGAGTCCATAAGTGCTTTAAAGTACGGATAAAATGACCCAGGAACTACAATAAAACCTCGGAAATGGCACTGTAAAAGTGTGCATGCCGCGAGTAAAACAGGCCCGTATAGCATCACAAGAAGTAAAAATAAACAAACAAACAGACAAACAAACAAATAAAAGTGTCACAATGAAAAATCCGCCACTGTCGCAATCTAATTCTTCAAAATGCTGAAAATTCGACTCGGATTTAAACAACGTATAAAACGTGTGAAACAGGAAGCAGTACTAGTGGTAGTGAACTCTGACCTTTGGACTCTAGGTCAAGTTGAGTTGCTTCAAGGAAGTCATAAATAAGTATGTAAGTAAATTTAAAAAAAAAAAAAAAAAAAAAAAGTTCACCATGGGCCAGTCTTTGGCAGAACCTTTAAAGTTCTACACAGAACCCTATCAGAGCGCGGTTTTCCTCTCAAAGCGTCTCCGAGTAGACGGTTTGAATCCTAGGCTTCTCTAAGATCTCGCGAATCCTTCGCCGAACGCCGTGCGGTGGTCCGCGGAGATACGTGAGCACCTTACGAATGTAACCGGATTGTATAGAACACAGACGCGTTTTAATGAGGCCCCAACTACAGCACTGTGATCAATGAATACAACGAAGTGTTTCCAATTACCGCTTCTTTTTTTTTTTTTTTTTTTTATCCCAACACCTTTTTTTTTTTTCCCCTCATGGCGTCTAATGTAACACTAATTTTGCTGCTGTTTAATGAAGTGTTTGGAGGATTAACGCATGAAAAAGCAGCGCCTTGAGAAATTCCTCGCTAATCATCCTCACTTCCATTCTCACTCTCTCCTCCGTTTCCCTCCAGAGGAAGTGATGACTCATGTAACGCTACTGATTTTTTTTATTTGACCAGAAATGATTTCTGATTTCATGGTTAATGTTTAGGATGTTTTGCGAAACTCTTTCTACTGAATCCTGAATCCTCAAAATCTGCATCTGCTGTAAATCCATTAACGCTAATCACTGAAAGGCCATTTTTATCAGGATTATTTAACAACAGGAAGCCAGACTCCGCAGGGTGTAAGCCTCTGTATTAGGGTTAATCAGAGTTTTTTTTTTTTTTTTTGTAATCTAGAGTGAGGTTCTGATTAGTAGCATACACTGGAAAAGAGTGAAATTATCATTACGGTATTTTTTTTTGGAAAACACTTTTATCTAAAGCACCTTGTCAACAAATGTTTATTCAACAGCTGATGCCATTCTTTTCAAATCACGTCGAGTCAAATCAACTTTATAGTCATTATACAATACCTGCTATAAAAAATATCTGTATGTCCAACTTTCTAACTATAAAGTTATGCGTATTAAATACATACTTACTAGCTTAATAACTACAGCTTTGCTAATACACTAATAATATATTTTAATAAACGCAGCTTTACTTACCAGCATACAAAACATAACTTTTTATTCGCTAACGTACTAACCGCTACCTACTAAACCTAAAACTTTGCTAAATTCAACTTAGCAGCATATAAACTGTTAACTTCCTAAAAACACTAAATGTAACTTACTAACATGCTAAGTACAACTTTACTCACGAACATTCAAACTGTAACTTGTTAGCTACATCTTTAATCACCAGCATGCTAACCATGATTTGCTAAATATAACTTGACTCACTAATATACTAACTTCAACTTGCTAAACACAACCAACTCAATCCTTAACGTATTAAATACATCATTATTAACTAACGTACTAATAGCCAAAACTTTACTTATTAACACACTAGTTAAAACCTACTAAATACAACTTAACATTATTCTTTATTAAATAACATACTAACTGTAACTCACTGAATAGAACTTTACTCACTAATATACTAACTCCAACTTGCACAATACAATACAACTTCAATTTACTAAATATAACTAAAAATAACTAAAATACTAGCTACACTTTAATAAATAAAACCGTACTCATTATCAAGTTAAATTTCAACTTAATAAATATAACGTGGCTGCATACAAACCATTAACTTATTAGATATATTTTTAGTTAATAATATACTAACTACCACTTGACTATAACGTTACTTACTGATGGAGTAACTACAGTTTACGGAACTACAGCAACTTGGCAACATACGACCTGTTCACTTATTAAAAACATACTTTCTCACAAACTATAATTTACTAAATAAACTTTACTAACTGACATACTAAGTATAAATTAGTTAATAAAACTTTACTTAGCAAATTAATTAAATTTGAATTAATTTTCTCGATAATATACTAACTATAACTCAAATATCACTTCATTTACTGAGATGCTAACTACTGTCTACATTTGTAAATTCAACCTGGCAACATACAAACTGTTAACTAATTTAAAAAAAACAAAACATCATTACTCACTAACGAGAATTTACTAAATATAACGTTACTCATTAACATACTAATTATAATTGAGAAAATCTAGCTTTAATTGTAAACATACTAACTAGAAGCTAAGTGAGTATGATTTTTCACTTATTCTAACTGCAGGTTTACTTGCTAGACTACTAACTACAGCTTACTAAAACAAGAAGTTCACAATTACACGCTCGTACTTTGTGTACTTTAATCACATGACTATGCGGAGTATTACTTACACCTTCACCTATTGCGTAATAGCTACACCTTTTCTTGCGTAAGATCAGGGCGGTGCCGGTGGTAACGTTCTAACATCCTGATCCCGAAACCTTCTAAACCAATCACGATTTGTTTCAAAACATTATCTTTTATCCGCGAGGAATGTGACGAAGTGGTTCCGCAAGTCGGTCTTGTTTGCTTTTTGCGTTTCTGCCATTCAAACGGTGCCACTATTCCGACTTACGTTGTTTGTGCCAGTTTTCCGCAGAACTATTTTCTTTGGTATTCGCACTCCTTTTGCTCAGAGTCTAAAAATCTTTATTCCTTTGGCTTTGTGTTCAACCATGGAAGATGGCCCGGTGCCAACGAACGACTATTTGTTTGCATAGCCCTTAACGAGTTTCTGTAGCGTGTAGCCTCAGGTGACGCGACATTTACATTCGTGCTCTACATCAGCACGAAGATCAGCGATGTGAATCCAGAGCTTCCTTATCCACCCAGAGGTGCTACACAGCATTTACGGCTTACACTGATACATCACCACACAATGCCTGCTTTGTAAAGCCGACTTTACTGCGTACGCTTTTCTTTTTTTTTTTTTGCCCTCAGAATCACAGCACAGCTGCAGATACGCTAGCAGTGATGGCTAAACTTCAAAGAAAAGCGCTAATGAACAGGAAAATCATCCTCAAGCTCACTTTGAAGGATGTTTGTGTTTTTACGCGAGCCAGTTATCTGCACTAGTCGATTTCCAGATGACGCTGGCTGATGACGTAAACTACGCAGAACAGTCATTTTTCCTTATTTGAAGGTCTATCTTTAGAGGATCTTCATCAGGCAGGCTGTAAGGTTTAGCTTGACATCTTAGGTCTTCCAAGGCATCATCTGAAAATCTACACTTGGGGAAATGGCAAGAGCGAGTCATTCGATGATGTCACATTAACAACAGGAATAGCATGCAGGGCTATAGACTGTAGACCGAGTCTTTATTACACAAACGATTGAAATACTGCCCGCTCTTCCCGTCTTAATCTTTTAATTATACAGTAGCAACGATGTAACCTCCCGGTTGATTTGCTAAATAAAAGCATTCCTTTCTCCTGTAACATCTGGCCAGCTGCTGTGGATTTTTTAAAACCTCTCTAATGGAGCTCTAATAGTTTTAAAGCTCGTTCAGTACGTTCTGACTCTCAACAGGAAAAACACACCCTTCATCAAAGCAAACCATTTTGTCATTTCTATTGTTTCCCATTCTGTTTTAGTTCATACATTGCAGATCATATAAAGTCAGCTCCAGAAGTATTGGCACCGTTGAAGATTAGTGTTGTATAAAGAAGTCTCTGTTTTGCACAAAAAAAAAAAAATGAAAAAGTTATGGTTTAGTTAAAGTAAATTTATTCTTAAAAAAATCTGAATATAAAAAAAAAAAAAATGAATGGATCACAAGTATTGGCACCCAAAGAAATTCTTATGACAAAATGTAACAGAAGCACATTTATTTATTTATTTTTTTTTAAAATTATGTTTGCCTGAGGTTGCACAAAGTACTAAATGTGGGGGTGCCAATAATTTTGCATGACATGAGATTTTGTTTAAAAAAAAAAAAAAATTGATAAGGGTTTTCATTCTCTAAAGAATAAGCTTCATATATATATATATATATATATATATATATATATATATATATATTTTAAACCAATCTTCAACAAGGGTGCCAATAATTCTGGAGTGGATTGTACATAGCATTAAAGTAAAATATAAATGCACCTTTTACATTTTATTTGTAAGAATTTCCCAGGATGCCAGTAAAATAAATTTTAACAAAACTTTTGTATTTTTTTTTTTTAAGAATGCGTGACAGTGAGACATTTTTTCATAGTTATTTTATTTATTTTTTTTAAACAACCCGTCCTTGCGAGGGGTGCCAAAATTTCTGGAGTTGACTGTACATAGAATTACGTCTATCACACAGTTGTACAGGTACATTTATAGAAAGGCTAGTTACAGGTAGAAGGAGGTGAGGAAAGAACGTAACTGGTAAACTGGTAAATAACCTTGTACATTTAAGAAAACACCGTCCTTCTCCCATAATGCATTTCAAGCTCTCCTTCACCTCCTGCCAGCTGCTGGAACAGGAACTTAAGACGCTTTGCTAACTCCAGCCATTGTTCCCGACAGGATGGGGAGTTTCTGGTGCGTACACATCATGTGGAGTACGCGGATGGGGGGATTCTCGACCCCGACGACATGCTCACGGACCTGCTCGAGGACAAGGACAAGGTAAGACAGACAGACAGACAGACAGACAGATCAACATTATGTAGGTTTACTGATCTCAGGTTTTGGTATTGTGTATATATATATATGTGTGTGTGTGTGTGTGTGTGGGGTGGGAGGAGTGAAGGCTGCCACTTCCTGTGCTTCTCAAAAGCATGCATGAATGAATGAACTAATCAGATTGAACAAAAACAATGAATCTGTTACGGATCATAATAAATCCATCACTTTAGGCTTCGATCACAACTTAAACAGATCACAGACTGTAAACCTACAGGTAGATCACTTTAAGAACGGATTTCACTTTCGGATTTAATTATAGAGTTTTAAAGCACTCAGTAGTTTGAATCAGTTTGTGTGTGTGTGTGTCCACTACAGTATATGATCCTGGATCAGTCAATGGTGGCCTACATCATAAAACTCACTTTGAAATACTTTTACATTATACTATACTCATACTCTACTATACTGTTCTATACTACTGAATACTGAACTTTGAAATTATGCTATGCTATACCAATAGAAAACTGAACTTTTAAAAGCTATAGTATGCTATACTACTGAATATTGAACTGAATATAGTACAGTATAGTATAAAAGTATATTAGATTTTAGTATTGAATAACATATTATACTATAATATACTACGCTATACTGTGCCACACTACTGAATGCTGAACTTCTAAATGCTATACTGTACCTATTACTATATACCTAGTATACTATATTCTATAAACTATTGCTCTACCATACCATAATATACCACACTGCACTATACTATTGAACACTGCACTTTTAAATACTATAGTATACAATACTACTGAATACTGAACTTCGAAATGCTATTCTGTTCTACTGTACTATATTATAGTATATTATAGTATATTATACTATCGTAAACTGTTACATCCTGAAATTTGAAATACTATTATACTATGCTGCACTATATTATACTGTATTGTACTACTGAATACTGAACTTTTAAATACTACACTATACTAAACCACCAAATACCAAACTTCTAATATACCATACTGTACTGTGCTTTAATATTTTGTAATATACTGCACTATACTATACTACTGAATACTGAACTTCGAAATGCTATTATGTTCTACTGTACTATACTATAGTATATTATACTATCATAAACTATTAAATGCTGAAATTTGAAATACTGTTATACTATACTGTACCATATTATACTATACTACTGAATGCTGAACTTTTAAATACTACACTATACTAAACCACCAAATACCGAACTTCTAATATACCATACTGTACTGTGCTATAATATTTTGTACTATACTGCACTATACTATACTACTGAATACTGAACTTTGAAATGCTATTATGTTCTACTGTACTATAGTATATTATACTATCATAAACTATTAAATGCTGAAATTTGAAATACTGTTATACTATACTGTACTATATTATGCTATACTGTACTATACTACTGAATACTGAACTTTTAAATGCTACACTATGCTAAACCACCGAATACCGAACTTCTAATATACCATACTGTACTCTGTGCTATAATATTTTGTACTATTCTATGCTATACTACTTACTAGTTCAGTATTCAGTACTATTATATAATAATATAGTATATAATAACACACTATATGCTAGTGTATAATAGAAACTAGTTAATATAACTATGCTATACTGTACTGAAGTGTAGTATACTAAACTATGCTGTACTACTGAATACTGAAATTAGCAGTTACCATAGAAACGATAACGTCTAGGAAAGAGAACCTTAATATAAACTTCGCTCAGAGCTTCTGTTATAGAAAATGTACACCTGTCAGTACTTCCTGACCAATCAGAATCGAGAACTGGTTTTGCCACAGGTTGATTTTTCAATGATCCGAGTAAAGGAGAATCTTCACAAACACAAATCTCAGTTTTTTCGCACGCAATCGTTTGCATGTTAAGGGTCAACAAGATTGGATTTCAAAACCTGATAACCCGGCTTCGGTTTCCGTGCAGCTTATCTCCTTGTTTGCTCGGTATATACAGCAAGGCTTATCTTGCGTCTCTGACATACTAGCAGTACCACACACACACACAAAAGACACCAAACAGGCCACACGCAAGCCCGACCTGTTTGATGGCAGTCCAGAAAAGCGCGGCGTCTCGCGTGACGACGCGTAGACCTGCTCGGCTGGATCTTCCCGGCTAGCCAAGAATTTGCTAACAAAGTAGTTATACTAACGCGGATTAGGGAATAGTATTTATATTAAAGGGTTTGAAAGAACAGAATTTCTTCTAACATGCAATGATTGTTCCGGAAAAAGGTATCTTTGAGATGGAGAACGTCGATTTACGGTCACAACTAAATGGATGTAAATGGGTGGATAGTGTGAGCAGGCTGCTAGCAAAATATCTAAATAACATACGTTTAAGGAGCTTGGAAACTGAAATTTATTCCCTGTGGTATTTAATAAATGTACATTTTGCCAATTTTTAAAATTTGCCTTTAAAAACATTCAAAATTATGTGGTTCAGATTTTTAAAAAAATCCTAATATACTCTAAATGCGAATCTTAGAAATATATATTATTATTATTATTATTATTATTATTATTATTATTACAGAAAATTCAGATTTTATATAAATAAATATAAATAAATTATTACTAGTACATACGAAATAAACCATAAATTTACTGGCGAAACAGTGATATAATTAATTTAACGTGTGCAATACACTAGGTTGCTAGCTCGATAGTTCAGCTACTCTTTTGTGACAGTTGTTTCACATTGGTTATAATAAAAAAAAAAAAAATTGCAGTAGAGCTAAGAGCTAGCGGTTTGGAATTTTGGTATGGAAAATAAAACGTGAAAAAATCCAGAAATTTTGCACAAAAAACCCCCCAAAAAAGTAGCAACGGGAAAACCTGCATCGAGCTAGCTGAAACAAATTAGTTTCAGACTGTTAGTGCAAGAGGCAGAGTTTTTCATCTAAAGCTAACTAGCTAAAACACAAATTTCAGGGTCGGTTTTATTTTACAGCTTTGTGCTAGCTTCGTAGAAAGCTAACTTTATTAGCTACGTTCGCTCACCGGAGGCAACGACAATCTCTGCTACTTTCTACTTATTTTTCTTCGTAATGTCGCTATACACATTTAATGAGACGTCGTAGATGACAGGATAAGATGAAATCACGGAATAGCGGTGAACGGAACCAATTGCACGTAGGAAGCAACGTTGTGAGTACGGAACTGAAGAAACGTCGTAATGTGGATTTTTTTTTTTGTCACTTTGTCGCTTGCTAGTGTGAATGTAGGGTTACTGCTAACAGTTTGATATGCTGTACTTCCTGGAAAATAAATTATTAGCCCCCCCTCCTCTTTTCCACTTACGTATTCATAGCCTTTAGCCTTCTTTTGCAAAACACAATCTTATAATAATGCTAATGGAGTCTAATGCAATGCATTATTAAGATTTCTGGCACATTAAAATTGAGAATAATTGTAGTCTTAGTCAGCAGGAGCGTGATGAAGCATCTAGATACGCACATACACCATTTAAGATGATGAATAACAGCTTTATTTTCGAGCAAGCTGATTAAATGATCCTTTAAGGAAAATTTCATTTCAGCAGCCACGGATCGTGAGCGTAGATTTTGGCGAGACGTTAATAATGACATAGCCGTAAACAAAACGGATCGGAAAGGGCTCTCGTACTCGAGCGAATTACGGAATAAAGCACGCAATGGGCAGTCGAGAGTTGCTTTTGTTCGAACCATGTTCCTGAGTGTGTTCTCAGCACTCCTAAAGCTAATCAAACATGCTAATCGACACCAAGGCAAAGTCTGAGCTGTGCTGAATTGCCACTCTCGAGGTTGATTAGGGTGAAATCGCTGTGGCTCCTCCCCGACCCCCAACCCACCCATCTTGCCCCGGAGCTCAGTGGTGATTGACCTGATTGTGCACTCGGCTCATGAATATTCAACGCAGCATGATGGATGGTGTTAATGCGTGGCGGTGCTGTGGTGGACCGTAGGGGGTGAAAGGTCACGCTGAGAGCGGCTGACGGAGTGCTGCGCTTAGTTAATTAAACACTTCATATCGCCTCCTCCTTTCCTCTTCGCGCTAGCTTTCTTCTGTTCCTTGCTTTCTTCTCTGCTTAGGAGATGTAATAGTGATGTATATAAATATATATTTGCAGAAATGCTGATGATTATAGAGGGCTAACTTCACTATTGAATTATTCGATGCGCTTAGTTCTGATGCTAATTCCTTTTTAATTGTTTGTGAGCGATAAGGTTTCATTTTTAGTTTAGCTCCTAAAAACAAAAGGCCAAGAGCTCCTTTTCACACTTTTTTCCCAGCGGCGTTTAACATCACATTAACGAGAGATCCATCGCAGAAGTAGAAAAACGTTGGTGCAAACGCCGGACTCAAAGTCCCAGCATGCAACGCAGCCTCTCGACTGCAGAGACTCGGCTTGGCTAGTTAGCGATCCACAAGATGACGAGCGCGATGGCGCTAACCAGGGACGGAGCTGAACTTTTTTAAACAGAGTGCACAGATGAGAAGATGAGAGAGCTGAGCAGACTAAAAGAATAAAGCGCCGCCGCATCGTTCTCCTTAAGGTACACGTGACGCGATGGCTAAATCTCACTGCACCACTATCGGCTGAACGGCATTGTAGGAAACCAAAGTGAAAATAGAGCTACAAAAGTCAGCTCCATTGATGCTGTTGACGTTAATTATAAACATTAGTACGCAGGTCTAGTCTAGCTAGTCTTCGGATTTGTAGCTAAGCTACAATTTTGTGGCAGTTTTTTTCATATCGCTTACAAAAAAAAAATAATTAGAAGAACTAAGAGCTAGCCAGCTAGAACATGAATGATTCCTAGCTAGAGTATTATTCTTTATGTTTATGTCTCTTTGTGTTTGTTTTTCGCGGATTCATGGGTGGTTTGGAAATCTAAATGGTAGCCTCCTGATTATCAATCCCAGCTTGCGCAATCATGCGTCCCTGCAAGGAGCTGGTTCCAATAAAGGTCAAAGCAATCAGTTTGCATTAACGATAAGAGATGTGTGTATTATACATGGAACCCGACGACAATGCGCACATTGTGCAGACAGTCCAATCTCTCCAAGGCCACGCCCCCTACAACAAGAGCTTATAACAAAGGTCAAAACAATGAATTTGTGTTAAAATGGCGTGTGTGTAGCAGGCATGGATTTGTTAGTGTGACGACCATTCGTACATGCAGAGATCACTTATCTCACTTAGAATTTCTGTAGACGTCCTCGGGCATCATCGCTCAAATGGAAATAAAAGTCACCCAGCGGAAAAGGCAGTACACTGAACGGGAAAGGACGCAGCATGTGGAAAACACGCATTTGTGTCTTAGTGGTTACTTTCACGTCACAACGGCTCACAAGGTGAACACGTGAATTCACGAACCTCGGTCTTCTGAGCCAACAGAAACCATATAGGCGGGTCTGAGGTATCTTCGGCTGTTAAAGTGTAGGGAATCCACTTATTACTAAAACTGCATCCTCACGTATGTGAACACTTTTGAAATGTATCTTTACCCCTCTATTAAAAATGACATCAGGTCCAAACAAAAACGCAAAACATTTTGAAAACACTCACACGAGCACGCAAGCCAAGCAGTGTCACTGCTACGCCAAACAGCTTTACGTTACGTTAAGATTTACGTTAAGTGTTGAGATTTACGTTGAGACGTGTTGAGATTTATGTTAAGAACAGTTTTAAGATTCACATTAAGGCATGTTTTAATATTTACGTTAAGAGCTGTGTTAATATTTACGCTAAGAACAATGTTAAGATTTACGTTAAGAGCTGTGTTGAGATTTATGTTAAGAACAATTTTAAGATTTACATTAAGGCCTGTTTTAATATTTACGCTAAGAACAATGTTAAGATTTAGGCTAAGAGCTGTTTTAAGATTTACGTTAAGACATGCGTATTAAGCAAAAAAGTTCGTCAACGTTTTAAAAAATGTACGTTTTTTCTTTAAACGTCTTCATCTTGGAGGGTGTTTTTGAAAACTTCGATTTCAGTTACACAAAGCGCAAAGAAAAAAATAAAGTTTTCAGAAATATCCGTATACCTGTGGGCGGGGCCAAAGTAGCTAGAATTTTAAAATCCAGTTTTTTCCTCTGTGCCTCGACAAGCCCTGGTGTACAATGAGAGGCATAAAGCTAACTTTGTGCACCTACAGAGATGTGTTAAGTGGGCTTTTGTGGTTTGGATGGTTATGTTAGTGGCTGTTTCATTTTCTGTACTTGTGTACGTAGCTGACTGTGTTTTTTTGTCTTTATAAGTTGTTTACAAAAAGAAAAATACAACCCTGGTTTTGCCAGTTCCTCTGAAAGTGTCTAGTAACAATAGTTCACCTGAGAACCTTCTGACATCATGACCGCGTCTGAGTTTCCTTCTATCCGTTTCCACACTACGACTTTCTGTTCTGTAAACATCTTTAGGATGTTTAAAACGAGTAACCTGCCTGGGAGAAAAAAATCTTTTACGAAAAAATAATCACTAGCGAAATTAGTAAAATATCTGGATGGAAATATAACTGCCATGAAACAAACAAAAAAAGAAGAAAAAAAAAACCTGATCTGGAAATTTTTTGTTTTTAAAACATTTGGATGGAAATATATCTGACTGATCTAAAACAAACAAACAAACAACAAAAAACAAAAAAAACAAAAAGGAAAAAAAATCTGAAAAGCTGACTGATCTGGAAACATTCTGTTTATAATTTAGGAAAAAAATTCACAAAATTTGTAAAGAACTTGGAAGGAAACGTAACGGTCATGAAATCAAAAAAGAAAAAGATGAAAAACAAACAAACAAAAAAAAAAGAAATAAAACAAAACAAAAAAAAAATCTAAAAAGCTGATTTGAACTGGAAACAAACTTTTATAAACATTTAGGGGAAAAAAAAAATCAAAATTAAAAAAAAATTTGAAACATGAAAAAAGAAGACAAAACAAAGCGAATCCTAAAAGCAGACTGCTCTGTAAAAGTTCTTGTAGTATCTTTAAGGAAAACGTCACGAAAAAGAAAGAAAAGAAAAAAAACCCTCAGAAGACAAAACAACGGCAAGGCTTTTTAGCAGCGTCTTCCTAATCAGACTTGACATTTAAGGCCAAAATCCCATCTAATAAAGAAAGCACTGAAATGCAGAAGTTAATTTCAGAAGAAATGTAATAAAAGTAAAACGACGTCCGCCCACCTCTGCTAATTTGCCTTTTAATTAGCCAGCTTTTACGCTAACGCTGGATCTAATTGGTTTTAGCATCCGAAAATTGCTCTTAATATCAGCAGCTGATTCATTTCGTACCTTGGCTAAAAAGGTCTGATGGCTTTTCCACCCTCTTTTGCAAATCTCGGTCATCTTGGCAATGTTTCATGTGGCAGAAATAATGCATTAGCAATGCTAATTACCGCTAATTTGAGAACTCATTAAGGTTCGAGGGAAATATTGTGCTTGCACTCGAAAAAAAAGCTAATGTGCAATCGAGATCATTTGAGACCTTCATCAAAGGCCGCTAATGAATATGCAGACTGTCATGTCTCAGGCTTGCGTCGGATGAACTCTCGCGCGATTGCATCAGAAATTCAGATTTGTTGTTTTTTTTTATTTTTTTTTTTTTATCATAACGCATGCTGATATGCGTGTTAGCCTAGCATCTATACAGGCCAAGAGGTAGCATTTAGCCTCGCTCATTTGGACTACTCGTTTCTTTATGTATGAGTAATGAGGAGTCCTGAATGGAGGCTGATTGCAAGCTGAAGAAATTTGCAAAGCATTGTGGGGTTGCAGATTAACTAGCGTCAGAGACAAGAACCTATCAAATCTCTTGTTTTATTCAAGGGCGCAAAGGGATTTTTCGCTAACACTGAAAAAAAAAAGTTCTCACAAATCCACCTTGACCCAAATTATTTCCAATTATGTCCCATGGGATGTGTATATATAACCAGTGTGGCGTTCTGTTTTCGACAAATCATAAATTCATTAGCTAACTCATCAGGGGAAACTCCAGCCTTATGTTCTGGTTTCCCAGAAACCTAGCTGACGAGGATGAAAGTGATAGCTAATGTAATATCATAACATTAGCTAGTTAAGTGCATTAATACAGATTAAGACAGATTCTAGACAAGACTAGACTGGTTGGTGGTGGAGGCTTCATCGTCCACGCCGTTGGTGTCAAATTCTAATCGTTGGTTAATCCTGAGCTTAATCTGTCGGTCATTTTTGGTTCATTCTATGCTTCATTTTTGTTGTTGTTGTTGTTTGGTTTTTACTGCATTCTGTGGTCAACGGTTGGTTAATTCTCTGGTTATTTTTTCATCATTTTCTGTGTTTAATTTTAGTAACTGGTGGAAAGTTCTGTGGTAAATTATTGGTTAAATTTTACTTCATTCTGGGGTAAACATTTGGTAGATTTAGTGGTTATTTATGTGGTTAATTTTTGGTTCATTTTATAGTAAATTATTTGTTAATTTTTGGTTCATTCTGAGGTAAATTATTGGTTAATTTCTGGTTCATTCTGTGGTAAATTATTGGTTAATTTCTGGTTCATTCTGTGGTAAATTATTGGTTAATTTTTGGTTCATTCTGAGGTAAATTATTGGTTAATTTTTGGTTCATTCTGAGGTAAATTATTGGTTAATTTCTGCTTCATTCTGTGGTAAATGTTGGTGAATTTTTGGTTCATTCTGAGGTAAATTATTGGTTAATTTTTGGTTTATTCTGTGGTAAATGTTGGTGAATTTTTGGTTCATTCTGAGGTAAATTATTGGTTAATTTTTGGTTTATTCTGAGGTAAATTATTGGTTAATTTTTGGTTTATTCTGAGGTAAATTATTGGTGAATTTTTGGTTCATTCTGAGGTAAATTATTGGTTAATTTCTGCTTCATTCTGAGGTAAATTATTGGTTAATTTTTGGTTCATTCTGAGGTAAATTATTGGTTAATTTCTGCTTCATTCTGTGGTAAATGTTGGTGAATTTTTGGTTCATTCTGAGGTAAATTATTGGTTAATGAGCAGCCACATACGCACGTTTCCACACATTTCACATTTTATTTGTCTCGTTTTAATATCGATTTTCCACAAAGCTTTTTAATTCACAGTAACGCGTCGATCTCCTGCACACGCACGTCTTTCTCAGACATGTCGTCTGTAATCAGATAATCAGAGTGGTCATTAAAAATCAGTTAGGCTAATGTCAGTAAATAAAGCACACTGATTAGCATGTGCATGGCCTCTGAAGAGAGATAATGTGTTGTGTGGCTGAGATTCAGCACCTTTTGTTCAGAATTTACGCTGATTTTCTTTTTATTCCCTTTGTTTATCGCGATCATTAGGGGTCCAAGCACCAGAGCTCAGAGCCTTGCTGGGTTATTTAGGTTAGATTTTTAAAAAAATGATTCTTATTATTATTATTATTATTATTTGTTATTCCTGCTCAGTTGTGGTAGACTCTTTTGACTATGCACACCAAATTTGGCAGACTGTTTGTTTTTATTTTACGGCTAATTTGAGTTCGTTAGCTAAACACTCAAGACCGACATCATCTGTTTTCAATATTCTTGTAGTAGTAATAATCAGTTTAGTCAAATCACATCAGCCTAAGAAGGAGGAAATGGCGAGGGGAAGTGGAGAAGGGCGTGTTAAAAACAATACTGAAACCCTGCCAGGTTTTACAGGTTGAATTGTGTTTCTTTAAAAAAAAAAATAAAAAAAAAAGTCAGAAGATTACAGAAGCGATAAATAGCCAAGGCATCCACTACGCACAAATCTTTGCCATTTTTCCTCTTTTTCATGACAGATTTAACGGTTTTTTTTTTTTTTTCTCTACTCAGCTGTCGCCAAAAGTGAAGAAATAGAGTGTTTATGAGAGCACAGGGACCAGCTCGGGTTCCTCGGCGACATTTATGAGGCATGTCTGAGGATTTTATGTGCGTGTATATAAATATTTCTGATCTGGTAATAAAATGAATGGGAACCATCCCACACCATCCTCTCTCTTTTTTTTTTTTTTTTAATAAGGCAAAAAAAATCGCAGCTTGTCTCATTACTGAGAAATGACGAAGAGCAAACTTCTGAGCGTGGAGCAGAATTTCACGTTACAGCTCCTACAGAGCGCTGACACTGGAGACTCCTTCCATAAATGTTAAAGTCTCTTTACAGAAAAAAAAAGTCACCATATCAACGATTACACGTTTTTCCTCACGTTTTTAACGACGACGATTTGTTCATTATTAGTCGTAGACTACGCGGAGCGTCTGCCGTATAAGTCCCTGTTGCTATAGAAACGATACCGTAAGAACGTAAAAATGAGCTCGTTATATTATTAATATAAAATAAAGCTGCGTTATGGTTCCAACTGGAACTAATATGCAAAAATAACACGCACCTTCCTTCTGACCAATCAGATTCAAGAACAAGCAAATGTTATCATAGCTACTTGGAAAAAAAAAACAAAGAAACAAACAAACTAATTTGGAAGGCATGTTCTATTTATTTATTTATTTTTTAGAAATTTAAATTAGCATATTATGTTTTTGCTGCTATATCTGTCACACAGTGTTTGTGAACATAGCGCTGGTTTTTTTTCTTTTCTTTTCTTTTTTTTTTTCTTTTTTTAAAAAGCATCCTTACCCACACTTTCACACACACACACACACACACACACACACACCTTCTCTTCTGGATATCTGTTCTTCTTGCTTTTTCTAAGTGACAAGTCTCACACACACACACGCACGTGTGTATCTCGCGTCCCAGCCACGCCAACGCCTTCGAGAGGAGGTTACCGCGTCAATCACGAACTCATAACTAATAAACGCAATCAGAAAGCGCTCAAACTGCACCTGGGTCCCCGCCGTCTCCACCAATCACCAATCAGCACCGTCGCCGTTATTGTTATCGTGAATTTCCACAGGCGGGCGCCGCGCTAATTAATTATCCAAACGAACGGGCTTCTTTGATTAGATGCTAATGAGGCAGAATGGCCCGCTCAGAAACAAACGACGGGCCAGGGCGGCACGTCGCTCCTCATCTCCGTCGAGGACGTCTCGAGAAGCCCTAATGGATCGTAATGGCGTGTCTCTCGTGTTTTAGGAGGGCATAATTACACATCATAATGCTAACTTCATGTTAATCATCTTCATCTCCAATTCACAATGCTTCTCCATCCATCAGACGACGGCAATTTGTCTGGAATAGCACAATTTCTAATAAATGTGGTGCAGCCAGGTGGGTGAAGTAAGCAGGCGTTAAGTCGAGTGCACGGCTGAGGAGTAAAACTGTAGTTCGACCTCAACAGCAGATTCAGCAAACACCAAATAAAAGAAAGGTGAAAGAATGGAAAATAAGGGAAAATGCAGAGAGGATGGTGGAGAGGGAGCGCGAGAGAGAGAGTGAGATAGGACGACAGACAGACTGAGGTGGAAAGAAAGACAGACAGATAGAAGAGAAGAATATGAGAC
The DNA here is from genome assembly GCA_022985145.1 of Pangasius djambal. Classification (NCBI taxonomy): domain Eukaryota; kingdom Metazoa; phylum Chordata; class Actinopteri; order Siluriformes; family Pangasiidae; genus Pangasius; species Pangasius djambal. The sequence continues at coordinate 1,556,695 of CM041000.1, read as the reverse complement.
AATGCAATGGAGAGAGAGAGAGAGAGAGAGAGAGAGAGCTGGTGAGACAACTAGCGAGAGAGAGAGAGAAAGACAGAGAACAAGGAAGAGACAGAGCTACAGGGAGTGACAGAGAGAGAGAGAGAGAGAGATACACAAACACAGGGAGGGAGAGAGAGAGCTAGAGAGACAAATAATGAGAGAGGGAAAAGGAGACAGAGACAGAGAAAAGGAGTGAGAGACATTGAAGGAGAGAGACATACAGATAGAGAGACAAATAGTAAGAGACAGAAAAAAGAGAGAAAATGAGTGGGACAGTGAGAAAAGGAGAGAGGGAGCAAGAGAGAGATACACAGGGAGGAAGACAAAAGGTGAGGGAAAAGGAGACAGAAAAAAGGAGAGAGAGATAGAGAGAAAAGAAACGAGAGAGAGAGAGAGAGAGAGAGAAGGCATGAAAGAGAGAGACAGAGACCTACAGATGGAGAAACATATTGAGAGAGAGAGAGAAAGACAGAAAAAAGGAGAGAGAGAGAGATGGGGAGAAAAGGAGAGAGAATGAGACGCATAGAGAGAAAGACACACACAGAATGCACAGAGAAACTGAGAAAGTGTGACACACACACACACTCAAATGTCCCTTTATTTCCGTGTTTCTTTAACTTCCCTTCAGGAGGCGATGATGGAGGGATGAAGTGTGTAGTGTTCATTAACCTCCATTTGCTTTCTAAATTAGTACCACTCTGTACGGCATTCTCTACCCATAATGCACTGCAGCTTAAACCTGTAACATCTGCTACTGCGCTGTGACACACTCCGAGCGCGTTCGTAACTTTATCGCACGCAACGTACAGAAGAACTGAACCAATCAACGTCCTAATAACAACAGTGCGATACACAATGTACAATGTTTTTATTTTCCGTGAAATTCTCAGATTTAAAACTGTAACACTCTTGGACCCGATGCTTCGACAGTCCTCTCGGAAACGTCCGGAAGTTTTCCGGCTTGTTATTCGCTAAAGGACGTCTGATTGGAGCAGCTTTCCTTTCTCTCCGTCAGCGCCGAGTGCAGGTGCAGATTAGATCAGCGTTATAGACATGGTTGAAACACCTCACGCTTGTGTGTGTGTGTGGGCGAGCGAGAGAGAGAGAGAGAGAGAGAGAGAGAGAGAGAGAGAGAGAGAGAGAGAGAGACTGCCAATCTCCATGGCAACACCCCAGGATCCTGGACGTAATGAACACAACACGTCTTTTCCCCTCATTCCCTCTCTCCCAGACTCTCACGTTCTTCCTTTACCTCTTAAATACATCTCTCGTGTTTTTTCCCCTCCGTCCCTCTGTCCCTTTATCGCTCCCAGTTTTCCCCTCCATCTGTTAATATTGCTCGGTTCTTCATCCATCGCTCCATCAATCC
>CM041000.1:1493309-1524834 GCA_022985145.1 Pangasius djambal | reverse complement strand
TGCATACTACACAGTATGTACTACATATTACACACTATACACTGCATACTACACAGTATATACTACATATTACACACTACTACATACTGCATACTACACAGTATGTACTACATATTACACACTATACACTGCATACTACACAGTATATACTACATATTACACACTATACACTGCATACTACACAGTATATACTACATATTACACACTATACACTGCATACTACACAGTATATACTACATATTACACACTACACTGCATACTACACAGTATGTACTACATATTACACACTACTACATACTGCATAATACACAGTATGTACTACATATTACACACTATACACTGCATACTACACAGTATGTACTACATATTACACACTATACACTGCATACTACACAGTATGTACTACATATTACACACTACTACATACTGCATACTACACAGTATATACTACATATTACACACTATACACTGCATACTACACATTACACACTACTACATACTGCATACTACACAGTATATACTACATATTACACACTATACACTGCATACTACATATTACACACTACTACATACTGCATACTACACAGTATATACTACATATTACACACTATACACTGCATACTACACATTACACACTACTACATACTGCATACTACACAGTATATGCTACATATTACACACTATACACTACTACATATTACACACTAAACACTGCATACCACTACACACTACATATTACTACATACTTCACATTACTACACACTAAATATTACATATAACTACATATTAATACACTACACATTACATAATACTATATACAACACTACTACACACTACATATTACATAATACTGCACATTACTACATACTACACATAACATACTACAAACTACTAGATATTACATAATACTACAGGCTATTACATGTTACACACTACATACTACACACTATGTACATGTGTAATGGTAAGGAGGGGTTAGTGTATTTATTATTAAAAATTAATTTTTTTGTAAGAATTTTGCCAAATTCATTGTGATTACTGCTTTATTGAAAACCTTGGCTGTCTGACCATCTGTCTGTCGTCCAGCCGTCTTTCTGTCATGATGCTGTGGTCTCAACTTCATGACGACTGGACAAAATTTATAAGAAAAGAAGCCAAAATCCCCCTAAAATGGCCGACTTCCTGTTTGGCAAATCAGAAAAGTCGTTGCATCAGGAGGCCTCAGTAGAACAGTGCGAACCTAGTACAGCAATAAAAGGCCATGATACAGCAGTGCAGATGTTTTAAGGTGCAAATATTTATGAGCTATTCGGTGCAAGAGACCGCTGGAGACTGTGATATGAGCTGTTATGCGTTGCTTTCCCTGTTCAGTCATGTCTCCTTGTTATGTAAAATGTGTTCTTCTGCGCACACACACTGTGATGCGGTATCTGTATCCCCATGCTTTAAAAGCTATCCGAAGTTCTTCTGGAGGATTTGTAGCAGAAACGTGTGCGAGCGTGTGGTGTGTGTGGTGCGAGTGTGTGTAGTACTGTTCACAATGACAGCAGCGCTCGCACAAGTCCTCCTAAATTGCAGTGCGTGGTTTATTTCTGTTCCAGGCTGCTGTGTGATTGACTGAAGAGCTCTGCTCTATTGAAGGTCTGTTAGAAAGGAACAGCTGCCACTTCAAAGTCTCACACACACACACACACACACACACACACACAGGAACTACAGAGTCCTTTATCAATCTTCAGTCTAAAAAAAAAAAAACCCACATATGCTTGCTTGCTGAAAAGAGCGTGAAACTTCACATTCAGGCGAAGTGATCCCGTGATTTTCCGCCTCGCTCCGATTCGGGACAAACCGTAGCTGAAACCTGACGGCGTGCACGAGGAGAAAAACCGCAGACTAGTTGGAGATTTTTAGCGAAGTGAAACGCTATAAAAAGATTTAATGACTGTGTAGACATGTCGCCTTTCTGTCACACCATCTGCTCTTCATCGTGTGTGTGTGTGTGTGTGTTTCATGCTTGTGGGTGTGTATGCGATGCCTCACAAACAATTACACCCTCAAAAAACCACCTACAAGATCTCTAGTCTAAACATCGAAACCCACAACAAATATCTTTTAAGCCGTTTTTATTTTCAGTCAATGATTCTGATTGGTCAGATCGGATAATTCCATGTCAATATTTTTTCCAAACAGGAAGAATTTCTCTCTCTCTCTCTCTTTCTTTCTCTACTTCCTGCCGCTTTTGGGCGTGTTAATCATTACTCTCTTTGCTAAAAGAGCATCCTTTGTCTATCGAAAGGCCTTGTAGCCTCGTGGAGGCAGCAGCCGTTTGGGAAGGAAGCCTCACAGACGAGCTACGCCCATCCTGGAAACAATTTTGCTTTGTCGCTTCGGACTCAGTTCGGAGACTTTGGCTTGATTAGAACGGGGTTTGTGGGTCACACGGACTCACTGACAGACTTACAGCTCTGTTTGTGAACCTCGCGCTCTCTGGAGAGACGTAAGATATTAGTAGCTGGATTTCCTGAAATTTAAAAAAAAAAAAAAAAAAACAGCAAGAGACTGACAAGGTGCTGATGAGCTCAGTGTTTCCATCAGCTCTAAAGATTTTTTGAAAATAACATTTTGGATATTAGTTCCTCGATTCGGATTGGTCCGATTCCCTTTCTGCGTTATCGCTTCTATAGTAACAGCTCATTTGTTTGTACGATACATAATCGTTGATATAGTGATGTTTTCTGTAGGCAGATGTTTATTTAACACCCACGGAAGGAGTCTCCAGTGTCAGGGCTTTGTAACCGTCACGGGAATATCTTGTGCTTTCCAGTTTCTCTGTAACATGACAGGAAAAAGAGCGACTGGTAACGGAACGACTGTTTGTAGCTGCTATAGCGTAAGTGAGAACTCGTTTCCCGGACGTCACGCAACTATGAATGGATAAGAAGTAAGACGTCTTTCGTTAATTAATGAAAATTGTAATCATGGGCAAATTGACGTGGTATAATAAGACGAATAATACACTCTGGGATGTACTGTGAAAGGAAAATAATCAATAATCTTTATTGATTATTTTACTATAAAAGCATGCCCCCAAGTCTTATCTAACCGAGCCTGACAGTAACTTAGCTAGCTAGCTAAACACGGAGAAAAGCAGAAGATATTAACTAGAGCCTTTTACTGACTCTTCCTGATGGCGAAGAGAAGCCTCGACAGTGTGTAACGACGGAACGGCGTTCTCGCTGTCTTAGCACGCGACATTCCGACGCTGAAAACCCACAAGATGGTGAAATATATACTATTAGATAATCCACATTAAAAGAATCCGAAATCCTGAGGTAAACTCTGTAGTTAGCACTATTTCTGTTGTATTTGCACCGCTGTGCAGTTTTTATATTTGTATTTTAAAGCCGCACCCACAGCAGCGAGGCCGCGGCGGCTCCGGACTCTGAGTGCAGTCACGCTTTTGAATTCGGAGGTGCAGAGGTCAGCTCGCACATGGTCCACAGGAAGGAGGCTTCAGGGTGTGTGGCTATTTGCTTGTTTTCTGTGTCCTTGAGCTTTCATCCTAATAATACACACACACACACACACACACACCCACACACACACCAGGATACGTCCTGTGCAGGAGCCATGTCACTGATTTGCTCTTCTTATTTAGTTTTTATGGAGGGTCGCATATAACATGTGGACCATTTGTTGCTCCGGCGTAGCTGCCTAAAGCTAGCACGAGTGCTTGATTTGCTATAATGCAAAGGAATGAAAGGAGTCTTCGTTTTATTCTTATTAATAAAATATTTGTTTCAGAGTTTTGCGTAGACAAAACAAAACGCTCACCTTTCCTCAGAACGCTGGTAAAATCAAATCTTACATATAACGTAAAAGTTTAGGGATTATTTAGCGTAGAGACGTACTTTCTGTCGCAGCACGACTGCAGATCTATTCGTAGCTTCGCAACTTTAATAGTAAGAATATTGCTCTTTTTTTAGCTACTTTTTTTTTAAGATTTGAATTTTTGAGATTTTGTATTTAGGGTTTAAAATCTTAAAAACATAAACTGTAATTTCAAAATTCTGTTTTTATAGATAAACGGCATCTCTGGCAACTACAGAAACAAACAAACAAACAAAAAAGTTACCAAACGTATATTCATTAAATTAAATATTTAATGTGACATGTATATAATTCACATATACAAAATCCATATTTAAATACTTTTTGTCAGTTCCTAAGCTCCAGAGTATATAAAATATGCCAAATATTTGCATCGTTATCTTTGACGGGATTGCTTGGAAGGTCTAAACTATAAGGAGACTTTGTTAAAAACGCTATAAGAGCAAAAGCGCAAAAGAGAATCTAACGTAAGAATGTCCTGACTCCATTTTTCCATGTTGCTGATGCTCCTTGATGTCCAACATAAAATCTCATTTTTAACAGTCACTCACATTGTGTATAGTGTGTGTGTGTGTGTGTGTGTGTGTGTGAGAGGAGTGTGTCGGCCTTCGGGAGGTCAGTTTGTGTGATCTCCACTGGAAGCATTGATCCGACCACCAGAGTTGTGTCTCTTTTTATTTTTTTCAGAAGAACAAACATCGGTCCAGTCTGACTAAAGCCTGATGGTGTTCATCAGCAGTTCCTTTGGTGTGTGTGTGTGTGAGAGAGAGATGTAGTTTCTCCACGAGCTGCCTCAGGGCATTGTCTTTGCTTTTAATTCTGTTCATTCAGGATCTCAGTTGGACAATTTGTCTCCTTTCAGATGTCCTTACTCTTAGGATTTATCCGGAATCGCTATTTAACTATGCAAATTACATGACCGCAAGACACTACAATTTTAGCAGTTTATCAGATTTTTGGATAAAATGCATCTATAACATGTCTTTTGCTCTTAAACTACATTAATAAAAATATCAAAACTCAGCAGAAAAATGTTTACTTTACAATACGCACACTCAACTCGGAAAGCCAGGAAGGTCTCCTCAACGCCGAGTTCAGCAAGTGACATCAGTGCCGTCCGTAGTTATTCCGCCTTTGTAGCTCAATCGTGGACTCCTGGAGTCTGCGCATTCCGTCTTCCTACTTCTGAGTTAACACACTTCTTAGCTTTATGTGAAACCCTTCCTTAGTTCTATACCTTTAAGGGTTCGTCCAGTGGGTCAAACAACCTTTATATTCAGATTTGCCATTACAGCGTTTTGTGAATCTAAGGTCAGTTTCCTTAGCTACGAATCTGCCCTCCATCATCCAGAACTTCCTATTAGGTAATTAACTATTTTTTTTTTTCCATTTGTCTCTCTTGTTTCAACGGAGACCAAGAATTTCTCACTTACGGGTCAATGGCTCACATCTTGCAACCCGACGGCAAGAATGCAAAGAATAAGAATTATGATAAAAGAGGGAATGAATTAAACGCTCAAACACCTTCCACACCCCCAGCTTCTTTCTAGACGAGGCTCTTAAAAGGTTATTTTACCTTTTGAAATGGCACGCTCTCATGATCTTACTGTTCCCTTCATGTTCAAACAGAGCATCCCCCCCTACCCCGCTTACCCTTTTCACTCTCTCCTCTCATCTCTCTGCATACATTTATCCATCTTTTTCCTTGCCGCTGTGTCCTTTTACACATCTATGGCTCTCATTTAATGAGTTATTAAGGTACAGCTCCAGAGAAGCAAATTCGGCTAATTATTTTCAAATCTTCTTCCTCATCCTTGTGAATCATAATAATAATAATAAGAATGATTGATTGTTTCTGTGTGATAGAAAGGAGAGCTGCCTGGTCCAGTCCTGTCTGAGGACGGCCGAGAGCAACTGATGTATGAGATTCCTGTAAACGACTCGGGGTCAGCCGGACTCGGCCTCAGTCTGAAGGGCAACAAGTCCAGAGAGACGGGCGAGGACCTGGGCATCTTCATCAAGTCCATCATCCATGGAGGGGCCGCTTTCAAGGCAAGTCATATTTCTCCCCTATTGCATGCTCACATCAAGAGCAAAAAAAAAAAAAAAAGACCTCCATATCTGTGATTTTGTGCTTTTAGTCTTTTTTTTAGCCAGAAATCAAAAGGGATGCAAACTTTTGCACTCAACTGTGTACAGCATGTATCCTCTCACTGGCCACACCTCTAGTCAGCCAATCATGTGACAGCAGCTGAATGCATAAAATCATGCAGGTGAAGGTATTTGAAGACCAGGCGATGCTTTTCCAGTCTTCAACCTGATGTGGTCTTCTGCTGTTGTAGCCCATCCACCTCAAGGTTCAACGTTTTCTGCATTCTGAGATGCTTTTCTGCTCACCACGGTTGTAAAGAGTGGTTATTTGAACATTTTTGTCAGCTCGAGCCAGTCTGACCTCTCTCATCAACAAGGTGTTTCCACCCTCAGAACTGCTGCACACTGGATGTCTTCTGTTTTTTGCACCATTTTGTCTAAACACAAGAGACTGGTGCACATAAAGATCCCAGGAGATCAGCAGTTTCTGAAATGTCTGGTGAGTGTGTGTATAAAGAGAGGTAGCACCAAGTGAAAAACTCAATAGACAAGAATAACAGAAACCACTTTCCCACAATAAATAAATGAAAAATCATGAAAATTAATGGGAATGCTGCAAATTTAACAAAAGTAACATTTGTATTTTACACATGCCACGGTATAGAGATCTACTATAGCCACTTATGCTGATTACCATGGAAAAAAAAACACACACCCACGCCCAGCATCAGCCTCATTAATCCTAATTAAAGTTTCAAAAGCTGCACTGATTAGCTGGAAGTGCCAAGGGACGTTTAGCAAAATGGCACCTTCTCTAGAGACGGCTCCTGGGAGAAAGGCTCTCGTCGTCATGCTGGGTCTGTCTCAGCGTGTGTTCGCTTCTCCATTTTGTCTCCATTAAAGGCTTCTTCAAACAGGTCAGCACCAGTGGTCACTGGTTAATGACCCAGCCTAAAGGTCACTCACGACCAGAAAACGCTCAGACAATGAGAGATCTTTAGCATCTCTGGTGGCTCTTAGCTGCTAATCTCTTTTGTGCTCAGCTCCTCCTCTTTGTCTGAATTCTATTTCAAGAAGTGCAGCTGTGGGTCCTAATCCAATTCACTCCATTCCTGTCCTTTCACACAGGAGTGTGCGGTTTGTTGCATCGGAGGTGGAAGTATGAATGCATTAATCTTTTAAGCGGGTGCACTAATCTGAATATCAATGTACCTGCAATGATATTCAGCAGATGCAACCTTTAGCTGTTCAGTTTCATTTGCCATATTGAATAGATTGGAATGCTTTTCACTCATTTCTGGTTTTGGTATTGACTTTCCTTGATCATAAATTACAAAGGATCAAAAATATCATGGTATGTCAAATGTTTGTTGATTGGAGGAATGTATATTTCCACTAATCCTACCTCTTCATCCAATCAGGACGGGCGCCTGCGGGTGAATGACCAGCTCGTGGCCGTCAATGGCGAATCCCTTCTTGGCCGATCCAACAACGACGCCATGGAGACCCTGAGACGTTCTATGTCCATGGAAGGGAACCTACGAGGAACCATCCAGTTAGTTATCCTCCGAGCTATGGAGCAATCCCCTGCCCAGGTATGCCCAGTCCCATTTGCTGATCCCCATCTCCAGGTCCCATTGCATCCAGGTTACCCTGTTCAACATCGCAGGATCTCAGAGTCTGAGCCCTGGCGACTTCTCCATCACTACCACCACTATGGCCACTACAGGCCCTCAGGTGGCCTCTGAATACCCTGTGGTTTGACTAGAGAATTTGAAACCAAAATTAGGTTTTTTTTTTTTTTTTTTTTTTTTGTAAAAACCCACAAATCACTTCCCTGTAACTCAGGTCCCCAGAAAGGACCCTGCATGCCTGTCCCCACAAAAACAGGTTCAGACAAGTTTAGGAGGTCTCTCTAAATCAAGTGCCCACACTATTCCCTCACAGCAAGGTTCCTACAATACAAGACATTGTATTGTGTATATCCTCACACTGCAGGCTTAAACAGTTTCAGGACATGTCCGTATATCAGGTCCCTATACTGTATTTCTTCACAGAGCAAGGTCCTCACAGTGCAGGTACAAACATGTTCAGGAGGTGTCTGCATATCAGGTCCCCACAACGTAGGGTCAAACAATTTTAGATCTCTGTATATCAGGTCCTCACATTGCAGGTTGAAACAAGTTCAAGATGTCACTGTATATCAGGTCCTAACAATTCAGGTCCAAATGAACTCAGGAGGTCTCTGTATATCTGGTCCCCACAACATAGACAAGTTCAGGAGGTCTAGGGTACCAGGTCCCCACAATGCAAATACAAACACTTTTAGAAGGTCTCTGTATATCAGGTCCCCACAATGCAGGTTGAAACTCAACAGGTCTTTACAGTAATGTGACATCTTGTTCTTTCACCATCTTGTAGCAAGGACAGACAGAGTACTGTTTTTTTTTTTTGTGAAAAACTGAGATGATGCTTTTTTTCCACCTGTGAATGTTGTACACGTTTTCTTACCTCTTTTTTTGTACTGCTTAAAGGAGGCTATCTACGGTCTGCGCGTAATAATTTCTGTTTCCTGTTTTCCCCTACGTTGCTTCCACTTTCTGTACTAATAATTTGTATTAAATTATGCTTTCAATGTCATATTTAATAAAACCTTTTTGTGCTCTACCCCCCCCCCCCCCCAATTTCTTGAACACTTTGCTGTACTGCTGTCCTCCTTGTACCCGTTTCTGCTTGATCAATAAAAATTCTGAAATCTCTGCATGCTCATTCCTTGCTTTTTCCTTCTTTCCTTTTTCCTGATTCTGTACAGGTGGCTTTATATTTGGGCTTTTTTTTTTTCCACTATTCTTCATTATGTTTTCCTGATGAATTACTAAAATGGACACATTTAAATAACAGACAATGATTTCCATTTCCATTTTGATTATGTTTTAATTATTTCAGTTACAGTAGTGTATTCTAGTGACAGGTGGTCCAATTCATTTTGAGCTTGTTTGCTTTTACGTCTCAAAGGCAGCAAAGTCCCACTTGACAGGCAAATCTGCATCTGCTCATCAGTTCCAGTTCAGTTCGTCTTACGCCGTTGGGTGACAATTTCCCAGTTGCCAAGTCGGATGTGTCTAAACTCCCCATACATAATCTGGATTTTCGACATTAGTCTCAAACCAGATGTCTGTATTTCAAACAGTGTACGATGTTTGTTGAGCCAGTAAGTTTAGAAGTGTGTCAGTATGCACACAAGGACCAGGATTCAGTATAAAGTCCATTCTTTTATTTTGTGGAGTGATATTCAGCCCCATTGGTTGTTTTTGTTGAGTTTGAAGATGTTTTTTGTCAAGACTCTTCGGGAGACGTTACCCACAGGTCTGTACTTTTGTTTTATTTTTAACCATAATATTTTCTCGTTTGGGGAAGTCTGCATGTCTTTATTCACATTCGTCTGCAAACAAAGCTAATTTGGTTTGGCTTCCATAAGCTTGCACATTTTGGGAAGACTAGTCGATTCTGACAGTAAGTGCAGTTCCCTCATTTATTTTATATGATTTTTTGGTAAGCCTGTGAAGAAAAAGCTATTAAGCGCGTCCGCACACGATCACTTCTGCCTGATATAACTGAGTTTGCAACAGTAAATTATAAAGACCAACTACTTAAATTATAATTGTAATACAATTATATTGTAATAATAATACCATATCATTTTTTTTCTTCATTTTTAACAAAAATTCTTGCGCACTGTAGTTTTAAGCCATAACCTAAAAACTCGTGTACTTTTCTTCAATGTCAAGTCCATCAACTGAATTGTAGTTTTTCATTTGTGTCCAATGAAAACAAATGGTTATTGACGCCACCTTGAGTTCAGGAATCTGACTTTGTCTAGAAAGAGACGAGCACCATGGGACGGCATTAGCCTATCACCTGCCCCATCTACCCTGAGATGGATGGTGATTGGTGCTGCCTCGAACGGCTCCTCGATAAAAGGTGATGTGTCGGCTGTGATGTATTCACTATTAATCGCATGCAGGCAGGCTGATCAATATGCCATTAATCATGGCGAGAAAGCAGCGCGATAAGGGAATGAGTGGGAGTCGAGAAATGCTAGACGGGTTTTGTGAAGTGAACCCGATGACACGCCCTCAGTCTCATTAAAATTTCATTCACGGCTTTTGTTTTCAGATTTGTTTAATGAAAAAGAAGGCACCAAATTCAAATTAAACTCTACCACATTATGAAATGTTGCCAATGAACAGGATAAATAAGCAATTTCTGGTCTATGTACTACTTCCTTTACTGCCTTGTTTCGTTTCAACCCCTCCTCCCGTTTATTGAGGTGGCTACATCACAAACTTGGTCTCAAACCTAACCCTGTTTTCTCAATGGTTCTCAAATAGTTAATCAGATTACACCACGGGTTCTTTGGATAAAAGGCCGTCTCGGAGATTTAATGAAAGCACGCCTGGGGCTGGCCTGAGGGAATTTAACCTCGTATCACCCCTACTCCTGCCCGAAGGTCCAAGAAGGCAGAATAGGCCCGAGTCTGGGGTCTCATTTGGGGTCTTCTTTTGTTGGTCCTTTGTTGGTTCTTTGTCCTCTGCCACAATAGTCTGATTAAGACACAAAGCTTTTGAAGGCATCAGGGGGTGTGTCTGTGTGCTGGTAGCACTCTTCAGGAACAATCATTAATACTAGGAGGAGAATGGTTGATGGAGGGATGGGGTGACGTGTGTATAATACTTGCGCAGGATAATGTGCCAAATAGCCAACCAGATACCCTGCTTCTGATTGCCGTCTGCCTCCCGTCAACTCTTCCCATTGACGCTTCCCTGTGTGGGAGCAGCGGTGCGTGAGAGAAAGAACGAACAACACGATTCCCTCCCCTCTGTCAGCGCAATGATCAGAGCAAATGCCTAAGACAGGACAGGAAAGAGCAACCACCACATCCATAGATCTCCATAGAAACGGTTCTGTTTCTTTTTCTTTTTTTTCCCCCCCTCTCTGTCATGCACTGGAGAAGGAGATATGAAAAGCGTGACATGTTTAAAGAGCCATCATCAGCGCTAATGATACATCTCCACCTGAGAATCATCCCTCCTTGCTGTCTTGTTCGTCCTTTGTCTCTCTGTCTTGCACCTGTACGTTCAAGACGACTTTGATGTGGTGCTGTCTTTTCGGCTGACTCTGTATGCAAGAGGGCTAATAAAGAGTGTGTGTGTGGTATGTGAGTGAAGTGTGTGTAGCAGTAGTAGTAGTAGTAGTAGTAGTATGATGGAGCTGGTGCTGTATAAAGCCACTGGAACTCTCTCCTGCTGTGTGTCCTGCTCCTGACAGCTGCACATCCTCATAAAGAGACATCAGTGTACCACCAGAATGCAGCTAGCACTGTGTGACAAGCCGGTTTCGACTGGTGTGTAGCTAGGACCGGATCAAATCCTTACTGTAACGGTTTACCATCTGGATTTTTGCCTTTTTCAAAAATCTTGGTGGTGTTTTTTGGGAATAATTCCAAAATAGGGATACATTTTTTTAAGGTTGAGTACCTGCTGCTAGCAACGAACTCCTCAGGCTAAGTGTGTTGTTTAACACAGTGTGAGGGTGTCCTGTCTGAGCATTCAGAGTAGTATTGTCGTGCGTGGTCATGAAAGATGAGCGCAAAGTGCCGCAAATTGCGCTTTGACACTAGAGGAAAAGCATGCATGTCACAGTGCTCAGTGCTCGCCGAAATGAACTGCTCTGACACCTAACAGTTACTCCGCACGTTTTTTTTTTTTTTTTTTTTTTTTTTTTATTGCTTCCTACTCGCAAAAACCTTCATATGCACATTGTGTAGGAAGGTTCTGTAGTTCCTCCTCTTGATATTTTCAGAGAGCACTGTTTGCACTCTGCTTTGCTTCGATTGCCGTAATTAATCATGAAATATATCCAGATTGCTGTCATTTTGTGTCTTCTGTTTAGCGCGATCACGTACACTAGGCTTCAGCACTCAGATGGTGTTTTTTTATGATCACGATTTAATAAATGGAGGCTATGACTATAGATCATGCTTACCTGTTCATTTGAATGGATTCTGCCTCACATAGCTTGCACCGAAACAGCAAACGCCAACATCTTGGCATCAGAACCCAGTACCGAAATGTTCACATGAACGAACCAGCTGTCCGAGCCGTATGCTGTCTGTGCTGGATAGTTAGCTGGCACGACTGTGTCCACTGCTCATCCAAAAAAAAAAAAAAAAGGGAACGGATATTGTCACTTGCATTTTTGAGGCACATTAAAATCAGCAATGCCGGAACAAACGAGTGCAGTTAGTATAAATAAGATATCAGAGTTATGATTGCTATTTTAAACAGCCAGATGAGGCTGGAATCTCGCTGGAATAGATTTCAAGGTTTTCTGGCACTGTTTCACTCCATTTTTGGAGCTTTGGTGGCTGGAACTTTAATTTTAGCAGCAGTACTCACTGTCCCTGCGTTTCACACGTGTGAAATCTCGAGCCTTTCCTGTTTGGGAAGTCCAGTGTCTTGCTGACAGAAGCAAGGGACTGCTCTCTCTCTCTCTCTCTCTCTCTCTCTCTCTCTATTCAGTAGTTTCTCCACTGCCTCCACATACCATAAATTCAACCTGAGGCTTTTCTCTTTCCAGAAATGTTCTGTTCTTTCTTCACTCCACATTTACAAGTGACCAAGATAAAATGCGGGTGAGGTTTATTCTTTAGAGATTAGCTGTTTTAGGATGGATGGAGTAAAAAAAAAAAAAACATGGATAGATTCTATATGTGGATGAAAAGAAAAGAGGATGATGTATACTTGCTGGGATGGATGCATAGAAAAAGATGGATGTGTAGATAAATTGAATGGATGGAAGGAGTGAATTGAATGAATTCTGGAAGGTGATGGATGGAAGGAAAAGATGATGATAAGAAGGATAAAAAAGATGGTTGGATGGAAGTATACTGGGTAGGTAGAGAGATAAAATGAACAAATGGAGGGGGAAAAAGTGGATGAATGGAAAAAATGGATGAATGGTGGATTTTGCATGAATGAAAAAAAGGAAAGGATGGATGGCTAGATGGATGAATGGAAGAAAAACAAAATGGCTGGGGGCAAATAAAACATGGAGTGATAAATAAGTGGGTGGATGGATAGATAAATGGATGAAGGAAAGCGGGTGGGTGGATGGATGAATTTTGGAACAAGGTCATGGATGGAGGGATGGATATAAAGAAAAGATCATGGATAAAAGGATGACCAAAATAGATGGATGGAAAATGGATAGCAGGTAGCCAGATAAACTGAATGAATTAAAGGAAAAGTGGATGGATGATTTTTCAAAGGAGATGATCATTGATGGATTGGTGGATGGATGGATGGATGGATGGACAGAAGGAAATGATGTTAGATAAAAGAATGAAGAAGATTGAGGAAAAATGATATATTTAGTGGATAGAATGATAAACTGAATGAAAGTAAGGAAAAGGTGTATGAATAGATGAATGCATGAATGGAAAATTTGAATTAATTCATGAATTTTAGAAGTGGGTGGATGGAAGGACGAGTGGATGAATGAAGGGAATGGGAGTTGAAGTGGATGGATGCAAGGAAAAAGTGATGACTGGGTGAGTGGAATGAAAGTGCAAGAAGATGGACGGATGGATGAATAGATGGATAGAGGAATCAAAGAGATAGATGGATTGATGATGTTTGGAAGTGGGTGGATGGATGGAGAGTTGGGTGGGTGGAAGGATAGATGTCCATGCACCTTTCCAACCTGGATGAATGGATAAAGAGATGGACAGATGGATGAACAGATGAATCTTGGAAGTAGAAGATCATGGACAGATGAATGTATGATTTTTGTTGGTTGATGGATGGATGTAAGGAAAAGATGATGGATGGGTGGATGAATGGAATGAAAGTAAAAGAGAATAGATGAATAGATGAATTTTGGAAGCGGACAGATGGATGGATGGATCTCATGATGCACATTCAGCCCGTGTACATTTTCTTTCTATAGTCACAGAGCTCCAGAATTATTGGCACCCTTGGTAAAAATGGCTATTTTAGCTCAGTCTCACACTGAAAATATGAACGTTACGAGAGGAATATGTGAGGAATGTTACAATCTCACCTTCAGCGGAAGTAATTTTACTTTCTAAAACAAAATACAAAATAAAAAAAAAATCTCACATTTCCAGGAGAGACGACAAGATGAAGGTCGGAGTCAGACCAGAGAGAGTTCCCCAGCTCTGCGCACCCAAAATAACCCGAGCAACGGCGTCGCTCAGCCGCCCATGGCCATCAACAGCATCTACGACCGTGTTCCAGGTACCTGCACGCTTTCTCACTAGAAACCTGAAGCATTAACCGTCAAAAAAACACCCTCCTTTTTTTCATTATTATTATTATTTTTTTTAAAAACAGTGAGCTTGTAATAGTTTCACGATGTCTTGAGTTGTTCCTGACCATGTATTAGCAGTTATATAAATTCTAGCTATAGCAAGAATAATGGTATTCCTACTAACTTTCCATTTTGAAAATAAAATAAAAAACTACTGAAAAACAAGTTGATTTCTGATCAAATAATTTGATGTATTTAAAAAAAAAAGCCTTATCCCACCCATTACCGAACATTAAGCTTTTTAACTAATTCAAGTCGAGCGTCCGCCTCGCTAAGAGGAGAATAAAAAAAAAAAAAAAAAGCGCCGACAGCAGTATTATCGTTACATTTTACCCTCCACTTTCACGCTGTGAGGTCTGACCTTGAAATCATTAGGCTGATGAAATGGATTCTAAGTGGGCCGTATTTGCATACGGGCTATTGTGCGGATGGATAACAAACTGTTTTAAATTCACTCTCTGTTCGTCTCCTCGCAGCCTCCAGAGAGCTGCTGTGCCGACACAAAGCCTCGTTTTTTTTCCAGACCATTGTTTTTGGATTAACGCCTCTTGTCCATCAAAAGTAACGCACTTGTTTTTGGATCTATATTAGAACGTTCACAATTTTCAGTTTGTATTTGGCGCTGTTTTGCTTCGTTTTCATCACGCAGCACTAAATTGTACTCCTGTGCACCTAACACTGTTGTTGTTGTTGTTGTTGTTGTTTGTTGCAAATCAAACTGGATAAAAATAAAACGTAACAGACCTACATACAGTTCTTTCTTTCGTTGCACAATAGGCTTAGCGAGCTCCTAGCTAGCTTTTTAATAGCTAGTCAAAAAACAAAACAAAACAGAAAACATTACAGGAAATACTGGGCGTCAGATATATAAGGAATCAAACACACCGTGGCATGCTGTTATAGGAAAATAATCAACGACATCGATGTTGTGATGTGATGCGCCCGACACCGTTAGAGGATGTATATATAACGTATAATGTATATAAATCGCAGGTTAATATTAACGCACTCGTTCTGATAGGTTATTGTTTCCATAGTAACAGCTTACGCAAGAAGTTTCCTTTAAGGAGACGTTTATGTAACATTTATGGAAGGAGTCTCCAGTGTCAGTGCTTTGTAATAGCATTTAGGGAACAACGTACATATTGTTTTATTTATGAGTTAATGTCGTCTTTCATTAACAGGTCCCGTTGCAGCCTCCAATGGCAGGCCCGGGGTGTATGATTACGACTCGGACGAAGACGAGTTCCCTTCTCCTCCTTCCGATATGGAGTCGGACGTCAACCCACAACGGAGATACGCACAAAACAGGTCGGCCATTTTTTTTTTTTTTTTGCCTCATTATTGTGGTGTGGTTTAAACCCTGGTCCATGATTAAAGTACACTTCCTGTGAAGTATCCGATCAAGTAGCTTAATAGCTTAATGTACGATTTACGTAACATGTGCCTGGGTGTGTTTATTGTGTACGTAAAATTGATATATAATATCTGAACATTCATCCATATTTGCCCAACTTGGGCACATGCTATTATATGAAAATAATCAACAACGAGGTGGTGTGATGAAGCAGAGTTCCTCTTACAACCCTGAAATCAATCATTTTCCAATAACAGCACATCGGGAAGCGTTTTATTCCTCTTATACCACAGCCAACGCTAACAAACTTTTTATCCCTTTATCGTTCCCTCACCACGCTCTTTCTCGTCTCCCTCTTGAAGTTAACGAGACAAAAAAAAAAACGCAGCTTGTCATGTTACCGAAAAACTGCAGAGCGTAAACTCGGACCTGACTGTGACAAAGCGCTGACACTGGAGACTCCTTCCGTGAATGTTGCATAAACAAGTCCCTAATCGCTACTCATATATACGATTCGATTATTATGTTCAAATTCAAATGTGTCACATGCACAACCACATGCGTAATTTTACGCTATATGTTAACGTCTCTACTGCTTTCAGCCAATAAGGAGCCTAGTAATAATGAGCCATTTGTCACTTTGTCGCTACAGAGATGAGCGAGAACTCGTCGAGAACTCGGGACGTCCGACACACCATCAACTTCAACAGACACAGAGAGCACCGGCGCATTGTACACCGAAGACTTCCAAGAGCATGGACCTGGGTAAGAAAACACACACACACACACACACACACACACACACACACACACACACACACATTACACTTGTGAGGACCTTTCATTGACTTAATGCTTTTTCTACTCCTAAAACCAACCGTAACATTAACCTCAGTAAGCAAAAGGAAACATTTTGGGGCTTTTATTTGTTCTTTTATTTACTTATTTTTTATTTTCATAAACTAAAATAAAAGTAGTTTTTCTTGTGGGGACCAGCCGGATGTCCCCACAAGTTCGAACCTGTCAGATATTCCTGTCCTTGTGGGGACGTTTGTTAAATCTGGTTAAATCCAACAGCCATACTCGATGAACATATGGTAACACCAGCGCTTTAGCTGTAGCATTTACGAGTTTTCAGTCGTTGCCATGGCAATACACTTAAGACACAAAACAAAATGTAGCTTCTGGTAGCTGTTGCTTTGCGTCGACTTCATCTAGGTGAACTCTGACCTGCGAATTCGCAAGCATCGATCTAGTGATGAACCAATAGGAAACCAGGGGGCTGTTTCTTCATCCACGTGAAAACCTCGAGGTTAAAATCTCTTAATCTTTTGGCTGATATTTACTTCCGTGGCGGTTTTCTCATTCCTCCATCCACCCAGTCGTTTCTTTTTAAACAGTCTCGCTGAATTTGCTGCAGATAACCCCGTTAGCTTCCCCTCCTCCTTTCATTACTTCCTTCCTCTCCGTCGGTGGTTTATTTCCTTCAAAGCGAGGTATTTTGTCCGTTTCCAATTACACTTCATTATACTCGCACTATTGGCTTCCTTCAGCCTGAAAAAGCGATTGACTTTCATTACAGAAGGAGACCTCACTGCTTTTCTTTCTTTCTTTCTTTCATTTCCTTCCATCTTCTGCGTTCTTGTCTTTTCATCTCTCTTTGATATCTTTTATTCCTTCCTTAATTTCTTATATTTGTTTTTTTTTTTTTCCCTTCCTCTGCGAACTGTCTGGGTTTCCTTTGTGTCTGAAAGCTGTCTGTTGTACGAACTGTACGAAAAAAAAAAAATGAAACGGGTTTTTCCTTTCAAGATGAAACTCGATTTCTGAGCTGACCTTTGACCCCACACATGCTTGTGTTCTCAGAAGCTATCTTTTCAATCATGGCTGAAGATTTGGTGCAATTTTCTTTCGGAAGGGTTTTTTTTTTTTTAATAATAAAAGTCCTCCAGTTTCCATCACCAACAATTTTAGTAAATAACCGAATAAAAAAAATGGCATCTTACGTAAATAACCATCAACGAAAATCGTTCCCAACCTTCACGTTATCTATAAACCTGCAAGCATCCAGTTTTGTTCCACATTTGTCTCTACATGAAGGTTTTTACTTGTAGTTAGCATTAGCGCAGAGCAGCATTAGCGGACTGAAGACATCTGCGTATGTTAGCGCAGCAGCTGTTAGCGTAATGGACTAGCAGTCAGGCTGTCTGAATGCCGTTTAATGGAGCACTTCACCTTAATTAGCTCAGTTCAAAACCAGATGATCTTCTACAATAAAAGGGGTTACAGCTTATAAAAAAAAAATGTGGAAATAATTCTATCAAGAACACATTTGTTGACTAGCGAATCACTATTGAATTCTCAATTCTGATTGGTCAAAAGATTTTGATTCATTTTCGAAAACAGCAGCTCGTTTCTATAATACGATATCGTTTCTATAGTAACAATATACACAGGGGCTTGTACGCTCCACGGACGCGCCACGCTTGCAGTCGTAGCTACGATGAAGTTTTCTGTAACGAAACGTTTATTTAGCATTTTTGGAAGGAGTCTCCAGTGTCGGCGCTTTTGTACAGTTTACGTCATAACGTAAGTGTGAACAGACGCTAACGTTTTTCACGAACCATTCGATGTAGCTATAAACGGATAAAAACTACGACAGGTTCTTAAATTAATAAAAGTGTAATCGTTGAAAGATTGCTGTGGAATAAGAGGAATAAAACATTTCAGGACATGCTGCTCTTGGGAAATCAAAAACTTTGGCATGGCAGCAATAACGCTACTTCATCACACCACCGTGGTGTTGATTATTTTCCTTTAAAAGCGCAGCACGGACGTGGAATGCAATGCAAGTCTCTGTTGCTATAGAAACGATAACGCATTAACATAAACCTGCACTACTGTCAGAGCTGCTGTAGAGAATTAATCAACACCTTACGACCAATCAGAATCCAGAGTTTGGCCGATCCAGGTTTGTTGACCAAATAATTTATCACTAATTTTAAGATAATGTTGTTCTCGGTTATTCTCACACACACACACACACACACACACACACACACACACACACACAATTCCTCATGGGCTAAAGCTAAAATAAGTGTGAGACTCTTAATTAGTCTCCGCTGTAGCTGTCGGTGTGTTTCCCTTATGGGGACCAGGATTTTTGTCCCTGCAACGTCTTTTTAGTCCCCAGGAGGCCAGAGTATAAACAGGATGCCCAAGAAGAACTGAACACACACACACACACACACACACACACACACACACACACAGAGGTGTATTTCTTCTCCTGACTGGAGGCTTATTCCTCTGGAGGAGAGACGAAGCTTATAAAAAATGAAAAGGATTATTTAAGAGAAATTGTGGAGTAATGAAACCGTATTATTGTGTCCCGTGGTGCGGTGCCTGTGGCAGCAGCTGCTGCCTACACACACACACACACCCACACACCCTCTCTCTCCCTCACACACACACACACACACACACACACACACACCGAGCTCTGGTTGTCATCTACTGCTGTAGGTGTCACATTATCTCACACAGATGTATTTTCTCAGATTTCCTTTTCTGTTAGTCAGTGCTGTGTGTGTGTGTGTGTGTGTGTGTGTGTGTGTGTGTGTGTGTGTGTGTGTGTGTGTGTGTGAGACCCTTGCGCATGTCTCAGAGCTACTTACTTTGCAACTTGACGTTAGTTTTGCTTTTCTTCAAATTGTAAGATTAAGCATCTGTTAGAGAGTGAACATGAGTCAAATCAATTCAAGGCAGTCGTGTGTGTGTGTGTGTGTGTGTGTGTGTGTGTGTGTGTGTGTGTGTGTGTGTGTGTGAGAGCAAGAGAGAGAGACAGATGTTCTCAGCTGTACTAAAGAAAACTTGGCCTCCAAAGCCCTGCCTAATTAAAAAAACAAATGTGCCTACTTACTGAGAGAATAAGAGAAATTGAGAAACAGAAGGACAGACAGAGAGAGAGAGAAAGAGAGAGAGAGAAAGACATGAACAGAGAAAATGAAAAGAAAAGAAAGAAAGAGAGACACTGGAAAGGAAGAGAGAGTGAGGGAGAGAGAGAGACCCAGATAGATAGAGAGAGAAATGGAGCGAGATGGAGAAACAAAGAACAACACATGGACAGAGAAAATGAGAGAAAAGAAAGTGTCTGTGTGTCTGTGTGTGTGGGTGTGTGTCTGTGTGTGTGTGTCTGTGTGAGTGTGTGGGTGTGTGTGTGGGTGTTGGATAGAACAGTGTATTGATTTATAATGTATAATTTTTGTGTGTGTTTCAGTGGCAGATGAGGGCAACATTGGTGGCAGGCAAGCACAGAGACCTGGTAAACACACACACACACACACACACACACACGTCACTCATATATTATGGAGCAGTTAATACTAGATGGATTCAATCGAACATTGGGCGTGAACACTATGAGCGCGCACACACACACACACACACACACAATCATAGTCCTCAAAACCCCCAAATAAACATGGTGAACACAAAAACACACACACACACACATAGTCAACATTAAATCACACACACACCAAATTGCAAGCGTTAGAATTACTATATATAGATATAATCCAAGAACACACACACACACACAGTTGCTATGGAAACAATAACATATGAAAACGAGCGCATTAATATAAACCTGTGATTTGCAGCTGCACTAATGTCAGAGCTGCTGTTATAGAAAATGAATCAACAGCTTCCGACCAATCAGAATCCAGAACAGCGCTGTGGTATAAAACACATACAGCAGTTACAGCTAACACACTTTATATGACCACAAGTAAAGCATGTATGTAAACACACACACACACACACACACACACACACAGTAATGCAAGAACCCTCAGCCTTATTAGAGTGGGGGATTTACAGATGTGAAAGCTGATAAGTATTGACAGAATGCAGACGTTTTTGCTGACGCGCTCGTTTTCCTCCCTCGCTCTTTTCCTTTTCTTTTAATGGCGAAAGCTTTTCTATATGCTCGGACATATTTCATTATGAGGACGCGCTTTAAGAGCCGTGGAGTTTAATCTCGCTAAAACCTCGGAGCGCCGGCCAATCCTGCTACGGCGACACTCCATCACTCTCTCTCCCTCTCTCTCTCTCTCTCTCTCTCTCTCCCCCTCTCTCTCTCTCTCTCTCTCTCTCTCTCTCTCTCTCTATCCCTCTCTCTCTCTGTACTTTTTCTCTCCCACTTTCCCGTCTTCATCGTCTCCCCCTCTCACTTTTTTTAATCAGACCGTTTTTTTTTTTAACTTGTGAAAAATTGCACTGCGTAACTTTTATATTTCTTTTTTTTTTTTTTTTTTTTTTTTTTTTTTTTTTTTTTTTTTTTTTTTTTTTTTTTTTTTTTTTTTTTTTTTTTTTTTTTTTTTTTTTTTTTTTTTTTTTTTTAAAGTCGTAAAAGATTTGTTTTTCAGTAAGGTTGTTTACTCATGACGATGCCACCTTATAGATGTCTTAAAGGCTTAGAAATAAAAAGATTTCTCGCACGAATTAAAATATCAAAGGTTCTTCTACAGGTTTTTAAAAAAAACAAAACGAAAAAAAAAACAAAAAAAAAAAACTTCACTACATTTCAGAGAAGCTTCGGGAAAATCCCCTTATCCACGCTTCTCATTTTGAACTTGTGGGAGCTTAACTCTTATTTCTCATTTACTCACTTTAGCTTTATCTGCTTAAGTGTAGGGTTTAGAAAGTCTGAATATTAAGAACTACTTTCATTTCTTAAAACATATGAGTGATATTTCTCAAAATAGGGGGAAAAAAAAGGTGTGTAGTCACAGTAACACACAACACATGAAGGACCACAGCTGGTCCTGACTGGTTACGGTTATTAGTAGCCATTAAATGTTACCATATACATGATACGTAATGTTATGATATGTAAGGAATAAATCTCTTTTTTTATCTGTTTATAGTTACATTTAATATTGTGAAATGTCTACGAAACCAGCCGTTCCATCACCCAGCCTCTTATTGAAGACAAAAAAAAAAAAAAAAATTGAAAGCGTACCATGTTATTGCGAAGTTCTTTCGCTCTTTATCTCTGACTGTTACAAAGTGCTGACACTGGAGACTCCTTCCATAAACGTTCACTAAGCATCAAATCAACGATTGCACATTTTCCTTTAATCCGTGTATGTGCATCATACCGTATCATGTGATAGCTTGAGGTTTACACCCCTAGTTGTGGATTTATTATATTACTTATAACAGTATGGGTTAGATTTAGTTCCTGTCATCCACGCGCTCAGCAGTAACACACACTTACACGTTCTAACCTTCTAATTATAAAACTCTTGCCTCAGATACCAATTCCATGATCTATTCATTTTCCCAACAACAGATACACAAGGACAAGACAAGGACGTTACTTAGCGTATACACAGCTCTCAGTTATGGAGATTCAGAGCAGCGAACAGTCAAGAAATGTCTTAGGATTGACCACAGAACCCCACACACACCCACCCACACACACACATTCTGGCTTGTTAAATAGCCACATTGGGCTTCCAATTAAATTATATTTTAAGCTTAGCAAGACCAGAAATAATGTGTCCATTTAACACGACACGTGTATGCCATGAAGCGCGACACTGGTGAGCTTCATTCATAGCTTTATATACATATACATTCTGTTCTTCTATAAACTGACTTCAGTGAGACCCTTTAATTTCACCGAGTCAAATATTTTGGTCTGCTTTCCTGTTTCTTAAAATGGACACAGTGAACTGACTTAACATGAAAGGAACACATAGTACAAAAGGTCCATTGCCAAAAAAAAAATAAAATCTAATTTTATGGATTTCAAAACGTAGCTTTTTTTTTTTTTTAAATCAGCCTCAGAATCGAAGACACATCACCATTATTACAGAACATTTCCTTTATCTTTCCTTGCATATTTTTCAAAATTGTCACGGTGAACTTATCAGTATCATTAAATCGTCTATTTTATCTCGTTATTGTAAATGATAGAACCAGCTCATTATTTCGTATATTGTATTTACAGGAAAGGATTTAATGTTCTTCCTGAACGCACCTACGCAAAATTTTATTCTAGGCAAAAAAAATTGTATACAGTATTTAATAAGAAAAGTATGCATGTAAACTTTTTCTAGAACGAGCAGTTTATTCCCCCAAGCACCTGGGGGTTACTGTAAAACCCTGTATATACGGGCAAGAAACCTGCAAAACGTACAGAAACTAAAGAGATCCAGACCTCTGTGTCTTTATAGCCAGTTACAGCCATGTCCATGTGTATGTATATATCCTGTGAGATGGCTGTGAGAACTTTGAAGAAACTTTGCGAATTGAATTCAGAAAATGCAGTGGAAGACTGAAAAAGAACACCTTGGCAGCTGAAGGACAGTAGTTAAAAGTCATTTCCGTAAAGAGATCTAGTCAAAAGCTTGCTCAGCATCGGACAAGGCGAACTGCCAACCAGAATACATGCTTTGGCCGTTAGTCTTGGAGAAATTGTCTCGAAGCACGGATACAGCTAAGAAACCATTTTTTGGGTGTTGTGTAGTGAACATTTACGTTTACATTTAGTCATGCGGCAAAAAGTCTTATGCAGAGTAACTTGCAAATTGTTCGAACAGCTGTAACAAAGTTCTTTGAGAATTTCTAAGGATTCATGACCTAGAATAGTTACTGGTTTAAGCGAGTTCTGGAGTGACCTAGTTCTTAACAGAAAGGATAATTTCCAGCCTAAGTGTGGAGCCAATTAATGTATAAACGGAAAAACGAAGAACAATCAATACAAAAAGTAAAGGCAAAGAAAAACAACAGAAAGTATGCAAGGCAATATCTGGTGTCTTACATATTGTCTGAAAAAGTAGGTCATTAGATTTTTTTTTTTCCCCCAGAAAGAATGGAGACACAGGACTATTCAGACTTGACTTGGGGAATATTTTTCATCCACTGAGCTGTCAGAACACCTTATGAGCATGAAAAGGACAGTGCCCTGAGGTTGAGTTGGTCACCAGGTGTGTAGTTCTGGACCAACGAAAATAGATGTGGTGTCTTTTGAGGCTTAGAATGTGAGAATAAGCATTCTGGATTAAGGGAGACGCATGAAGAACCTTTCAGAGGTTATGAACCAGGTTAACAGCAGAACTCTGAATGCAATGTGGCGAAGATAAACGAGAGGAAGACTAGCGAGTAGTTTTAGTAGTCACGTCTAGAGAATCTGAACAGCTTCTGTAGCCAGGAATGGTTGTATTCTTCTGGTGGTCAATGTAATGTGAAGAAGTTCCTTGTGAAGCTCCACATGAAGATTCGTAGGTGTCTTTGACGGCTGGAGGTCAGGGCATTAATAGGTCCAGCAGAGATGAGAGAGTTCCTCTTGACCAATCCCGTCCACCCCTGCAGACACTCTTGACCAATCCTGCCCACTCCTGAAGACACTCTTGACACCAGAATGTTTACCTAATCCCATCCACTCCCACAAAAACTATGACCAATCCCATCATCTCCTGCAGACATATTTGACCAACTGCACCCCCACAATGCAGAAACTTTGACCAATCCCGCCTGCTCCCATACATAGTTTGGCCAATCACTCCCATCCTGTGTGTCTGTAGCTGCCCGTGATATCTTCTAAAGAACTCCATAGGGAAATAGTTCCCTATTTTCTCTTTCTCAGTTGTTTTTTTCTATATAAACACACTGGACATTTAAACCACAGCGAACTTGCCCATAAAACACTGGGTGAGCAACCTGCCACATTCGACACCCCCCATGCTAATGAACATGGCCGTCGTCCTGTGAACTTCTACATTGGTAGGATCGATCTTACAGCTATGATGAAAACAAGGTTCGAAGATCCTTGGTACAGATCCTGTTACCTATGTCAGCAAGAGTGAAGTGCTGGTTGGTGATTGGTCTGATTTTGTTTGCTAGTATCGTTTGATCTATGCTCATGTACTGTGAAATCTTACCCTGCAAAAGTCCTTTGCTCTGTCCTTGTCCCTATCTGGCTTTTCTACTTTCTTCCCCATATCCATTCATTCTTTCTTCTATTCCTCCTGATTACGCAGTGCCTGTCTTTCCCAAGCTCTCCACGCTTCCATTCATGGTCTTTTCTGTTCTCTAGCCCTTGTCATCTCTTCTTCTTCTTTACCTCCAGCCTTTCTCTTTCCTCTTTGTGCTTGACTGGTACGGTCGGTACCCAGCAAGTGTTGATCCTCCTAGAGACTGGTCCTGAAGCTGTGTGTGTTTGGCTGCTCGCTCGTTTTGTCTTGTTTACCTCTCGTGCAATAATAAGAGCATACAGATATCCGTCTGCTAACGAGAGACTACCAGTTCCAGAGAATTTGACAGTCTGCATCATGTCAAACTGATATTTTGCCAGTCTCTCTCTTTTTTTTTTGGCTTCATGCTCTCCTTTGTTGTTGGTTCAAGTGAAAATCCGCCATGTTGGGCTGATTCCTATTGGCTTTTGCATGTGTGCCTTAGGGGGCCATGTGTTTGTTGTTTCTGCAACACTACAGCTCACTTCAGTGGGAATTTCTATGTTTCCGTGAATCAACCTGTGATTGGTCTTTCAACTCGGATTGTTTTGTGTAAATGATGTGCATATTTATAGTAATGTCTACAAATAGTAGACTATTTGTAGACATTAGATTAATAATGCTGGATTTTGCTTTGATTTAATTGGCAAAAGGTAAGAAAACAACGTCTGGTTTTGTTTTGACTGTGTTTTAAACAATACTCTATTAGCCATTGTAGATTTTACACTGCAGTACTGCTTATTCATCGACATCCTATTCCAAAAATATGCACTCAGAGGTTTTCCCAGAAATGAACATCTCCCAGTGTTCCTGTTTTTTGTTGTTGGTTTTTTTTGCTCATTTACAATGTTCTTGTACAGGTACTATCAAAGATCCAGTTCATTATAATTGATTTTTTTTTTCCCACTATCCGTAAATTTCAGATAGTTTTTAGAATGGACTAGTTTTCAGCAGAATGCATTATATTTTATGTGACACCATTCAAAAGCACACTGTAATGCATGTGTGGACAAGCAGTTAAGCTTTAGTGCCTGAAAGCTACTTAATTATATTAGACTGCAGCTGAAGTACTGTAATTACCTGAGATTTTGCTGAGTCATGTGTTTTCAAACCTTACTCAGTCCATCCAAATTCGCAAAAGAGCTAAATGCATTAGTGATGCGCCAAAATTCCTGGCCAGAACTGAAAACCAAATGTGAACTGCAGCTACGCTGTACATTTCCCTAAAACGTGTGTCTGAAAAATGGCGTCAGCTAGACACGGTGTAACGCGGTCGAATATGCTCGACAACATAAACGGTTATTCATCCAAGGCAAGTAATTCCATTATTTTTAAAGGGGTGCATGGCATTGCTGAAGCTAGCAGGTATTTTCCTTTTTGCTTCTGTTGTTTTCGTGTATTCTGAATATTGTGCGGCGTATCAAACCTGTAGTGCAGAAGTTGACCTGCTCAAACTGTTTAAACGTGTTTGGCCTGACCGACAGTGTTTTTAAGCACCTCATCATTTTCATTACCATTAAAAATATTTGGAAGGTCGTAAACTTGACAATGTGTTGTATCACCATTACTCCATAACCCTTTTTATATATCATCCCTCATTTCCTCATTTCTCCCTTCATCTCAGCACCCTTGATATCTCTGGGACCGACGTTGGGACTACAAAAGTCCAGCTCTCTGGAGAGTTTGCAGACAGCCATGGAGGAAGCCAGTAAGAGCAGCGTTCCCTTCCACCGGCCTGCTGGTCCTATGGTACGCGGCCGTGGTTGCAACATGAGCTTCCGGCAGGCCATCGACAAGTCCTACGACGGCCCCTCGGAGCCTGAGGACGGTAAGAACAAGACAAATTCGGTTACGCTGTTAACATCTGTGGATTAGGGCTTTCTGGGTCTTTTAGAAGTCAAAGAGTCTGGTTTTCTTTAAGGTTATAACACAAGCCCAGACATTTTACAATGCTTTGCAGAAGTATTCACCGCCCAGTTTGAATGGACAGATTGATTTTAGCACCGAACCTGGCAGCCTTTATCTATCAAAAATGACTGATTTAATGACTGGGGCTCGGTAATACCCAATATGGTTCTGCTTTTTAGAAATAAAACATGATTTTTCATGACGAATGGCTTCATTAGTTAATGAATGACCATGTCAGCAAAAATCAGCTGTAAAATAATTTGTCAAATGAGTTGTGTCATAAATCATACCAGGAACGCAACACAAGCAAATGGTTTTGTTTATACTTGCATTTTTAAAATGAGTGCAATAATAATTCAGTAATAACTCATTAATGAAAAGTCCCCGTGTGCTGAATATTAACTTCCACGGATTTAGACAAGAATGTACCAAGCCGTGCCAGACATATGGTTATCGTTAGCATAAGTGCATACCAAACTAACAATTTTAGCCATTTCTCAGACATGAGCTCGAAGCGCCCACGTTATTTGAGACTGCAAACCTTCAAGAACAACTCTCACACTTTTGGGTGTATCTATATACTGTATATGCACTGAAGTATCTATGATTGATTACTGAAATTTAGTAAAGCATAAAATTTCTGAAGCAAAAAGAACGAAGTGAAAAGGAGATATATTAATGTAACATTAACATAACATATTGTGCAACATACCAGACACTTAACAAATACAGACATGTCCAACTGTATGAGCCAAGAATTTGCTCCAAATTAGTTAGACTTGTATGTTATCGTGTCAAATCCGAGTCCAAAGGCCAGAACCTGAACCTGATGATCTCTCTAGTTCCTTTACCTCCATTTTGGTCTCTTTGTATAGCTAAGAAGGACACAAGAACTGACCTGCTTCCCCAGTTTTTTTTAGCCAGTGTGCGATTTCCATGGGCTTTTAAGATTAGTACTTGTCACAGAGTATACAAGCCCAATAAACTCTTGCCCAAATTCTTTAACACATGAAGATATAATGATAGAGCTGTGATTAAAGGAACTGACTACATTCTGCGTAGTTTACATCATCAACCGGCGCAATCCGGGTTCATTCATAAAATGCTTGCGTAAATGCAAACGTTCCTCAAAGTGAGCTTGAGGTAATAGGGATACTTGTTCTGTCCATTAGCATGTTTCGTTTACATTTCGACATCACCACTACTGTATGTGTAGCTGTGCCATGAGTTTGGCGCCATCCAAGTCTGTTCTCCTATTGGTGGATTTTAGTAGAGCTTTGTAGCGATGCTCACAGTGAGATTTTAATAAATAAATAAAAAATCTAACACTGACAGAACTTTGTTGTAGGCCGTCATTGGTCACAATGGCACTGAATTGGCTGCGCGTCAAATTGCGTGTTGTCAAGATCATCGATCTCGACTCACGACCAAAGAATTTTTCTGAGAAAGCAAAATCATACAGCATCTGAATCCAGCTGTTAATACCTGTTTATGTGTGTTTAGATTACTCCGGGGACAGCTCGGGCAGGGACACTCCGGTCAGCGGTTCCTCGCGCCAAGAACTGGAGGACGGAGGCAAAGAGAAAAAGAAGAAAACCAAAAAGAAGAAGGAGAAGAAGCCCAAGACCAAGAAGAAAGATGATGCTGATGACCCAGACAAGAAGACGAAGAAGAAGGGTTTTGGACTCTTGAGGTAGGAAAAGCTCAGCTCCTCTTCATACGCCATGCTTCATAAATCGTTTTCCTCCATGTTTCCTCCATGCACAGATTTGTTTGTAGAAACTACTTCACCAGGCTCATATTTCCTCCTGTGGATAACAGTCTGTTAAGATTGTTATCCATATTTCAACATATTTTCAAGCAAATTATAGGAACATCTGGAGAAGGGCCTAGAAACCTGTGTGTAGCTTTCATTAAGATGTTTGTGATAATGTTCCTGGTTTTTGGAACATTTGGTTCAACATTTGGTTTTCTACACACATGTCTACAAATCAAATTGGGAAAGAAGAATGCCTTTGTTGTTTTTAATGTGAGCTAAATTTCTTGGGGTGAAGGAACCCCTGTCATATTTTTCATGTTTTAATAAGCCGAGTCTGCGTGCAGAACATTTCCCAGATTTATTTATTTATTTTTTTAAGAAACATGAAACATCATGAAAAGGCCCCATCCCCTGCAGGTTTATATTTAACACAAACACAGATACTGGCATTGCGTTACACCCCAAGCTAACACTGATCATTTGTAACTGTCAGTCAATGGATTGTAAAAATAATTATCATCATCAGCATGTCCTGATAAGTTATCTTCTTGATAAGAAGAAGGCCAGAAACTCTCACAAATATGCTTTGAATGTTTATCACGTTTATCACAGAGATGCTTTGCAGATATGTCAGAGCCCACCAGTAAACAGTCCAGATCACTCAGGTGCACTATCTCATGATCTTGACTTGAAGAAACTGTACTAAAGCACCATAAGCCGATTACTGTTTTATTCCAGACTGAATGGAAGCTGTTACTCTAAAAGAAGACTTAAATCCTCCAAGCAGAGTTTTGCAAAGCCTTTTAGTTTAGCTTATATTCCACTGATTCTTGAAGATTGTTGCTCCATAGATGCATGTGTGTTGGCCTGGGAAAGCCCTTCCCATGATGAAACACTGACATTTTCTTCTATACAGTAAATACACTATGTAGTGGCCAAAAGTTTATGGACACCTGACCATCACACTCATGTGTGTTGTTGAACGTCTCATTCCAGATTTATTCCCCTTTGCTGTTATAATGAGCTCCACTCTTCTGGGAAGGCTTTCCACTAGATGTTGGAGCGTGGCTGTGGGGATTCGTGTTCATTCAGCTACGAGAGCATTAGTGAGGTCAGGCGCTGATGTTGGGATGTCGAGGAGGTCTGGGGTGCAGTCGGTGTTCAGTGGGGTTGAGGTCAGGGCTCTGTGCAGGACACTCGAGTTCCTCCACTCCAACCTTCACACACCATGTCTTCATGGAGCTCGCTTTGTTCACGGGGGCATCGTCATGCTGGAACAGGTTTAAGCCTCTTAGTTCCAGTGAAGGGAAACTGTAACGCTACAGCACACAGAGACGTTCTATACAATTGAGTGCTTCTGACTTTGTGGAAGTTTGAGGAAGAACCACATATGGGTGTGATGGTCAGGTGTCCACAAAATCTTGGTGATATTGTGTATATTATAGACAGAACGACAGAATTTTGTTCAAACCTGATTTTTCATCTGATGAGTTTTCCCAAACCTCCACACAGTTAACGGGGCTACTGGGCTATTGTAGCTCTGGTCTCTTCTTTCTCCTGCGCAGTTCAGTGCATTTTAATCATTTTCTCTCTTCCACTATAGCTTGAGTGTTCCAGAAAATTTGAAATCAATTACAGATGAATTCCGGTTTAAAGGAAGCACTGATTTGACATCGTTTTAAGGAAAATCTGAAAGAAATAGCCTTGGTGTTGACCTAAGGGCAGAAGCAATGTGGAATAGTGCTTGGATAAGATTAGTGAGGGCCCCCTGGCGCAGCTGCACACTGAGGCCCAGTAGTAATTATTGAACCACAGTAATTAAAGGCATGCAAAGATGTGTGGCATCCACAGGGCTAGCAACTCAGAGCTTTCATTCTGATTGGCTGGTTTATCTGACCATCCTGTAATTTGTATATCAACTTTTGGAAGATTAATCAGGAAATGACGAGTGTGTTACGAAGAGGACATGAGACCGTAGCCAGACACATGTATTTCTGTTGGAGTGGAGAGTCTCGCCTTGCTGTTCCTTTTTCTTTACTGAAGAACCGTCCGGGAACGTTTAATAACTTCAGCCAGTTGTTTCATTTCCAGCTCAAAACACTTCCTTCCTTCCTAAGCTGGCTTTTCCGATCGGGTGTCTTGTTATCAAGCGTAAAATAGAACGTAATTAACCATAATGCTATGCGGTAATCGTGAACGTCATCTCAATCACAATGTCACATGATGTGTGTGTATATATATATATATATTTTTAAAATAAAAGACGGCAAATGGAAAGCATATGAGGCTAATTCCTGGCCCTGTGAGAGAGGTTGAGTAATGATGCAGCACAACAGACTGGAAGTGATCATTTAGTTTCTTCCGCTTTAAACGAGTGCAAAGGATTTGTTTACGGGCCGCTGAAGTAGGACTTTGAAGAAACTTAGACTTTGAAGACTTTGCTGTGAAAATTAGAGGCTCCATCCCCGTGATATGTGCTTGTTTACTCAAACCTGCATTACAGCTTATATAGCAGGGTCCAGAAAAATCTGCAGTTCTGTTCTCTTTTATGAACACAAGTAACACAATGGGTGGAAAATCATTTCACACTTTTATATAAGGCTAAAAATGGTTTTTATAGACAGCTTACCAGGTCATATCATCTACACGCTGAACCTCTCAACAAGTCCGTCCATCTCAGCTGCTTTCTACATCACAGATTGGAGGAAAACCAATTCCCACTTGACCTCAAGCCGGTTAGTGCAGCCGTTCCGCTCCTGCTCAGGCATCGGGGCTTAGATTGCAAAGCTTGTTTACATGCAGGCTGCACAATTTGACAGTAATCTCTGATATGCTAAAATGGTCATACTTTAATTTACTTAATTTAGCTTCTTCCTGTGAGTTAGCATTATTTCATTATTTCCCGTGAACTTTCTGACCTTCTGGCAGTGCACTCTAAATTATTTATTGTAAACTTTACAGTTAGTTACTAGCAAGTTTAGTATTGCTAGTTTAAACAGTATTACAGAAAATGCTGTATTAGACCGCAAGTCTTATTTTGCTATAATTTTACAGCGATTTATTATTTCGCTGTAACTTTACAGCAGTCGTGTA
>CM041000.1:1482530-1493209 GCA_022985145.1 Pangasius djambal | reverse complement strand
GCTAGGTTTTTGTGGTAAAATGAGTTTTTTCTCTCCTCCTGCTAGGGTTTTCTTAGCAGTGTTAGCTTTCTGCAGAGAGACATAAACAGCAGGCCTGGTCAGTAATTCAGTGCTACACAGCTCATAAAAACACTAATAACTGCTGGATTAGCAGCAGCCATGTGCGAGTGATTATATCTCCCCAACCTGTACAACACTGAGGCTGCCGTAATGTTTCCTCTCGTCACAGAGACGAAATCACGCAGATAAGCATCTGAAGGTGAACGAGGTCTGTGTGGACCCTGTTGGATTAGGACAAATGACTCTCTTGCACTTTCAAACATATGGTAATGTGTGTTTTTTTTTTTGCACTTTAGTGGCCCTTACAGAAAAGTCACGGGAATAATCACGATTCACGTGCGAAATGTTCACATGTGCTTTCATTCATTTTTCCAGATTTTTTTTGTTGGCTCACGATTCATTTACGTTTACGTTTGATTTTTACACGATTCGTTTCTCATTTAACTTTTACATGTGATTTATTAGTTTTCACAAGTGAACTTTTTACTTGTTTCATTTAGTTTCACATGATCTTTTTTTTTTTTTTTTACACAATTTATTTACGTCCATATTTTTTACGATTCATAAAATCCCAAATGTATTTTTTACGTGATTAAATTATTTTTGCTATTTGTTTATTTTCACATGATTTATTTTTATTTACATTTTTTTACATGTGAATTTAGCTTAATTTAGCTTACGTGATTTTCTAATTCTTTATTTTCACGTGTTCTCGTATTATTCACATCGTCACATTCCGCAGTTTCACACGTGAAATTTCAGGCATAATGCTGAAATGCACGTTTATACGTTTTTTTTGATTCACATAATAACATTTTAAAACCTTACGATCGCGGATAAAACGGATCACGGATATGTGATTTGTCCGTAAAAAGTGGACGCTGGAGGTTTTTACACTTACAAAGCGCACAAATGCAGTTAAAATGCATGCTATAGCAAGCAAACGAGAAACGTGTATACACATTATGTTCTTGAAATGAGAAGCGCTGAGGTAGAAACAGCACATTTGAGTGTTTTGCATGTAAATACTGTCCGTTTTGCATATGTTTACAGGCACTCGCTTCATATCTGCTCAGGATTTTTTCCCCATTTGAGCATGAAATTATAAAATCGTTAATGCTATCATGCTGAAGCCTAGCCAAGACCGATTATTAAAGCATATTTTTCCAATTTCGCCCTCAATACTGTTATGATTTCCTCATTTATTTGCGTGGACGTGTTCTGTCAATCAAGCGCCGTCGTTTTTTTTATTATTTTTTTTTTTAAATGCATATTCAGATTATTCCGATTCAAGTCATGCGCAATCATAAATATTTATGAGCCCGGGCTCACCTAATTGGTCATGGCGGTCTCTGTGCGCAGTGTTTGTTTGTCGGGGACGGCTTCATCTGAGCTTTACGTTTGACGCTTACTGAATGTGGACGCACTTTTTAAAGACTTTAAAAGAAGTAGCACTTGCCAGTCACTTTATTTAAAAAAAAAATAAATAAAAAAATAAAAAATACCCAAACTGTTGTAGCAAACTTTGGAGGATTTAATGAGCTTCAGATAGTTGCACCGTGTCTTCGCGTATTGCATCATAGGAAAGAGGAAGTGGACATAAAAAATTTTCTTTTCTTTTCTTTTTTAAAACTACATCTTGTCCCAACACTGCTTCTCTCAGATTTAACACATGGCAGGTTTATTTTAGGCTCGGCCATAATATATATTCATTATATTAACAAGGATTTCACATGTTCCGTGTTTAAAATCTCAGGACTGCTAGAGAGGTTCTTTGTTAGGTCCTTGGAAAACGGGTTCGATTCTTAATTCTCGGCTGTTTAGGTACTTAATTTGGGGCGCGCTTCGGTAATAGGTAACAACTGTGGATAAACTGAACGACTGTTTATAGCTGTTATAGCGTAAGTGAGAACAGGAAACGGGCTTGTCTCGCGGACATTCCATAACATTTAAATGTTAAATATAAACGTCTAAAAATATGATGAGTCATAGTGGTAACAGAAAGCCCGCTTCATCACGCCACGCCATCGCTGATTCATTTCTTATAAAAGCACAAAGCTGAGTGTTGCGTTCTTACGTAATTAACAATTTTTTAAAATTAGTTCTAGTTTAATTGTATGCATTAAAAAAGACGAAAATAACCACGACGTACTGTACCTTGAGTTGCTAGATATCGGGCGAGTCGTGTAAAACAGACTCGTTTCTGTCTGCGCTGTAAGGCGCCGTTTATAAACGTGTTTAGCATTTCGAATGTCCTTTAGTTTTCCTTTTGCTGCGAGTGCATCATGTTACAAGCTCCAATTAAGAAATTTCACCGTTTCACATGTGTAATTTTGATGCCTTTCATTTCCTCGGCGTGTTTACTGGGTTTAAATCGACACGTGCGGATTCGCTTCCTGTTCTTCCTGCTTTATCCACTCCGTAATTCCCAAACAGCAGACTTCACAGCGATGAATGGACTCGTGTGGCCTTTCTGTAGTAAAGGTTAACTCCTGTAAGTCTTCTCCCACATCTCACACACACACACACACACACACACACACATTCGAGAAACACGTTCAGCTTTGCCTTTAGCACAAGCTGGAAAAGAATCCTCTCTTTTCCACCCATTTTCTTCTTTCAGAAATCTCACACACTGCACATAAATGACCATAAACATAAATGAATCTTGCTAAAAATCCATTGTGTAAAATGACAAAAATAATTACATAAATCGTTTGTATAAAAAAAAAAAACTCGTGTGAACATTAATCATGTTAAAAAAAGAAAGGAAGAAAGAAAAAAAACAATCACATGAACATAAATGAAACATGGAAATGAATTAATTGGAAAAAAAAAATCACATGTAAAACAAATTAATCATGAAAATAAATACAAAAAAAATGAATTGTGACAAAAATCACAGAACATCTAACACTAGAAATGAATTAAAACATGCTTTACATGAGGAAATGTGTAAAATTTAACACAAAGTTTATAAACCACATGTTTAAAATCCACATATGGATCATGTGATTATTTTTAGGTGTGTGTGTGTGTGTGTGTGTGTGTGTGTGTGTAAGGCTAATCTGTAGTATAATATACATGTTCCACTGTTTCCTATGTAAATATTATCGATTGTACTTTATTATTGACGTTGCTTCACTTTCCCCGCTTGAGAGCTCGACTCTGCTGGAGGGCGTGTGTGTGTGTGTGTGTGTGTGTGTGTGTGTGTGTGTGCGCGTGTGTGTGTGTGTGTGTGGTACATTATTAATATTAATTTGTAAATGGTTCAGGCCTTGGCTGCAATCCCAGCGCCATTTGGTTAATGAAAACCATTTTTTAACTTGTGTCATATGGCTAATGTTAATCTCTTACAGGAAATTCAAGTATTTTCTGCTTTAGGCTTCAGACCAAAATTTAATTTTTATAATACTTAACCCTTAAAAACAGGGAAAACAACAACAACAACAACAGACAGTAGATGTTTAGCAGCTAACTTAGATCTGAAATGTCAGTCATTTATACAAATTATAAATTAAGTGACTTTAAAACCTTTTTAAAAAAAAATGGATTCATAACTTTGTAGAAACAAAGACAATTATGTGATTTTTTTTAACAGAAGTGAAAGTGGCACTATGATAACATCAAGTACAAATAGTTTAATTCTACAAATCCTGTAGAATTTAATCTTAAAATATGCAGTATTGATGAAGCTTGGATTGCATCCCGACTTTCTACTTTCTACTTAATCAGGGGATTTTTTTTTTCTTTTTTTTTTTTTTCCTTCAGCTAATTATTTTTCATTTATTTCCCTTCATACTTCCTTGCAGACATGATGACCTGCAGATCTTTGGTCTGTAAATACATAAAAATATTACACTCATAAATGTGACACTATTAGAAAATTAAAACAACTATTAAAAAAGACTGGAGTAGAAACCATCTTCATTTTTTGTTTTCTCTTTACAGGAGACCACAACGAATGAACAAAAACGATGCCATTATTTTATTAATTCAACAAAAGAAAGTAGTTCATTAAAAACATAAGAGCCCACATCTCTCTCTCTCTCTCTCTCTCTCTCTCTCTCACACACACACACACACACACACACTGCGATTTATTATTCAGTAAACTCGATTTAATATCTCGTAGCTGCGTTAAGTTGGAGCACAATATTGTTTTGCCTTGGATTTGTATATATGTGCTGGATCAAGTGCTATTTTATTTACAACAAGGGTAGATGCCATATGTTTTTCACTGTATTAGTGTTTACATTTTTTTTTAATTTAAAATTCTTTCTTACTTTTATGTCGCATCACGTTGCATTGCAGCAAACAAAAAACAATATCTACATCTTCAGTCCGCATTTTCTATCCCCTAATTGTTTACAGACAAGTTTTTAAACATGGTAGTTAAGACGCTATTTATAAGAAAAACAAAAAAAAAATAACTAGATGACTCGTAGTCAAAACAATTCTAGAAACCTCAGAGGCATGAACGCGGAGACGCAGGTGATTTTAAATAATCTGAATATGAAGCCCAGAAAATGAACCAAAGCAGGTGCATAACCTGACTCTGAATACGCTGAACTTTCCTTGCACAGATATTTATGTAACCTTTGGACGAGTCGAATGTAATTCCAGTCTACAAATGATAAACTCATTCTCACTTTGAGAGACAGATATCTATCTATCTATCTATCTGTCTATCTATCTATATGTATATATAATGCTAGAGTCAGTAAAATAGATTGTTGTGAAAGCTTGACACATGCTGTCCCCATGCGTAAGGATGACTGACATGCGTATCCTACTCTATCATGGCGTCCGTGCCACCAGTGAATTCTGATTAATGTGCACTTTATTGGAAATGACGTCGCAAGCATCTGGGATTGATGTGTCAGTCAAGCTTTCTGACAAGTCTCCGGCATTGTAGTTACGGTCGAAACTTGTGATCATGACGGACATGACGGACATGTCTGCTAATGGTTTTTACATTTAAATTGATTCATTTAGCAGAGAATGTCAGGATTGAATTAATTTATTCCAAAATGGCATTCCAAGGTGGCGACATAAAGGGTTCTCGGGTTTGTCCATTTGAAAGAACTCTTAAAGGTTTCTATTTCACAATCACTTAACCCCATAACCATCCAGAGAACTCCTCAAGAACCTTTTTTTTCAGTTAAGGTAGTCAACGCCCCGTGAACAGGAAGGCCTCAGTGCTTTAACAGTGGCTCTGTTGTCAATCCTGGAGTTTTCCTAGAACAGGAAGAAAGTAAGTAAGTAAGTGTGCATGTAAACTTTTCCATCGTAACTAAAACACACGTTTGGCAGCTTTTTCCCCAAAACACCTGGTGGTTACCGTAAAACCTCATATATACACGCACTCCGATTTCTACTGCCGACAAGTGACTTGTAAAAGGAATATTATAGATCACCAGAACCTTCCCTCAAACCCCGAAGAACCTCGGAACCTTATGTGAAAGAGAAACCATCTACATAGGATTTTTAAAGGTTCCCCCAGAAGGACAGCTCTTGTTGTACCTACGCTGCATTCGACTAAAGGTCCGACTACGAAAAACTGTCCGACTTCAGGACAGGCTTCTCAACCCTGAGTTCAGCAAGTGACGTCAAATCAACATGGCCGCTCAACAGTAAACACAGTAGCACGTCTTACCTGTAAATGACTATATAGTGCATGACTACACAGTTTACCGTTTGAGGGGGTAAATATACGTCACGCATTAGCTGGCTAGCTTGTTGCTAACAGAAGATAAGCACGGAGGCTTTTTCCACTCGAATGTGCGGCGGTCGAAATTGACGTAATATCATTGGAATTAACTTTCTACTTCCGAGGTTAGTCGAATGTCTAAAACCCAGAATGAATGTGATAAAGTAATATTTATGCTCTGTTTGTTTCTTTAGAAAAGGAAGCTAAAATTCGTTCAGCTTGGGGGGGGAAAACGTATCCGATTTCTTCACCTGTCTCTAAAGGCCTGGGTTTAGCTGGATTATCCTCCGCGCTGCACTTTCAAGCCTAATTATTGTTTTTGCATTTAATCCCCAGCTTTTTTGCTCGCTCGTTCCATTCGCACTCTTCATTGTGTCCGCTAAGTATCTACTTTTCTCTCCCGAATTGTCTTCCTCGCCATCCTTAAGAAGTTCAGCCCCAGTTCTCAGACGTGTCTAAGTCCTTGGAGGTCTT
Source organism: Pangasius djambal (assembly GCA_022985145.1). Taxonomy (NCBI): domain Eukaryota; kingdom Metazoa; phylum Chordata; class Actinopteri; order Siluriformes; family Pangasiidae; genus Pangasius; species Pangasius djambal. The sequence goes on along the minus strand of CM041000.1, from coordinate 1,486,962 downwards.
AGCCGAAAATACGGCGCGATCTTAATATAAATAAATAAAGATAAGGTTTCTGCAGCGAGATTAGCCGTTCTCTCTGCAGTAGTGCTTATGATTTCTTCTTAAGCTACTTATATATATTTTTTTGCCGTCTCATGCCTGGGGAATGTCGTGCTTTTCCTCTTACTTCAGATTTCTTTTCCTTCACTGAAATTCAGATGGGGCTCATAACAAAAAGCGCTTTGAGAACGCTCTCTGTGCTATAGGCTTTATCCTGCTTTGCTGTGTATGACTTTGTGAGTGGATAAACTAGATGTGTGTGTGTGTGTGTGTGTGTGTGTGTGTGTGTGTGTGTGTGTGCGCGCCAGAATGCTTTAATTAGATTTTTTTTGTCCTTGGCACTGCACACATTAGGGTTTAGAAGAAGATGCCCACTGTTGTTCTGTACAAATTTAAACTCGAATAAATCCCTTTGTTTGTTTTTTGTTTTCTGTTGTTTTTTGTTTTTTGACTAATGAGTATTGCTTTTTTTTTATTATTTGTTGTGTCTGTAACCTTCTTTGGTTTTCACGAGATACGACACATCTGCAGAACTGACTAGGCTGTGTGGCTGTCACTGTTCATTATTTGCTACCAATTATGCTTAAAAAAAAAAATGGCCCCAAAAATACGCAGGAGTTTTTCTCTGGACTGTTTTTGTTTTCTTTTAAATAAATATTCTGCTAGCGTCTAATTAAGGACTCATAAATTGGGTTCACGATGAATCCACGAAGGTCGCATTGCCAAAGCGGTTTCGGATCAGTCTGATTAGATTAAAGATCAGCCGCGTTAACGATGTAAGTAATTTTCATTATGATGTATAGAATTAATAGAAAATGATTTTTTTTTCTTTTATGAGAGAGATCATGTGGAGAGAGTGTTACACACACACACACACACACACACACACACACAAAAAGCCTTATTCAGCCTGGCTTCGTGTCACATTGGAAAAGAGAAGTGCTGTTCCTCTCTGAGGTTTTTGTCCCACGCGATTCCGTCATGTCAACACTTGGAAAGAGTTTCTCTTAGTGATGAGGTATCAGTGCAAAGCGAGAGACTCGGGAAGACGGCGCGAGCGTGGCTTTGTGCTCTGCGACAGCTCTGGCTAATTAAACTGATCCAGTTAAACCCAACGCAGCAGTGAGAGAGGAAGACTGTAACACACACACACACAATCATCGGCTTAGCGTTAGCGTCTCCGCTTCCTCTGGATGTGTCTGCGGGAAGGTCTGGGTGGGGGAAGGGTGTTGCTTTTGGCAGTACAACTCCCACCGCTAAAATCACTGAACTCGGAAAATTACAATTAGCTTGTAGGTGCCTGAAAAAAAAGCGTGGATTTTTAGTCAGGAGCGACTTCGGGTTGGACAGATGGCTGTGTTTTTATGCTAACAGCAATCCAGCGATCTTAAAGAACTCTTACAGCTCCAAGCTAACCCTTATTAACAATCCCATTGTAGCCCATTAGCTCAGTTGGATTAGCATGTCATATTTGCCAGGGCCACATACCTCGACCCAATAATGCTAGCAATGCTAACGAGCGATCTTCCTTCTCTGATCTCAGAACAGGAAAATGAAGCGAACCCGAGTTCCCCGGTGTTTAATCATAACATTAACATCCTCAGTTATGCTAACACGGCTAGCTACGAATGCAGCCTTCGTTAGCTTGTACCTCATATTCTGAGAACCTCGCTTCTTATTAATGGTTAAAAAAAAAACCTTTGGTGGATATAATTTTGAATTTTTAATAATAAAAATGCCTCATAGTCTCAAATCTTGGCAAAGTGCAACACCATATAAAGTTATTCAGCTAATTCTTTGTCAGATTTTTCCTTTTATATATCTGTCTTTATTAATATTCAAAATGGCATGTAAGAAAAAACTTAATATTTTTCGGCAAAGAATAAAGTTAGGAAGCAAACGATGAAACTGAGGAAATTTAGCTAAGAAATAGTTAATAATGTTGGAAATTTTGAAATAATTTTGAAAAGTGCACAACTTTAGCAAAACATTTGGATCATAGACTTTATTTTTGTACTTTTTCCCCCCAACAATCAAAATTCCTCGACTCTCATTAAATAAACCTGTTTCAGGTCATTAAACTAAAATGTTTCACTCAAATGAAAGTGTAATTACGATATTAATCTAAATAAATTCTCGTTAGATAAGTAGTAGAAGTAGAACTTCAAGTTTTTCACTCAAAGTAGAAAAGTAAAAAATCTTACTTTTACTTAAGTATGAAAGGAAAATCACACACTGATTTTATTACTGACGGTAAATTAGTTCCTCTTCCACCAAGGAACTTTAGCTAAGGCTAACTGACAACAGCGTTATTCCTGTTAGCTGAAGTTAGCTAGCAGACGATACAAACTAGCTAAAGCTAGCTAGATTACAGTGATGGGTCGTAGGTCTCACTCTCGCTGTAACTTCTGTTAAGGTTTAGATTTGTTTGGAATTTAGATCTGAAGCTGTCTGATGCTTAAAAGTCCCCAATATATGATTATATAGTTTCCTAGTGGAAGACATTTAGAAAAACAAGAACCTTTTAAGGAACCATTTTAAGAGTTAGCTTTTCTATAGTCTCATAATTTAGCTGGAAAACAAACGGCCATAGTTATATTTCCAGTTTTTGTGTTAAAGCAATGCTAGAAGCCTGTTCAGAGCCTGCGCTTTGGTTCTAAAAAAGTATTTAAGAACGAGACAGAGCTAGCATGCTAGTCGTTTCTGTAGCTGCTTAGATGCTGGCAAATTACAAATGGAAAAGGATGTCCAACCTGATTATTAATGAACCCTTCTAGCTAAAAGGTGCCTTAAAGCAATATGCTAGCATCATTTCCTCGGTTATTGACCATCACATTTCTCAGAATGACTACTTTCCGCTTTGATTTTGATATGGTAATGATGTGCGGAGGCTTTCGCTAGAGCGTGACCAATGAATAGGGTGTGAAATCTTTGCACGTGGACCAACCGGTGAACCAGAAACCCTCTTAACTACTTTTATTCACGTTTCATTGCAATTCCTGTCATCACTTGCTACTGTAACTACGTGTAAACTAGCCCACCTTCCTCTTTCTTTCTATTCTTCCTCTCGTTCTGTCTCTCTCATACTGTGCACTCCTTTGCTTTCGCTTGCATCAGAAGGAGGACGCTACCCGATCTCACATCAGACGTGGACGTTGTGCGAGTCACCATAACAGCTTTTCGTGAAAGAAAAAAAAAAAGAATAATTAAAGGAAAAACCAAAAACTGGGGAACAATAAGACAATAAGACTGGATTTTTTTCAATCTGTCATCCTTGGCTTTATAGACAGCGTTCTGAGGAAACTTACAGGAATGATTGTCCTGTTCTTATCACTCTTTACTTTTTTTTTTTTTAGATTTGGCAAAAAGAACAAAGCCAAAGGAAAGTTGGGATCGCTGAGCGAAGAGGAGCTCAATAAGAGCGAATCAGAAATGTTGTAAGTTGAAAAACAATCCTGTTATCAGAAAAATTCAATTTCACTACCCGATTATTAAAGAATTATTGATTTATTTTGTTTGTGTTTTATAGAACGGAAACGGACATGGCAGCTCCATCCCGTGGCCACCTGCCTGACGTAGAAGACGACGATTTCGACCCTAACTACGCTCGCATCAACAACTTCAGAGATCCGCCCCCTCCTAGCCACGCCTCCTATCCAAACCACATGCCCTCTCCTCATTATGTCCCACCCACAAGCCCCGCCTACAACATGCCTCCGACCAATGAGGATCCACGGGAAGGACTATACGCCAAAGTCAACAAGATAAAGTCCCGCTCGCAACCGACACCCGAGAGGTAAAGGTTTAAAAACTAAACTATTCAACACAATGGGGTTTGCTGTTCCAGGAAAATAATCAACAGTGCAAAGCGGAGTTACTGTTACCACCCCGAAGTCGATTATCTCCCTGTAACAGCACATCCTGCAGGGTTTTATTCTTCTCACGCCAACAACGCTAACCTTTTCATTAATCAAAGAACAACATGTACTTTTTGTCTGTTTGTAGTTACATTTAACATTGTAGAAACAAGTTAGTTCCTGTTCTCACTTACGTTATAGCAGCTACAAACTGTAGTCCCTTCGCATCTCTATTTTCTCTCCTGAAGTTTATATGATGATGAAATTATGCAGGTTGTTGTTACCAAAAAAAAAAAAATGCTAAAGCGTAAACTCTGTCCTGACGATGTCAGAAACCTTAAAGTTACAGCTTTAACTCTGACACTGGAGACTCCTTCCATAAAGGTTTAAATAAACGTCTCCTCATCATATCAAAGATGTTTTAATGTTTACGTCGATCGTCTGTTGTACAAGTCCCCTGTGAATGAGCTGTTGCTATGGAAACGATAATGTATACTGTCAGAGCTTCTGTTATAGTAAATTAATCAACAACTTCCGAC
>CM041000.1:1454631-1472260 GCA_022985145.1 Pangasius djambal | reverse complement strand
ACACACACACACACACACACACACACACACACACACACACACACACACACACTTACCTGTTCTTTGTGTCCTGGTTGCAGTAATGAAGCTCGTCTGCAGCAGATCCGGAGTCAGTTACAGCATGTGAAACCTTCTCCATCATACGCAGAGTCAGGGGCAGGACACCGAGTCCAGGAATATGATCCATCCCGGGTGAGTCACAGCCTCACAACTACCCCCTAACTACCCCCTAACTACCCTCTAACTACTCCCGCCTCTAACAACCCTTCCTTCTCTGTCTTCTACCTGCCTCTCCAGCACACTCACGTTACTTCTTTCCTTCCTCCCTACCCACGTTCCTTCCTTTCCTTCGCTAAACTGACTTGACTTATTTCCTTCTTTCCTCTTTTCTACCTCCCTTCTTCCTCCGTTCCTTCCTTTGCTCTAATTTCCTAACTAACTTGTTTGGAAGGAACAATTTATTTCCCTCATACCACCTCTTTCTTTCTTTCCATCTTTCTTTCTTTTTTCACTTTTTTTTTTATATTTTGCTACCTTCCTTCGTACCTGCTTTCTTGTTCCTACGTTTCTACTTGCTCTCTGTCTGTCTCCTCCTTCCCTCGCTTGCTTTACTACCTAATTACCTTCCTACCATTCTTCCTTCTCTCTACCTCCCTAACATTTTTCCTTCCTTCCTTTTTCCTACATTCCTTTGTGCCATTCTTCTTCTTTTCCATTACTCCACCTTCCTGTTTGCTTACTTTTCCTCCATTCTTCCTTCCTTCTCTCTACCTCTGACACATTTCCCTTCTACACACCTGCTTTCATTTTTTTTCTGCTTACACTCCTACATACTTTTCTTCCTCCGCTCCACCGCCCATAATTATTTCCTTCCCTTCTTTCCAGTTCCCCTGACTTATATGCTTCCCTCCCCTCTCTAATGTCCTTCCGTATTACCTGCTTTTCTACCTTCTTTTATTTCCTCTGTAAGAAAAAACAAAACAAACGATGTCGAAGATCACAGTGAAGGGTAACTTTATTGCAGTGTAGCAGCGACAAAGTACATGAAGCACTTCGGGTTCATCCAATCCAGTTTTCCCGCCCGTAATGTACATGACGTCTCGCTCTAAATGTAAAGTTCTCACGTTACTGGTGATGTTACAGGTGTCACCACCCAGAAGGTGGGGTGAGATGAGTGTAATTATCATTCAGAAACACACCTGTCGAGACACTCGTCGTTCCAACACCGACCATGGAGCGGAATCTGCTTCGAGGCAGTCCGTCATTTCTTGCATCTCTCCTTCCACTCCTTCGCTCTACATTTCTAACATTTCCTGCCTTCCTTTCTTCCTGTGTACCACATTTCCTTTGTTCTCTTTACCTACTTTCCTTCATTCCAATTGTCCTTCTCTTTCCCACCTACCTTCATGTCATACTTTACTTCGGTCCTGCTTTCCTCCTTTTCCCCCTACTCAACCCATCTTCTTCTGTCCTTCATTCATGCCTGTCTTCTTTTCTGTCTTCTTTCGTTCCTGAATTCTGTCTTTGTCTCACGTCGTTTCCCTTCATTCAATGCACTAAACACTAACGTGCATGTTTCTCTTAGTCTTCTCTCTGTGTGTGTGTGTGTGTGTGTGTGTGTGTGTGTGTGTGCTGCAGGTTGGAAATGGTGTATGTAGCGTTATCTCAGGGCATTGATTCAAAGCACAGATTATAATGGTTCATCTAGATGTGCGCTTCGGGCCAACTCTAGAGCTCTGCTGCTAATCTGTTCACTCTTATCTGCTTCTGCTTAACACACTTACCTCACTCCTGTTTCACACACACACACACACACACACAGGGAGTGAACCACAGAGAATTGTAATAATCCTGGTTTTTCTGCACTTACTTTTATAATCTGTGAGGTGGAAGGACGCAGTGAGTATTGAATACATCAGGAATGACGCTCTGCGTGTCGTGCTGTCACAGGACATTAATCAGCGTGAGGAAGCGGAGGTGCCACTGCTCCCACCCTCAAGTCGATTATATTGAAGAATGGCACGTCATACTTTTTATCCATTTATAGTTACCTCGCTAGATCATGCACAAATCCAAACTCTCACTTTTTTTTTTTTTTAAAGTGTTTGTTTAAAGCTAAACAGGTTTGTTGATGAGGTTGATGATGAGCAGTTACATTTTTAGTGTGGAGAGGTTTCACCACCAACCTCAAACATGCCTTGTATTTTTAGATATTTCTGCCTGTGTTGCTTAGTTACTCTGGGCTGCTGTGTGTGTGTGTGTGTGTGTGTGTGTGTGTGTGTGTGTGTGTGTGTGTGTGTCTACAACGCCTTAAGGCTTAGGTCTGGCCCAGCTCTTGACTTCTCTGAACCTACGCACACTACTTCCAGGCACACACACACACACACATTATTAGTGTGCTGGGAAGATTGCTTACACCAAAGGCCATGTACAGTTACAGTTCGTGTTCAGCGCAACACACACACACACACACACACACACACACACACACACACACACACACACACACACACAAACCCCCCCTTGTAATATATGCACGCATTTTGCGTAGGTGTGCCGCATTTTAACACTGGAATGCGCTGCTACGAGCCATCTCTCGCTCTCTTTTTCCCCCTCAAGTAAAAACGGCCAATCGACATGTGACTTTAGAATGACTGACAGCTGCGTAGGTTTTTTTTTTTTTTTTTGAACATGCTGATATTAAGCCCCGCCCCCTCACACACATCTCACATTAGTAATCCTCGCTTCTGTGCTTTCTGCCACAGTAAACGGAGAATGTTCCGAGGCCATTAGACAAGGATCCGGGTAACATCAGTTAGTTCCGTTTATTACATACGCTGCTGAAAATTGTCCAAAGAGAAAAAAACACGCAAAAAAAAAAAAAAGATTAAACAGGAAATAATTTAATGCTAATGATTACAGATGCCGCCTTTTCTTTCCCGATACTGAAACCTTGATTATCCGTTGATCTCGATCCTCATCTGATATTTTCCACTGCACAGTAGAACTCTTTCACAGTCAGGTGTCTTTATATGTGGACATTTCCAGATGCTACGTCTTAGCTAACGCTGCCTTTAAGTCCTGTCGGATATATCGTAATTACGAGATCAATGCCGGGACGATGTATTTTTCTACAAGCCCCGACTTACTGACTTGGGGGGCGTGTTAATTAGAAAATCTGCTGTAGGCGTCACATTCATATTTTGACTTTTTTTTTTTTCAGCAAGGCAAAATTAATGACGTAAAAAAATAAACAACACGTCAATCACCACGTCTTAACTCGTACACGTGAACCTTCGAGAAACTGACGCGCGGATCTCGTAACCGCACTACGCGTGCTTCGTCTTCAGGATTGGCCGGAGGGCTGCTTCTCAAACGCAAGCTCGCACGTCTCCGTAAATAACGAAATAACGGTTAATAAATAACACGCGGGATCGCTAATGAAGGAAGATGAGCACGTCTGCGTGATTGATGTGTCCATTCGTCTCTCGTTATGAGAAAGCTGGGGAGGAAGTGCTGAGTGGCGGAGATGTGATTACTGTGTGCAAGTGTAGATCGTAGAAAAGATTAGATTAGACACGAGCTCACTAGTGGAAAAAATAATTTCCTTATTTATTAAAAAACAAAACAAAAAAACTGTTGATAACTTTGACTCCATAAAACTGGTATGGAATTAAAATTAAAATATGCAGCTAAAACAAGTGAACGTTAGGGCTAAACCGGTTAAACCACAACTCACAGACGCTAAGAACATCATCGTACTTTTTATCCATTTATCGTTACATTTAAATGTTGTGGAATGCCTGTGTCCTTCCCTCACCGGCCTCTCTCTATTCCTCGCGCAAAAAAAACGTAAACTCGTCTGTCCGAAGATGTCGGAAAACTTAAAGCTCAAGCTTTACCTCTCACACTGGAGACTCCTTCCTTAAATGCTGAACAAACGTCACCGTATCAGTGATTACAGGTTCAGGCTGCTACTATTGAAACGATATTGTATTATATTATCGGGAAATTAACACGTTTTAGCAAAATGTCACTATTTACAAAACATCCTCTACAGGATTGCCACTCGTGTTCACGCGCCTGGTGTCACGCGTGTGATCGCACTTCGAACGCGTTCCTTTAAATGATCTTTGTGCTGTATCTTTTCCTGGTACACCAACACGTTCTTCTTTTGTCAAAGGCATTCTTAAAGGATAGCTAAAATTATAGAAACTAAGTATGAAAAATTTTGGAAGACGTTTTGCTAAAAGGTGTCCGTTTCCACCGGTGTATGGAGGCTTTGGGGACACGCTGTATGTTTGGTATTGGATTTGTGCAACTTTCTTTTTTTCAGTTATTGATGAAACGGTGTAAGACACAACACACACTCTGTATCTGAAAGAATTAAAAATCTACTTTCTGAATGGTCTTTAATTAAGCCTCTATCATTAAATGTTGATATTGTTGATTACGCCTGGTATCTGATGCATGTTTACGATAAACAAGGTCAAACAGAAAGCAGGTCAACTGTTAGAGTAAAAGACGGCCAGTTTAAAAGAGGTCAGTTTAAACAAAACTGATTTCCCCCACACACACACACCCACACACCGCGCTAAAGTCCTGACCCTAAAATAGTCACTGGGCTATTCTGACACCCCGCCTTAAATAAATAAAAATCAACCTTTCCCAAAAGAGCTTGGAACTTGCTCATCGTTCCGCTTTCTTCCAAACCCAGCCCGGTTCCACCCAGACTCAGACTTCATATTTCTCATTATGCTGTCCTACATGATTGAAGGCTTTAGCCTGGGCTTTGGCAAAGGTCACAATTATAGTTTGCGTAATTATAACGCACAGCCTCGCTGGAGGAAAAAATAGACCGAGACCTTCCCTGAAAGACGGCAATAGAAGACACACAACTTTTACCTTCATGACATCACTTATTGAAAGCATAAATGAAACTATTCATATTGTGTGGGGAAGATGAGAGACCTGAAAAAACAGAAAATGCGGACTGAAATATCGCGGTGTAACATACGATGTAACAAAAGAACGACGGAATTTAAAAATCAACTAACATGATGATGCATGAAGATGCGAGCGCTTGAAATAAATCTAATAGGAGTCTAATATTTTGTCAATATATTGCTAGTCTTAGTTGTAATCATCACAATCACTGGTTTAATTCAACAAAATGGCTTCCACACTCATTATACAGCAGCGTATAGAATAGCACTTGATCCAGCGCATCCCGGGAGATTGACTTAAAGCAGATGCATAGCCCGAGTCTGAAAACCACAAACTTTCCCTGAGTAAATATTCACATAATTTTCTGATTGTGAGTATTATATCAAGTTTATATCATGTTTACGTATTATATGTAGCAACACAATAAGGTTAAAGTTGCTCTGAAGTCCCATGAGCTGCAGCGATTTTACGTGATTTGGTTTCCTTTCTTGCAAACCCAGCCGCTAGGAGCAACTTTAGTGCATAAGAAACGTTGGGGGTAAACGAGCAACAGATCATGGTTTGTTTTCTTTTCTTCTCTCGAGCTGCACTACGTCTCATTGCCTCCTCTCTCTCTCTCTAATGCCCCTAAACGCTGCGGGCCACGCCACCCCGACTCCCACCGCTTGTTAGCAGCAGATGGTGCAGCCATTTTGAGAACGTGATTAAGACCAAAGACCGTAGGAGGCTGATCAGGACCTCCCTGTGACACACATAATGAGTCACGTCTGATCCGATTCAGATATGGGGCAGCGTGAGCTTGGACTGAAACAACCATGGCCACATTGCTGTAGCATTACACTGAAAGTTTCTATAACAACAACTTGCACAAGAACTTCTACGGCAGATGCTCCATGTAATCCAAGACTTCAGACCGTGCTGTGTTTATTATTATTATTTAAAAAAAAAAGTCGACTTATACCTAATGTTGTTACCATCCCTAAGAGGTCAGGCTAATGCAAAAAAAAATAGCTTATTGTATTCGATGTTATGATCACATTACAAACAGTATATTTCAACAAGATGTCAGATGAGCCGAGATGACAGTTAAAAAAAAAAAAACGTTTTTACCCGTCACACTTCTTCTTTACATCATGTGCTATATTTTTAATGCCGCTAGCTGTAGCGGATAGCTACATAACTTCCTCCCACCCGCTCATCCCACACGCAGCTGTCGCGTTTGCCTGGCAGTGCGTTCGGTGATGAACATATCGACTTAATAAGACCTGACAGGTCCGGGATGCTCGTCTCAAGTTTCTCTGAGGCGGGAAAGGAGGAGTGACAATCAGAATGACAGCCGTATTAATTCTCCTTTCCTGCCGTTTCCTTCGTTTCCTAACAAGTTTCACAATATTTATAACGTTCATGGGTCTGAAGTCTGAAAGTATCGTACAAGCGATTTATGCGTATAATCCAGCTAAGTCTTGTGACATTCTGTACTTTTATCCTTTCTTTGGCACCTAAACAACCTCTTAAATTCTCGTTTTTCCTCGTAGAAAAACTTGTCCTCTACGAACAGCCACAATTCCCAAGGCAGCGTTTATGCTTTCGTTTTTGTCGTAATCGGATAAAAGAGTATGATGTGTCATTATTTAATAAATAATACTCATTGTCAAATGGCTTTTTATGGCTCGTTAAAGGATGGCACGCTGAACTTTTTATCCGTTTATAGCTACAGTTATTGTCGTTGAACATCCATGAAGCTGGCTCTTGTTTTCATTTACATTGCTGTGGCTATGAACAGTCGCTCCTTACAGAAACATGTACCGAAAAAAAAGCGGAAATTTCCATGTCCTGAAGACGTGAAGTTGCCTGACACTGGAGACTCCTTCCATAAACGCTACACTTGCATACATCTCCTTGCAGAAAACTTCACCATATCAATACAAGGATGTACCATATCGATAATACAAACATTATCGAGAACAGTTTTGAATTACTTTACGTTACCGTTTCCTAATTGTGCAGTCAAAGTTCCCACAATGCTGTTTCTTTTCTTTCTTTTTTTTGGTAAATAGTCATAATTCAGCTGAAGCGATCCAGCATGAGTCATTGCGGAGCTGTGGGCCAAATGCTTCAGTGTTGAACGTTTGCCCCAATGAGTTCTAGTTACATGGTCTTGTGTGTGTGTGTGTGTGTGTGTGTGTGTGTGTGTGTGTGTGTGTGTGTGTGTTTATTGAGCAGCTGGTTTGGCGTAAATACCATCAATCTAATGTGCTGCATATGTATGCATCACAGATGTGTGTGTTTATGTGTATGGAATTGTGTTTTTTGGGCTCAAATGTCCCCCTAACAGCAAGAAAACGTATAGATGCTTGAACATTTTGTCGGCAGCGTAATGTATTTTTAATGCGTCTAAATGCTTTTTAGATACTTATTTGTATTTTATTTAAACGCTTCCAAATGCATTTTTAATGCACTCTGAATATCTTCGATATTATTAAATGATTGTGTTTACGCCTTTTCCGTGTCGACTTCACGGCATTCACAAAATCAGATTTAAGCAGCGATCCCTATCCACAGTGTCTATATTTCAGTCTAGCCACTGTACACACACACACACACACACACACACACACACACACGGCTGTTTTCTGGCAGCACCGTTGCCATGACTCCTAAGCTGAGGTCCTATCTCCCCCTTCGGCGAGGTTTAGCACGGCTTAACGAGTCGAGTCGATGCTTCTGTCTCTCCGAGTTTCCCCAAACCCGTGCTCCATTCGTGAGTCAAGCTGCTGTTAACAAACCCGACCCGACGTCGATATTTTTTACAATTTACAAAAAGTGTAAATAGCTAAAGATCAGCTGTATCGTCTCGTCCAAAATCAGCAGCTTCTGTGTGGTAACAGTAGCAAGTTGCCGTGGAATAAGAGGAAGCTGAAGCAAAGATTCCAAGTTTTCATTTACTATAGAACGACTGTTTATAGTTACTTTTAATCTCACTTGCGTCACAGCAGCTATAGTCATTCCCTCGCCAGCCATCCTTTTTTCCCTCCCTCTTAAAGTTACAAAGACCAAAAAAAAAAAAAAAAAAACCCTTTTTAAAAAGTTAGAGCTTTACTACTGACACTGGAGACTCCTTCTGTAAATGTTAAATAAATCTCGGGCACATCATCGATTACACAAATGACACACGCTACACTCGCGTTACAGCCGGAACTCCTGTCTGGGCTGCTGTTCTAGAAAATGAATCGACACCTTCTCAGCAGCGCCGTGGTTTAAATAGCCATAAGATGAAATAATATCAGTGACCCGCAGCTACAGGACACTTACGCCACATTGATGAGAAAGCTACAGGGAGTTAGAGGAGCGGCTCAGAAACAATGAGCCGATCTATTCATCTCTCGCCTCCTCATAAAGCAGCGCAGAAGATGGAACGAGCGGAGGAAGCTCCAGAGACGGCACTCGTTTTTTTTTCAATCCCCCTCAATGTGACCAGACAATAAAAGAGCGACTGATAGTGCTGCGAGGGAGGGAGAGAGAAGAATGGAAGCGTCTGACAGAGAAAAGTGAGGGCTCGTCCGTCTTGTCCGTCACTCTCGATATGAGCCAGTCTATCACAATCACGATCTCTCTGACCTTTTGCTGCATACTCTCTCTCTCTTTTTTCCCCCCTCTCTAGCTTTCTCTTTGACTCACTCCGTATTCAATCCCTGCGAGACACTTTTGTGTTTAAAGATCACGCTTAGCATGCAGACGCAGCTCATCGGGAGAAATTTTCACTCGTCTGCCATTCACACCATCCCCTGCTCGTCCGTGCTTATGGGGTCCGTGATATTTTAAAGGATTTTGAGGACCTTGGGCGTCAACAAGGACTTTTTTTTTTTTTACAAGATGTCTGGAATATACGTCTCACTTTCTGCACCTGTGGATGGTCCTACATGAACACCTAAAGATTCCTGAGAATTCTCACCTACACACACACATTATACACTGATATAGCGGTGATATAAATGTATAAATAACAAGCGCTGGACTACTCATAATGCTGCTAGCTGAATAGCCACCCATAAACAAACACTCAACGTTAGCTGTGGTATTAATAGCATACTGCAAGTTCATCATTATCCGTTATACTGATGGCACAGTATCGTGTAACGTGATTCAGAAATCAACAACTGTCTTGCCCCGAATGTGATTTATAATCGCAGAAGAGGACAGGTTTCGCTGAGTCTGTTTCGTCTCAGGGACTTCTTCCTCGCCACTGTCGCCTCTGGCTTGTTCATTAGGGATCTAAATATAAATCTACATCTGGATTTCTGCAAGGCTGCTACTGGTAAAAGCGTTGCACAAATAAAACAGAATGGAATTGAATTTATTTCCCTCTCCTCTGTACAGATAAGAGGCCCCGATCCCCGCATGGCTCCAAGATATGAAGACATTGATCGACATTATGCATCTGCACCCAGGTACCTGTGTGTGTGTGTGTGTGTGTGTGTGTGGGGTGGTGGGGGGAGTTTTACAAGGTATACGTGAAATCAATATCTTGCAAAGAATTTGACAGGAATTGCGGGATTTCACCCAAGACCCTTGATCGGTACAGACTGTTCGACAAACCTCGACTTTGGTGTGCTGCTAACTTCACGTCCAGCTCTAATTCTGAGCGCGTCTCAGAGTTACTGTCACTGGTTTGGTGCTTCCTCACCCAGTTGCTATTTCAGTAGTCAGAACTGAATGTTTCCCTGCGCTGATGATGGTGAAGGGTGTGTCACTTCAAACCTATTTTGAAAATTTCCAAAACTGTTACCGTCACCACCAAAATGGCATTTTCCTGAATTAAAACTCGTGTTCCATTTCTTCCAGCTCAGTTTAGTAAGTCTGCACTCTCATTGTCACCACCACATGCCAACACAATTAGGCTGTCCACTACAGATTCTGCCCAATCAGCATGAAATTTGGCTCACGGCATCATGTGACCAAAGCCAACGAAAAAAATTTTCTCCGATTTTTTGACATGCTGGATGGTCCGTCCATAATGTGCAAAGAATATGACGGAGAAGTCGCTAAACAGGAAGTAAGGCCATTTACGTACTGACACCAGTGACCAAGAAGGTTTGAGTTATCTCCTTGGGAGCAAGTCCTGATGGTCCCACTGGGTTCTGGTCTTCCTCCAATATCTAACAGCACTAATACCAGCCTTGACAAATTTATTACCAACATAAAAAGAAATGCGATGCTTTAGAGACTTGCATATTAGAGAACACCCACAGACCAGAAAAATCACAAGCAGACCTGGAAAATATGCCAAAACTATTGACCCAAAATCTATAAATGAAAGGTCAGAGTAGTCAGCTAAGCTAACTCCTTTTTATAAGTCTATCTTTATATTTTAGAGCATATGGTGTGTTCTAAACAAATACGAACACAAGGCACTTGATGAGATTAGAGCTTAAAGTCATGCGGATGAAAGGTTGCATCACACGGTTAGATATGAAGCTTATGGTACAAAGACCATTTTTATTCATCCTTAGTAACTGCCTGGTCAGGGTCCCGGGGGTATAAATTAGGCTATTAGTTTGTTTATATTTTGGAAGGAGAACTAAATAAATTCACTGGAACAGAGCAGGCAGGTACACACACAAATAACCATCTGCAGTTGAGACTCATTATGAATAATTATAATTGTGGAGTGATGTAGCTGAGGTTGAGGAACTGTCAGAGCCAGAAGTGTTTCCCAGCTACAGTGGTAGGGTTCACAGTGGTAGGCAAATGGTCACGCCCACTTCTGGCTTAAATCCAGTTACAGGTGTATATTCCATATATTGGTACGATGCTTACTGGGGAACACCTCCACCCCCACCACCCCCACACACACACACACACACACACACACACACACGTGCGCAGGCTAATCCTCTTCCAAGCACCTAATTAAATCTGGAGTGTTTGCTTTTCTGAGAGCTTTGCCCATAACCGGCCATTCACCTGATCCTCTTCCCAGGAGAGTGTGTGATCTGAACAGGAAGCCTGTAAAGCTCTGCTGGCTCCAGGCCAATAGCCTAAGTGGCTCGATGAGGCCTCAGCAAGAACAAAACACACACACACACACACACACACACACACACATACACGACAACACAGAGGACAACGTGAACTAACATTGCCGCCATTACTTCATGAAAGGTGTGTTACTATACAGGTGAATCAGGAATGCGAAACATGGGGAATGGGCATGGCTGGAAATTCCTGCTGCGTAAGCAAAGAACAATAAAAGTGAAGGATGATGAAAAACACTCTGTTACCATTACGATGTAATCCAGTACCCAATGAGTGTTTCTGTCTGAAAACTCAGACACTCATGAGAGCGGCGATTTAAATTTCCTCTTACTCCACGCTATCTTGTTTTGCTGTGTCCCCCAAAATAAAGTGCCTCCTCCTTCCCCTTCTCATTCTACAATAAAGGGCACTTTAAACCAGATGAAATCACATTTTTCTAAGCCGAAGTCCGTAGCTCCGTCCCCTCAGGCTCGCTCTCTCTCTCTTACTCTCTCATTTGAGCCCATTTCCTTTCAAATGGCTGCGGCGCCTCGACTGCATTAGCATATATTTCCCTGTGCACTTTTACTGTGTGTGTGTGTGTGTGTGTGTGTAGGGGAGTGAAAGGCTGCAAGCGATTTAATAGAAGCATTAATGGTTGTTCAGCCTTCACACAAGACTCCCTTAGGCTGTAGCTGTTCCTTTTAAACGCTCTCACTGAGGATCCTCAGCGGCCGTATGAGCAGCAGCACAAAAGCCGTGTGATGAGAAAGTCTCTTCATCTAACAGGGAGAACAGCTGTATTTATGTCCTCATTGATCAAAAAGTAAAAATTATGCTCATTAACCTACATTTACGCTCCACGTGTTCACACCGGAGTGCGCCGCTACGAGTTACCGCTCCAAGAGAGTTGTTTTTCTCCCTCCAATAAAACGGCAGATTGGCCAATCGACATGTGAATCTGGAATGATTGACAGTCGAGTCTGTGTTTTGAACTCGCTGATATTAACTGACCCCTGGAAGCCCCGCCCCTTTTCCCTAACTCAACTAAGACAGACGAGAGGCAGCTTTCCCTTCCCCCAAGAGCTTGGTGGTTACCGTAAAACCCTGTATATATGTACACTCCAGTTTCTAGCTTAGAGAAGTAATTTGTGAAAGAGCCGCTGTAGGACTGAGTGCTACTCGTGCTCTGGGTTTGCAACGCGCGTGGAAGTCCCTCGTGTTGCCAAAATGCGTAACCTACAGCCCACTATACGATTTATACACACCGCTCATGTTTAAAAGTTTCATTTACATGTTTCGTACTAGCTTCATTTTCAGAATAGGTAAGAAAATGCAAACTAACTGTGCTAGCTAGGTACACTCTACTACTTCGCTTCAAGATTTCTTTGCCACTTTACAGAGATTTACCTAATTTTGATAAATTCGCATGTTGCCGAAATCGTGGCTGGAAGTCGCACCAGTATGTAGAAAATGAACGTTTGCTTGTTGCGTTGTCGCTTGCTAGTGCAAACATAAGACTCGGGTAATTATCCATTATCCTTCATAATTAAGTTCTCATGCTAAATTTGGTTATCATTCTTGTGCCCATGTACCATACAGACCAAGCTGAGTCATGTGGGCGGAGCTAAACACAGTGCATAAAATTGATTTATCAAACACAGCTGTCGTGCTAATGTACAGTTTACGATTTCTGACTCCTTTCTATGCCGATACAGGACACACCTGTAAGATGTCTTGCATTTTTAGCAAAAACAGCAGTCAGATTGACCACAAAATTAATATTCACCTGGTGGAAAGGACGTGGGAGGTGAAAGATGCACATTTGCTTCTAGTAGCGATTATTTTCTCGTCACGTATACATCATCTGAGTGAAAATTTGACGTGTGACTTTAAGCAAATGTTGATCCTGTGAGCCAATAGAAGCCAAGTGGCCTTATTTCTTGCTATAGAATTGAAACATATTATTACGACTATTATTACACCGAAGAGGAAAATCCGCCAGACGTTCATCTCCAAAAGAGATGTTTTTCAGGATATTTTGAGAGAGCATGTGTTTTGCATAACTCATTCATTTCAAAAGCTAGCGCCTTCAGGTTTTTTTTTTTCTCTCTCTCTTTCTTCTTTCACTGCATTACTCTGTGCTTTTATTGCATTTCTGGTCGCCGTCGCCGTTCCGCCTCCGTGCGCATCAAGCCGCGCCGTAACGTCGTTTGCCTCGAAACAGAGCGACTGTAATGAAATCAGCGTCGAGGAAATGAAGCCTCGCCGCTCCGCCGTCCGCTTGCGTCACCGTCCCTCGAGGGGAAACTCCTGCCGCTTTCAACGCGAAAATATCACGAGCTGTAGAGTCAGCAACAAGCAAATAACAAATGTTAAACATTTTCACGTAATCCCAAAAGGAAGGAGGTTTCCTCAGGGCATAAATAAATGAAATAACAGATTATTTTATTATTTATTAAATTAATAGGAATGCATGGGCGGTGTTTATGTATTTATACATTTAATGAAGCGGTAAAGTGTATCTGATTTCAGCAAGCGCTCTTGACTAATCCCGTGTACTCCTGAAGTGCCAGCTGCGTGTGTGTGTGTGTGTGTGTGTGTGTGAGAGAGAGAGAGATTCTACGGAGGAAAGCTCAAGAAGCCGGGGTCAAACAAGGAACCGAGAGAGGAATTTCCTTCCGAGGATTTCAGGCAGGTGCAAGAAGTTTGGCTCATGCGAGTCGGTTTCCCTCTCGTCGTAAGATGGAAAATATGTTCGTGTACACACAAGCGCGCACACACTTTCGCACACGCACTTACAGAATTGGACGCGTACAGTTTCTCAAGGGATGGAGTGTTAATGGGAGGAGGTATGAGACAGATTGATTGCGTGACATTTCATTCCCGCAGTCCTACTTGTCCGTGTGTGTTAAGACGACTTGTGATTTATTAAAAGGTCCTCTGCGTATATACACTCAGACGCACACAAACACACACACAAACACACACGAGGTTGGTCACAAAGACAGACATATGTTCTCAATCATGCTTTTATTACTGTGTTCCCACACACACATGCATACACACAGTAGAAAGTCTCGTATATTCTGACACACACTTCGTAGAGCTTAGACTCCATAAACCATGGTGCTTGTTTTGCACACACCCAATGCTGCTTCATCAGCACACACACACACACACACACACACACACACACACACACACACAAAACACACACACAAAACACAAAGTTTCTCACACTTCGGCTGGGTGATTATACAAGGTCACAGGTTCACAACTGTGTTAGTCACTGGTGTGTGTGTGTGTGTGTGTGTGTGTGTGTGTGTGTGTGTGTGTGTATGCATATAAGTCAGTGTTAATGTTTAACAGCCTCTAGACCACAGCCTCTACTTTCCCTGACTCCAGCTTGTATACCGTAACCACAAACCAAGTTCTCCGATGCCTCCTTGATTACAAACACGGCAGACAAACTGGGACTCGTAGTTCATTCGGCCTGCCCACCTTCGTGCGTTTCGCGTATGAGCGCCGCGATTTTACCGCTGGAGTACACTGCTATGAGTTATTCTTAAAAAAATACACCAGATGAGTCGTCTTTCTGACCCACCATAAAAGCGACTAATGATCTGCGTGAATCTGAAGTGACTGACGGCTGCATCGGTGTTCTGAACTCGCCGATATCGACACCCTGGAAGCCCCGCCCCCTTCCCCCGTCTTACTTTAGTAATCTCTCATCTCGACTCGATTTTCTCACATCATTGCTTTCTGTCATGGGAAATGGAGAAAGATCATTAAAGTGAAATACAATCCACTGATTCATGTTTGACATTAGACACGTATATAGTTTACATCAGTTATTAGGGGATGCCACAGAAAAAGGTTGAGTAAGTTCTACAGCGCTTTTACTGTATATAAAACCATCTTCTGGAACGTTGTGTACATTCAGTAAACCGGCTCACATGAGCTCAGTGATTGCTATGGAATATTTCTGCAGGTCATGATGTTGGTAAATAAATTGTTGAGGAAATTACAATAAATGGGGAGTTCGATATTAAAATCCCACCTGATCTGGGTGACGTAAGGAATAAAACACCTGGGGTGTGCTGTTATATAATCAGCACGGTTACTGTTACCGCCTCCAATAACGCAGTACGATGTTTTGTTTTCAGTGTAGCTCTTTGACAAGTCACTTGTCTAGAGTAGCGACTGGAGTGCGTGTACATATACACAGGGTTTTACAGTAACCACCAGGCTCCTGTGCCGTTTGTCTGTTTTAGCTAAAACGCAGACACTAGAAAAGTTCACATGACCACTTTTTCTTCATATTCTACGAAAACGATTAATTAACTACGAATGTGGCATCCATAATAAATATAGTTAACTGATGTTAGCTATATACGTGTCTAATGTTAGCGAAATCAAACATATACTGATGGTTCACTTTAATGAACTCGAAACATTTCCCGTTTACTACGACAGAAAGCAAGAGCACAACTTTCAAGCAGGAAAATCGAGACGAGATGAGAGATTACCAAATGTGAGTTGAGAAAGGGGGCGGAGATTCCAGGTGGCGTTATCATCAGTGAGTTCCAAACACCTACGCAACCGTCAGTCATTCTGATTCAGAAACTGACTGGCTCATTTACTGGTTTTATTGGGGGTGTAGTTTTGAGTGATAACTGGTAACAGCGTACTTCGATGTTAAAATGTGGTGCACCTACGCAAAAGGTTGACCGGTTTGCATTTCGTGATGAATTTCCGTATGTGCAAGACACAAGTGCATTGTGTTTATTAGGGGCTTTCCAATAATCGCAATCAATAAACAATATCCCAAGGAAGCGTCAGTACACAAGCTGACACAGCCAACCCAGGCTTATCCGCAGTTAGAACTGGGAATGAGGGACTTGGAAAAAACAATGATTAAAGAAAAAAGACTTGCGATTCAGAATATGAACACAACCACTGATCAGGGCGAAAATAGAGAAAAGGTACCTCTTTGAGGTTTTCTTCACCAGGGACGTGAAGGTAGTGTTGATGTAAAACTCAAATGAGGTGCAGCAATTGTCCTTAAGTCTAATCGAGTTTGAAAGGTGGACTATGTTTACCTTCGCAGGTGGAAGATGCATTCCAAAGGTACAAAGGACACAACGTTGAGGATCACATCCTCGTGACAAGCAAGAGTAGAGTTTAGTAGCAATAAAGAAGCAAAACACAATCGCTACACTTACAGTCATGTGGTTGATTATGATTTGTCGTTGGAGATGGTGGTAGTGGTAGCTGACGTATAATTTAACCGTAACTTCTCAATACAGCTTCATGCAATCTGATTTCGTGTCTCAAATTCAGTGGATAAGAGCAATTCAAAGACAAATCTAGCATGAATTAATGTGTGCGCCGTACTCAAACTCCTTAAGAATGTCTTCGTCATTCGCTTATCTTTTCACTCGGATTCTCGCTGACATTTCCTCTCTCTGTCTCCCTCCTGGTGGTAATACTTGATAATTCTTTATCTCCAAAATTCCTTACACAACCCCCTCACCCCCCAAGGCTCATGTTCAAGGCTGCAGTATTTCTGTTTGCAGTGCTTGGGTGGTCACGGCCGCCAGACACACTGGCTGTGTTGCTGATGGACAGAACACACACACACACACACACAGTCCTGCTTCTACAAGACCACATACAGCAACAATATTAGCGATGAATCAACCCTTGACGTGACCCCCCCACAGAGTTCTGTAGAGAAAATATACCATAACTAACAAGTGTATGACAAGCTCGGATACCAAAGGTAAACGAATGTGCTTGTTAAGCATGGACCTTTATAAAATATTTATCAGCAGAAAGTCAAGGTGAGTGAACTTGTTATAAGCTCTAAAACATTTCATCTCTTTCCCGTCAGTATTGTGCTCATCCCTAACTGAAAGCATAAACCCCAAAGCAACGGTCCGACCTCGCTGATAAACAAACAAGACATCGGGTTTGGAATTGTATCATCTTAGTCTGTTTAAAAAAAAAAAAAAAAAAGTGCCCTTGTAAGTCTTGACAAATATCCTTATGGGTTTTTCTTTCTTCCCTCTAGACGAATGGCTGTGGAAGGCCACAAAGAAGCGGACCGCTACCTGAACCCTAGTCCGACCTACAACGCAAACCAAAACCCCCAGCCAGGCTCGAATCGTCTTGCCGTATCCCGCTCTGGACCTCTTCGATACGACCTGCCCCCATCCTCCTCTCCAGGCCAGCAGGGGGTACCAAGCTACGAAGCTGCGATCAAAGCTGGCAGTCGCGTGGCTGGTCCCAATCAGTATGGTGCATATGAAGACGGGCAGTACCCGAACCATCGGACCAAGAACCCAGCCATCGGAGCTGTGTAGAATAAAAGTAGGCTAATTTGAAGTAGGGTAGGGTATAGCTAGCCAGCCTTTAAACCTATTCTTAAAGGTCTTCGTATAGTAAAACGTTCTTTCCTAAAGTGGGTCTATTCTGAATCACTCTCTGCAAGGTAAACCCTCTTTGAAGACAACTTACAAAATCTCTCGTAGCAGTCAAGGTGACTAAACTTGGGTTCTGTGCTTTAAGTTCATCCATAGAAGTAAGGGTCAGGGTAGGTTTCTCAACATCTGTTTAGGTCTGCAAGGTAAACCATCTTTTTTTTTTTTTTTTTTTTTTT
>CM041000.1:1444298-1454531 GCA_022985145.1 Pangasius djambal | reverse complement strand
AGCACCAACTTGAGGAACCATTTGGCTGCTAGATTGAACATAGTGTTGAATAATGCAAGCATAATCTCAGAGCCACATTTAGTAAAAAGCTATTCCTAATTTGGAGCAGGGCAGGGTAGAGTTAGCAACCGTTCAAAAAGGTTCTAGTTGCAAGAATATCCCATTTCAGGGAATCTTTCATGACAACTTTGCGGTTTTTAAGTATAGACCTAGCAAAATCTCTTGTAGCAGTCGACTCGACTTTCCCCTCATCCACAGGCTTCTTCAGTTCATCCATACTTCAAGGTCCCTGTTTAACTACGTATCCAAAGAACCTTTAGGTAGCTCTTTTTCCAAGGCTCTACACCAATCCAGAATGTAGGTAGCTTCAATATTTAAAGATTCCCCAGACAGACAAATCAGGAAACTTTAGGTTTCTAGATTTAACCTAGTGTTGAATAATACAGGCATAATCTCTGAGTCCTGCTGAGTAAACCTAGCACTGGTTCTGGTTCCGGTTCTTGCCTATATCTGGGAGTTTCTAAAATTCTGAAGGAACATTTTATCTGCCTGATTTAAACAACGATGTAAAAACGATGTAGGTTCACCAAATCCTAGATGTCGAAAAAAAAACATAGTAGTTCTTTATTGTTGATGTTGATAGTTTGCCATGTTGTAAATATTCCCTTCCACTTATTGTGGTATATGCTGGAGAGATTCCCTTTTGTCTCGTCCCAGAGGCTTGGACTACAAATCGATTTGTATACTTCGTGTTGTTTTATATAATCCTTATATAATTCCTGGTGCTGTTAGAGTTTAGTTTGTCTGTAGATAAACCGCTTGTCTGTGGTTTTCGATGGTCTTTATCTGTGTGGTTTCCCTCATAGCTTAAAGCTGTGGTTTGCCAGTCTGTGTTATCTGATGACTAACAGTCTCTGTTTTCTCTCTGTATTATCCCCAAGACTCTTGCTCTGAGCAGAACGACACCAGAATTTAGATGGTTAACAAGAAAATGAGGACGTGTTACCAATTAGGTTCCGAATTTTCGTCGTCTTGTTTTTTTTTTCTTCCATGTAGCTATGCTTGAAGCTGTAAATCTTATTATTTTGCTTCCCTTTAATGAAGGAAGCTCCAGGGTGAGTGCAGTGCCAAATGAAAAATGGAAAAAAAGAGGAATGCAGTGTGAAATTGTGTGAGGAGGTTGTCAGTTTTTTTTTTATTATTAAACCTTTCTCGATAGATAAGATGATATCTGTTTGCTTTTTTTTTTTACTGTGTTTTTATGGTGAGACGGATCCTGCGAATTTACGATGGAGAATTTTGCACATTTAAAAAAAATAAATAAATAAATAAATAAATAATAACTCTTCTTACAGAGTATCACCTTTTTTGGTGTAGAAATTCCAAACACAGCCATTTTGTCACCTTCCCGGTCTTTTCATGTCGCGTGTGAACGAAGTGTGAAATTTCTGCAGCGGCATTTGAACCGGAAATGGAAGGTACTTTGCATTCTGCTTTTCTTTCCGTGTATTTATTTCAAAGTTTTATTTTTAAAGAGAGAACAAATTATAAAGAAGCTATGATAAACGTGTGTGTGTGTGTGTGTGTGTGTGTGTGTGTGTGTGTTTCATCCAGAGGAATAAAAGGATTATCTGAATGTGTTAATATATTGAGAAATCGATGTGACAACCTTGTATCATCGATGAACGAGTTGATTCTTTGTTATTGCATGTTTTTAAGAATGTTTTGCATTAAAAATAAATATCATTCATTAATGTGTTTGTTTTATGAGAGTGTATTAGATAAGCTTAATGTGTAACAGTTTATAGATAATTTTTGTCTAACGACCAAGCAAACGATTTGCCCTTTATAGTAAGGGGTTAATTATAAAAAAAAAAAAAAAAAAAGTAAACTCTTTAAATTAATTGCTCACGATAAATTATACCTTCTTCAAACACACTCATCTGAGATGACTAAGTAATTAACATTGCAGATGACACTGAATCATATTCTTCTAATTAAGGTTTGCAGTAGCTGCCTGTGTGATTAAGGTATAAAGGATCTATTTGGGGAAAATCGCACTTGATTAGAAAATTAGGCTGGAAAGGTTTGTGCTCGAGTTAAATTGGTGTTATTATGAGTTTAATTAGAGAGAGCGGAGAAAAGAAGAAAAGTTGAGAATGGATTCGCACTCCAAGCTTGGTTTAACTGCAGAATACCTTCAGACAAAAACGCTAAGAATTCTAATCAACGATTTTGACTCTTAGATTTCCATTAAAAATTAGATTAAAAAAAAAGAATAATACGATGATTGTTACCTATGAGATGTTGAGTTTAAATCCTGAGGATGCCACGGCCATCCATGGCTGCGAGTCTAAAGGGCAAAGCTGTCTGTGCTCTCTGGGTGGGAGGGGCAAACTCTCTCTCTCTCCACTGTCAATCACAGCGACGCCAGCCAATCGTGGGCATCTGCGAGCTCATGTACGAGTAATGACGTGTTCGGTTGACTTTACATGTCTCAGAGGAAGCGCGTTAGCCTTCACTTTGCCTGGTTAGTGAATGGGGCGTGGCTAGTGGGTGGGAATCAGCAAATATCCAAACCAAAAAAAAGTTGTCTAAATTAAAGCATTCTCACGTCATTTTCATCAAATACATTTGTTTTTCTTAAAGTAGAGACGTCAGAGGGTATAATTTATAGAAAACTTTTAATTTGGGGCTGTTTTCTAGAACATCCGATGGGTTTTCCCAGACCGCCACGCATTTATGAATCACTTGAGGCTTTCTTTTGCGAGAGTTTGTCGGAAGTATGTTTTTTTCTTTCTCTGTTTGGTCGAGCGAAGTAAAGAATGCCGATGTCCTCCTGGTTGCTTGTTCACCGTGACACACACACACACACGCGCGCGCGCACACGAATAAAAAAACTGAAAATAACCTCGGCGTGTAATAACCTTGGCATGTGTGCTCGGGCTACAGATTTGTCCACCACTGATCGATAAAATTTCTTCCGCGGCATCATTAACGATGCCGACGTAACAGCGTTATGAACAGCATAACTATGTCAGATTTCGACATCGTGGTCTCTTCCATCCGAGCTCTCTCGCACTGAAATGATCAGGATTAATGGGACGAAGAATCAGAATGGATCCTGTGAAAACGAAACGCACCCTTCAGCACTTTCGGTCCCATCCAAGCACATCCCGTACCTCCGTCTTCAACCCCTCGTTTCTGTCTATTACCTTCCCTTCTATTCATGCGTCTCAGCCCGTGGAGTGGTTTTACTCATTTCATTACATCCCCATTATGAGGAAGTACACTCCAGTCTGAGGCTCCGTAGCTCATCAGGACCTTATCAGTTGGAGCTGGAATGTTCCAGATGGAATTTTTATTTATTTCTGCCCAGAGACACGCTGACCTGCCCTTCACCTGCGCTGAGTAAATCTCAAGGAATCCATGAACTGAATGCTGATTTGACTAGGAGCCTAAAAACATCATTTCTTTCCCCTGCAAATTTCAAAACACAAGACATACTGTTATTTATTAATTCTAGCTACACCACAGCGCTGTTAAATTCTGCATTCCGATTGGTCAGAGAATGTTGATTCATTTTCTACAACAGCAGCTCTGACAGCAGTTTCAGCAGCAAGCTGTGTATTAATGCGCTCCTGTTCATTCGTTATCGTTTCCATAGTAACGGTTTAATCACAGGGACACGTTACTTACTAAAAAAAAAAAGCTACTTAAGGATGAAAAACGGGTGATATTTCTCATTGATATGGAGCTGCTTTCTGTAAGATGTTTTATTGAACTTTTATGGAAGGAGTCTCCAGTGTCAGAAAGGTTTCTCGGCTGCGTTTTTTTTTTTTTGTTTTTGTCTTTTTAATTTCAAACGTGTGACTTGGCGTTACAGGAAAACATCAAAACAGCAGCACGGTGTGATGAAGGGAGCGTGAACTCCTCTGTCCTGAAGATGTCGGAAAACGTTACTCGGACTGTTACAAAGCGCTGACACTGGAGACTCCTTCCATAAACGTTAAAGTTCACCATGTTAACTCCCTGTGAATGAGCTGTTACTATAGAAACAGCTATATCACATATAAAACGAGTGCATTAATACAAATTACAGAAACTTGATCAGCACCTTCTGACCAATCGCAATCCACAAGCAATATTGCACGGGGTAACACAGGCATTTTCTCAGACAGCTAAAAACGCTACGCTGAGCATAACTTGTTTTCGTTTTTTGATAAACCAGGACCAGACCTAGTTACTATCTTACGGTCCACCGTTTGTCATGGTTTGGAGATTATCGTGAAAGTTAAAGCAGATTAAAGTTACAGGATCAGTTGTGCTTTGGGATCCGCCTGCGACTTTGGCCTCTGAGGAGCTCGGGGAACTGATTGCAGATCAGCGTTTGCGGTTTTGAAATGCTTTCCACTTCGAGTTATCCATCTTCCTTTCAGCATTACTATGGATGTGTCACTAGGTCTGTGTGTGTGTGTGTTTCAGCTGAGCTAAGCTCCAGCTAGCAATAGTTTCATTCTCCTCATACCAATACCAGTAACACTGCTCTGGTTATTTATCCGTCATATTCATCATATTTATATTGACTATTATGTTTCCTTAAAACCGGACCAGGAATAACTCGAGCGTGGAAATGTTGGCCTTTATTTAGGAAGGCCTCAAGCTAGCGGCTAACACACACACACACACACACACACACACACACACACCATGACCTTATTGACGGGATGGGAGGGAACGCGCTGGCGGTTCCAGCCCCATGCCAGGTGTTTAGGTTGGCAGAGGAGGGAGGGCCGCTCGTGCCCCAGATATCAGCCCCAGTATCGGGTTCCTCCAGCGTGATAAAAGGAACGTTCCTGTTAGCCTTGCGCTAAGACCCGCGGCGCCCAGCCAAGACATGCTCCACTAAGGCCCCGTGCTCTCGGAAGAGGGAGGAAAATGTCCCTATAGGGAGGCGTGCACAACTTTATTTGGCAAGCTTTCATGATTTAACGTGATGCTTCTAATAGTGTTGGTGGAAAAATAACTTTTTTTAAAAAGGTCGTGTGTGTTTATGAATTAAATATCATATTATTATTCCATTCAATAACATATATTCTTTGAATTACTTCATACTCATTTTTTTTTTTACAATCTATTTTTAATTTTATTCCATTTTTTCCCCAAAATCTATATGTGCATGTATCTCCTTAGACTTCTTTTTGCTTCATCTTTTATTGTATCCTGTGTGTTCTATTACATTACCTTTTAAATGCGTAATTTTTTAAATCATGACTGAATACGTAAAGCGAAGGTTTTGCGATACTCAGTCACTTACGCAGTAGAACCGAGGTTCTCTCTGTGGGGTTTTTTTTTGTTGTGAGGGGATTTTGGAGCGGGATGTGGGAGAAGCCTTCGTCTCGCTTTTCTTTTTCACAGTGTGGAACAGTAATGTTCAATTTATGTGGATAGGAAGTAGTCTAGCTAGCTAGCTGAAGATGAAAGAATGCTTCGGAAGTACTTCGGGTTTAACAGCGGTAGGAAAAAAAAAAGAAGCGACGTCTATAATTGAAGTACATCGGAAAAGGGCACTTGTGCGGGAAATCGGCTCCATACGGCATGAAACAAAACAAACAAAAAACCCCAAAAACAAACAAAGCACGCGACATTTGAACATGTTGTACTTTCTATCTGTTCATACGTATCTGTAATGTTCAGAATAAGTTGTTACCTGACCAGCTTTTCGCTTTTCTCTCTTAAAAAGAAGAAGAGGAGAAAAACGCAGCTTGTCGTGTTACACAGAAGTCGTGACTCACGCTGGGAAACTTTCGGGATTGATTTAACGAAACACAGCGCTGCTACTTGGATGCCAAAAACACTCCAGCGTGTAGATTTTCATGTTTGGCCAGTAACCAAGACCCTGCACTCATGATCACATGGTCTGTTTTACAGCTATAACACACATGCGCGAGTAAACGACGTTACTGTATTCGGCACGGATTCAGAGGCGGTATTGCTGTCATTCCAGAACCTTCCACGACCATTACGAGCCGTTTCTAGGATCCAGGATAAGTAGGCATGTGTTTCGTCATACGTATGCGTTAAATGAAATGATCCTTCTCAGACAGGCTCTTCAACGTTCCAATAAATCACGTCTCCGGATCCGGTGTGTTTTCGCATTCCGGAATTCCACATCGCCCGGTGTACGGTTACTGTAGAAACCAAAACACCGATCTGGTGAAAGTTTCCAGACAGAGAATTCCGAACCACCAGGTGCAGAACGAAGCAGCGCGCACACACACACACACACACACACACACACACACACGATGAGTGTATTCATCAAGTCCTAAGAAACCTCACCCGCTCATTAAGACAAGCCATCGGTGGCTAATTGAGACTGGCATGATGTAAATAAATTCCGGGGTCACGCTCGCTGCTCCGATTTCCGCTCAGATGGCTCTCGTCCTTTACCAATCCGGTCGGTTTGATTCCACATTTCACGGCTGGCAGGAGGATCATGATGCTCATTTGTGCGAGAAGAAAATTAGGCTCATTTATAAAACACTCAAGTTCAACAGTACTGAAGATTTGAGAGAGAAACGTTTGAGGAAAAAAAGAGCCATATGATTAGATATACGTACAGAGCAGTCTGTGGTGTGCTGTTAAAGGAAAATAATCGACATCAGAGTCGCGCGACGGACAAAGTTACCATCACGACCCTGAAGTTTAAGATTTTCCGACAGCAGCATGTTTTTATTCGCTGTACATCCGAGCAAATCGCAACACGATTACAATTAAATATTAATTAAAGAATGACACGTTGTACTTTTTAGCCCTTTATAGCTACGTAAAACAAGTTAGCATTTATATTTACATAGCTATAAACAGTTGTTCCTTCAAAAAAAACAAACAAAAAAAAAAAAAAACGCAGCTTGACGTTACCAAGAAACCGCGAAACGTAAATTTCCTGAAGATATTTTCGAAAACCTTCGGAAAAAACAAAACAAAAAAAGTTACTGCTTTACCCCTGACTGTTACAAAGCTCTGACACTGGAGACTCCTTCCATAAACATTAATAAACATCATAAACGGTTTTTTTTTTTTTTTTTTTTTAATCTGTTTATATCGCGCATCCTCCCATGTCAGTGAGCTGTTACTATGGCAACGATAACGTACTAGAACAGCGAAGTGGTTAAACGAAATCGCAGTTTAATTTCTCCCCTCTGGTGTTTACTCTTGAAGCTGAAGAGATTAAACACCGCGACAGTAATGTTTAGAAAGATTAAAAAAACAAAAAAAAAAACAAGGTTGTCCTTTTCATATCTTCGTTTTTCTACCGCCGTGTTTATCGGCGTGAGTTTGCGTTTGCGCTTTTCTCCCTCCATACAGACGCTCGACGTCGCTGTTATCTGCTGAAATGCCCGAATGCCACTGCGTTTCTGACCTTCAGCGGTTCAACTTGTAGACAAAACAACGGCCCACAGGCACTTGTGACTATCTACAAACACCCATCCCCCATCACACACACACACACACACTCACACACACACACACACACACACACCCAGAGTCACCCACAACCCCCGTGACTACCAACTGCTTGCCCTTCTCACTCACCCCCTCTTCTCTCGTTCGGCGTAAACTTTCCATCGCTCCTTCGCTCCGTCGGCTAGAGTTACTCGTCACTTGACCCGGCGTGTAATATCGGCCGTTTCAACGTTACACAACGCCGTGCGCTACTTCTCTTTGTCTCAAACAGCTGTGAGAGCTCACGGTGTACGCGTACAGCTTCGCTTTTCACACGCGGTGACACTAAACGCCTGGTAAAAGCTCAGGAAACGTCTAGAACGCTAAAGTGCACTAATTAAAGTGACAAAACCCACCAGTGCATATTCATCTTTATAATGGAATGAACACGTGATCTTTAACGTTTCCCCACAAACGTCTCGCCGTTGCTGATAGCGGCGCCGATGAGAAATTCACCCTCGCTTCTTCTCTACCCAACGACGGCCATGCAGCGGCGCTTTAGTCTTTTACTCTCAAACAGATCAGCTTCCAGAGCTTCAACTTTCACGCTTTCGTCCGCTCG
The DNA here is from genome assembly GCA_022985145.1 of Pangasius djambal. Classification (NCBI taxonomy): domain Eukaryota; kingdom Metazoa; phylum Chordata; class Actinopteri; order Siluriformes; family Pangasiidae; genus Pangasius; species Pangasius djambal. Next base: position 1,446,460 of record CM041000.1, on the reverse strand, counting down.
TAGATCGACCGGCTAACTAGCTGTTGTGTAGCTGCGTCGCACTCCGGCACAGCAGCAACGCCGCCGCTCATACTACGCTTTCTGCGATTTGTCATCGTTGTGGCGTTTGACGTCACGGGGAAAAAAAAAAAAATTGTGAAGAAAAGTTCTTGCTCTTATTGTTTTTGTTTTTCAGGAGCTCACCTAAAAGCGAAACCACTTACGTTCGAGATCGTTTACTTTTTTTTTTTTTTTTTTTTTAAATCGCCATTGTACCTGCGCTAACAACAACAACAACAACAATAACGATGACCCCTGTGACATCGGAGTGACGCACAAACGCCAACTTCTCACGGGAATAACGAAAATACAGCACCAATTTAAAGAAAATTTTTAAAAAAATCATCACCAGAATCACTAAACAGGTCAAAAAAAACAAAAAAAAAACAAATTTCCTAAGTTTCAGGCTGGAGCTTTTCTTTAAGATGATAACTCTCAGCTAATCCTTGCAGAAATACAATCGCTACAGAACAATAATTGTGCAATATCGCTAGATTTATCCGTTTAAGGTTAACGGTATAATCACGATCCATCGTAACAACAATATATCGTTACACCTCTGGCTAAAACAGCCTTCAAAGGTTAAAGCAGGTCGTGTTGTGGGTTTTACCAGCGTTTGCAATCATGGTGTGTTGAATGGTGTCAAACACGAGCCATTTCCCAGTACACACACACACACACACACACACACACACACACACACACACAGCGGTGAAGCTGTTAAGGGACTCTGCGGCTCACCTGTTTGCTTCGCTGAGCGCAGGCCAAGCATAGCGCACTGGAGGTTGTGCGTTTGTGCGAGTGTGTGTGTGTGTGTGTGTGTGTGTGTGTGTGTGTATGTTGCAGGTCAGGGCTCACTAGCGAGAGTGTGTGATGACTAGAAACGAGCTACAGGATGATTTACACATTCCCCTTTAACCCCTCTCTGTGTGTTTTACACACACACACACACACACACACGCACACTGAGGAATGATTTTTTCCACAGCGAGTCAATAAAGGATTGCTTTTTGCAAGGGATACACTGTGTGTTTAAGAGAGAGTGAGTGAGTGTGTGTGTGTGTGTGTGTGTGCGTGTGTGTGTGTGTGTGTGTTTGTGGAGGAGGAAAAGGTTAAAGGTGCTAGTCTTGAACCTCGGCTCAGCACATAAATCAAGTGTGTAAATCTCTTTCTGCAGAAATGTGGACAGTAAGAGCTCGGCCTCGTCTCAATCCACCCGCCGTGTGTTTACTCAAATGATTAACGGCGTATTTATGATAATCCCGCTAAATAAATTCGGCTAACTCGAGCTAACGGCTTCATTTAGCTCCAGCGTGTCATCAGCAGCGCATCTCGAGTCACACTTAATCAAAAACACGAAAAACGAACGTTAAAAACTCCAGAAATGCGACGTAGATTTATCTGTAAAGAATAAAACACAGCAGTATTTTATTATTACAACATGTTTTTTTTTTTTTTAAATAACTGTAATGACGTAACGTGTGCACTGCACGCGGTTCGCATGTCCGGCCACGCCCACTACTTTTCCTTTCCTAAGCATCGCTACAGCAACACTGCGATGCTAACAAGCTCGTCACGTCCTTGTTTTTGTTGTTTCACGCTAATCGAAAAAGAAACGCCGTCATATCAAATGCTGTCTGCTGAATTCATTTCTTCACCCAATCAGGTTTCAGCTCCTCAGAGAGATCCGAATCACAGCGTCGTGAGAGCTATTCTGAGCTAGAATGATTCACAGTCATTTGAATAAATTACAGTGTTCGTTGGACAAACATCGCATGACCTAATAGCACGCTGGAGGAAGGGACAATTAAAGCCGCAGGGAAGCTAAAGCGACCGGTGCTTCCTAATTAGAGTAAATATCGGTTCTGTGGGAAAACACGCGACGCTCTGCGAAGCCAAATCTCTGGAACGTTCCGGACCGGATTTCATCAGGTCTCAAATTCGGAGAGTGACATCATTGCGATCGTTTGTATTATAAGAGGAATTAAACACTTCCAGACATTTGGCAAGGCGACAGGAACTCGTACCACCTCGCCGTTGATGATTTTCCTAAAAACAGCACGACACGGAGTGTATTATTCTTAACCGAGATACACAAGTGTAGTATAGTGAAATAAAGCTAG
>CM041000.1:1394980-1444198 GCA_022985145.1 Pangasius djambal | reverse complement strand
ACACTTTAAAAACCGCATGTTCCACTAAGAGCCACTTGGGGCGCTAGACCTCTCCGCAAAGCCGTCCTGTTTTTAAACGGCGAACGAATAAAGCGCTGTTTATTTCGCTTCGTTCTCAGTGTGTATATAAACAGGGTGTGTTCGAGAACCTGCATAGTTTCATATCCTCGTGCACATGTGTGTGTGTGTGTGTGTGTGTGTGTGTGTGTTTGTGTGTGTGTGTGTGTGAGGGAGATAGTGGGGCTCCGGTTGGCTCGGTAGATTAAAGGATACTCGAGGAAATTACAGTGGATAGACGGAACAGTGGGTGGTCTGGAGCGCCGCATAAACACCGTGCATACTTTTGGATAAGAAACACCTTTACACATTAATCACCGAAACCCGGTTATGAAACCCGTGAAAGACGGATCACGGAAGCGGGAGCGCAAGTTAGAACTCAGACGTACGCAGAAGTCTCGATCGGTCAGAAGGTGCGGATACGGTTTTCTATAAAAGTGTCTTAACTAATGCCTTATCACTTCGCGTGTCGTTGACATGGTGAAGTCTTCTCGAAGGAGATGTTTGTGTAACATTTATGGAAGGAGTCTCCAGTGTCAGACGCTGGAACGTCTCCGGACAGACGAGTTTATGCTTTGTGGTTTTTCTGTAACGTGACGAGTTGCGTTTTTTTTTGTATTAACTAACTACAAGAGCGAGACAACGGAGTGCAGGAACAAATGTCTATTGCTGCTATAATGCAAGTGAGAACTTTGTGGACGTTGCACAACATTAAACGTAGCTACAAATGGATAAAAAGTCTTATTCCTCACGTAAGAGCTTATATCATACAATCTAAAGGAAAAGTGTAAGAGATGGTTTTTTAAATACGTGTCATGATTCCTTAAGAGAAGGTTGTTATGAAATAAGGTTCAAGTAAAGGTAGCAGTGTGTGTGTGTGTGTGTGTGTGTGTGTGTGTGTGTGTGTGTGTGTTTCAGAGCATGAAGTATGGTGTCTAATGTTATCTCTAACAAAACAGGACCACCTTGGCAGCTTTTAAAGGCCAAGCGAGTTAACTCTCCCTAAAGTTTGCACACCCCTAATCCCTACAGCAGACGTTTTTACGACAGGAGCAAAATGAAAGACTGAGCGATGTTTTATGTTTATGTTTTACGTCAATCCTGTTTTCATTTGCATGCGTAATGTGAGCGCTTTAACTCTCTACCCACTTTAAAACCCAGGAACTCGGCTAAGGTCTGGTTTCATAAAAAAAAATAAATAAATAATAATAATAATAATAATAATACTTCCATCAGCCTGTTAAACCGAACTTGGTGAACAGAAGTGCGTTAATGGCTTTCGGAAGGTTTTGCACAAAAAAAAAAAGACCAAATTATTTAATTTTAAATAAACGTATTATTAAATAAATAAAATTCTGTAACATCAATTCGTCTACTTCCAGTCAGTTCACAATTAAAATAAATAAATAAATAAATACTTGTTTATTTAAGGGATTTGCCTACGATTGCAATTGTCCATTTATTAAAGAGCGGCACGTCACACTTTACTCGTTTATAGTTGCGTCTAAACACCGACGTTACCGAAACTGAGAACGCGCCGACACTGGAGACTCCTTCCAAAAACAGTAAACAAACATCTCTTCACTACGATTACACACATCTTTTATTCTGTTCATGAGCTGTTACTGTAGAAATGCTGATATTTTAGCTAAACTAAACTTCAAACCGCGCGTCACGAAATGTTTGTTTTAAAATTCTACGCGTCTCCTAAGCGGTCCAAAGACTATTTCAAGCATTCAGCCAAAGAACATTGTTATGATCGCCTTGCATCTAGAAAGTGCTTTTTTTTTTTTTTTTTTTAAATGTCTGTCCTTGAAACTGGGCAAGGAGCTTCGGAAATATTTCCTAATGGATATGCTCTAAACGAGCCAAATCTGACTCTAGTTAAGACGCATTTCTTGGAATTATTTTCAGTCGGCAATGAAGATGTTGAACTGTAGTTGAAAGGAAAGTGCTCTGGGCAACTGGCGCTTTCAAAATCAAGTGGAACGGTGTAATTATCTGTACGCTGGAACACGGCCACAGTGTTATTTATTGCACGTTTGCGAGTGGAAGGTTTTTACGAGTGTTTCCATTGTTATACGCTTTTTTTTTTTTAGCAGCTTAGCGATGAATCGGTTATCCAGGCGAGACGAAGAGATAAACATTATATCGCTGGTTACGGTTAAAACATAAAAGACGGCATTAAAGGCTGCTAACCTTTTAGTTACGCGGGATGTTCTGGATCGTCTGCAAAAAAAAAACAAGTTCGTTCCTGTTCTCGCTTCCGTTATAGCAGCTATAAACAGTCGTTTCCGGACTAGCCTCTTTTTTTTTTTCCACTCTCTAGAATTTCTTAAGTTAAAAACATTACAAAGGGAACCTGTAACAAAGTGCTGACAACGGAGACTCCTTCCATAAATGTTAAATAAACGTCTTAAACAGAGAGCTCGAACATGGCGATTACACGCTACGGAGCGGTAACGCATTAACTCCGGTCAGAATCGAGAATTCGACGGCGCCGTGGTAGAAATACGGACAAACGCTGACATAAGCAAGTGTAGGTATCATACTACGGAACAACTGATTGATATTCTTTTGGAAGTGTGTGGATGGATCCATGCTTGCACTGACCCAGGAAGTGACCTCAGAGTATTTAACCTGATTGGCTGATGGTTGTCTGAGCAGACCAGAGCGCAGTCAGATGCAGGACTGGATTAAGACACACCAACAACCCCAAACGCAAGCCTCAGGGCAGCATGAGGAAGTCTCTCGGCCAATCAGACGTCCCCGTGATCGTTATCTCCTGAGGCCATTGGCTGCTGATGTAAAGACTCGTAAAGCCACGCGCAATATCTTTCTGACATTTCGATGGAACAATTACAGCGACACCAGTACGTGCTATTGCTCCGTCATTTGCCAACAATTATACGTTTTTTTTATTTGTTAAAAAAATTGACGTCATAGTTTTTTTTTCCTTTTACAGTTACAATACCAGCCTCTCTTTTTCTTTCCCTCTCTGTTTTTAAGTTAATAAGTCGAAGCTTGTTCTGGGAAATCTTGGCTGGACCTTGGATGGATTATGTGGATCATGTGGGGAAAATTCAGCTCCGATAAATAAAAGTGAGTGAACATGCGCAGCGTATCAGACGCTGCACGCCAGGCAACATTTCAGCAAAATCAACTCAGGGTTGAACTAAAATGCTGGAGACGTGCTGATGCTCCTGTGTGTGTGCTCAGTTAAAAACCTGCCTACTGTAAACGGCAGACTCGCCCTGAAAACACTAGCCGGCGAGGTATTTTCGGCGCCCCGCGGCCACCACCGTGTTATTAAAAAAACCTCCGCTCCTGTGTTTAGCGCTACATATTGGAGAGCAGGCTCCAGGCCAGGCCTGTCCCGATTTCAGGGTTTTTTTTTTTTTCATGTGGTCACTCTGCGAAATCCACCTCCAACTACGGGTGGGACAACGTACCAGTGTGATGGTGAACCATGACAAGAACTTCTGAAATACTTTATATAGCTACAGAGATATACATATTTTATAGGTGTGACTTTTTTTTTAAACCACACTACAGTTTTTTTGTTCTCCAAATGTATTACTGGGCCCAAGCACCAATGTTACACAAGGCTCTATTATGGCATTTTAAAGGTACTTAGATTCAGAGGTTGTGGCAAAAGCTCGGACCTGGGCGTGGCCTTCTTCTTCATCCACCAATTTCCACAAATTTCACAATCGCTTCCATTATCTCCACCCAACAACAGGTCAGCCATTTTTGATTATTGTGCTTTTTCGACAGGTACCAAAATTATTAAATAGGCCTCCTACAACGTTCACTGAATTCAACCCAAATTTGGTCGGCATCGTATCAAGATGTCCAAGACGCTAAATTATGAAGGAATATTTTATATTGTAAACGGCGCTGCCATGGCGACAAGATTGCGTTACCATTGGTGCTTGGGCCCACCAATCGCTCCTTGCGTATATACAGTATACTACATACAGTATACGCAGTATAGGGAGTATATTTTAAACAGTTTATACACTCTTAAAATAATAAACATGCACATCTTGATATTTGGGAGGTTCCGTTTATTATCTAAAAAATGTTAAATTTGTATTTCACTTCTTTAAATTATATTAAAAATTGTACTGTTAATCCAATAATAAAACAAACAAACAAAAAAACAAACAAAAAATCCAAATACGCTTAAGCTTTCTTTAGTACTTCATATTATCCTGATACATGTCATGAAATGTTGCTCAAACTCGTTTACCGAACTTAAGCCGCGCCCACATACATAATTAGCATAAGAAATGGGAAATATAAAATGTAAAAGTAATGTTAAATGTTACATTTACCAGACAAATCTTATGCAAATTAGGCAGGACAAATCCAAATGATTGGCTCGAATTATTCCGGGTCCAATCCTACAGCGTGTTCCGACGTTTCTTCAAACTTTACTTCTTACGCGCAATTAGTTCCCATTTACTCTTTGATGCATAAATATATATATATATAAAAAAACAAACTTGGTTTCATCTTATCCTCTCGTTAAATGTAAAAAGAAAAATAAAGCTTGGAAGGAAGAAGCAGAGGCCGTTGTGCCTCTGGTGACTGTATGTAGCTCGTACTGTTAGCCTGCTTTGCTAATCTAAGCTGAGAATGAAGCTAGTACGAAGTACAGGATGCGACACGTTAATTAAAAACAGAAGTGAGGTGTATAAATCGGATAGGCTATATTAAAAAAAAAAAAAAACACTGGACAGGCCACGCCCACAAGAAATAATAATAATAGCAATTGCCTCACATCTGCAAACTAAACAAGTGTTGGAAAGTCAGGACTCGACAGATGTAATGAGCATTAAAGAGGTTAGTGATGTATAAATAACGCTGTGACTCTTAAGCACCAGGCTCTCAGCCCCCGGGGGTGGAACCATTACTCAGTTTCACATCAGATAACTGGGACAACACACACACACACACACACACACAGCCGTGAAACAGGGACCATCTGATACCTGACACAGCCAAATCAATCAACCTGTGAACAGCTGATCAGATCGGGACGCCGTCCAGCTGTGCACAACATCTGCTCTGTCATGTACAGTAGCAGCGCTAAACAAAACCACAACCTGGGAATTCTCTTAATTCTGCGATTTTACGATGAGGGTTTGTGCGTCGCTGCTGAATTCCTGATTCTGACTGGTCTCGATTCTGACTGGTCTCGATTCTGATTGGTCCGAAGGTGCTGATTAGCCACACGTGCTATTTCAGTCTTTTTCACTTCTTCGTATCTTTTCCTCGGCTAGTTCCTCGAATGACGCTGACAACAACAACAACAACAACAACAGATGTCCAGGAAATGACCACGCGAATAAAACCTCTCTTAAATACGGGTTTGTACGTGACGGTAAACGACGCGGAGTGTTCAGATGATGACTCGTAGCAGTACTCTGAGGTTGAAATGCGTGAGATCGGCGAGACCGAGTGAACAAGCAGGAAATCCTACGAAAGAAGGTTCCACGAGCGGCTAATTTCTTGAAAAATCTCGTATGGCTGCTGTAACGTTTTTTTGTTTTGTTTTTTTTAAATCCCGCCTCCAACATTCTTTCCCTTCGTCCTCGGTCATGTGTGTGAAATCTGCTAACTAGCTGAACTGAAGCAGGAAGCGCACGGCTCGCTGCGCGTCTTCAGCACACTGTGAGCTCAGATTAGTGCGCTGGCGCTCCTCTTAGGACTGAACGCCAACGCCGAGGCTCTAGTGTTTGTCCTCGTCGTTGTGTGTGCATGTGTGTGTGTGTGTGTGTGTGTGTGTGTGTGTGTGTGTCTGCATGTGTGTGTGCCAGCAAACATTAGCTGGGCTTTTCTGCCCGCGTATGGAGGCGTGTTCGTGCTCCGGCCCCCTGCAGGCAGAATGGAGGAACTACCGTTTAGATTTATGGCTTTATGTTTTTAATACATATATATAATTATTTCAGAAATAACACAAACCTGATTAAGAATATTTACTGTTTATAGACTTACAACTTATACTTTTTAAAAAATAAGCTATGATAAATAAAGTTTCGAGCTGTGTAGAGGATTGTTGTAAGCTTTTGTTGATGTGTTAAAATAATTATTGTATTTTTTTTTTATTATAAAATGCTATAAAAATACAAATATGGTGATGTAATGATAATTGCATTAACTGCGCTATATATATATATATATATATGTGTGTGTGTGTGTGTGTGTGTGTGTGTGTGTGTGTTCTTGTCTAATCAGTATGTGAGGAGGGGAGGCGGGCCAAGAAGGACTCACTGTAACGCGATCGGCGCACGAACTCACTCCCTGCCTCACACACACACACACACACAGAGAGAGAGAGAGAGAGAGAGAGAGAGAGAGAGAGAAAGGGGTTTGAAGACAGAGCGCACGCGGGGTTTATGCTCAGAGCAGCGGCGGTGGCGGTGGCGGTGTCGTTGCTGTTGCGCGCGCGGACTCGGTGGAAGTGGACGAGCTCGTGCGTGCGCGCGCTTTAACGGCTCTACACTCTACACTACTGGAGTTTGTTTTTTTTAATCTGTTTTTTTTCCTTTCTTTCTTTCTTTCTTTCTTTCCACTGGGGACCATAAAACGGAGACAGCGCGAGCGAGAAACCGCCAGGAACTTAAATCCTCCTTTAGAAATAATATTAATATTAATGATAATAAAATTAAAACGGAAGACGTTTTTCCATCTGAACTTTTTTCTCTTCTGATGTGAACTTTTTTTTTCTTCTCTTTTGCTTCACGGAGGAGCACGAGGTTTTGTGTTTTTGTGTGTGTTTTTTTTTTTTTAATTAAACCAAGATCTGTCCAGATCTCAGGACTGAAGCGCGTTTGGCACGATGGATATCACACACACGCTCGCGCGCACACTCCTGCTGCTGGTGTGCTGCTGCAGCTCCACAGCGCGAGCAGAGGCAGAAGGTGAGTCTCACTCCATCTCCACCTCATCACCCGCGTTCATGCCACAGAGTGCAATACACAAACGCGGAAAGGGACATCTGACCAGCTTTGCGCTTCATCCAGAGCCATCGTCAAATCCACCCAAAGCTCCGAGCTCGGCTTCTTCAGCCCTAACCCCCATCCACTGCCTCCTCCTTCTGAGGAGCTCGGCCTCATCGTTACAGCGTTCCTCAAAAAAACACCACAAACATTCAGAGCGAAAATTGACAACAATCTGTACTTCCCTTTTTTAGCACATTCTTCTCGTAAAAATGGGTCATCTCTCACCACAAAATAACCTTCTGGACCATCCGGCCATCCCGAAGAACCTCCGAGAAGCTCTCAAGAACCTTCTCCATCGCCTTTATTATTCAAAATGAATGAGTGTTTAGCAGTAATAAGCATCCAATAAATATAATCGTCACGATGTGAAAAGTTCTCTAAGGCACCGAAGAACGTTCGCTGGCGTTCCTCATGGCCACTTTTACTAAAAGATTAAAAATAGTTGGATTTTATTTTTCCTCAAAAGCCCTCGTAAACCTTTTCCCACAGGCTGCGTTCAATAAATAGAGCCATTTTACCTACAATCGTGTTTACACTGATGTAAAAGTTCTGTAAGGAAGCGAAGGACCTTCAGTGGCGTTGCACTAAAGAAACCTTTCCTTCGCCTTTATTATTAAAAATGAACAAAATTCACTACGTGTAGTGGTTTGTAGTGATAAGCACACATGGTGCGTTCAATAAAGCCAGCTATTTTTGAAAAAGAATCACGTTTATGTTTGACGTGAAAAGTGAAAAAGAAGGAAAAGAACTTTTAGTGGTGTTGCTCTAAAGGAGCTGTTCTGACCTTTATTAAAAGAGAAAAGATCTGGATGTTGGTTTTCCTTAAAGTCCCTCGTAAACCTTTTCTCACAGGGTGCGTTCAACAGCACAGGCATTTTAATGTGATAATCATGTTTACACTGACGTAAAAGTTCCGTAAGGAAGCAAAGACCCTTCAGTGGCGTTACTCCAAAGAAGCTTCGGTCACCTTTATTTTTTTTAAGAAGAAACACTATGTCATAAGTATTAGTCGTGGTGTAGTCTGCTACATTCAGTGCAAGAACAACTGTATAAAGTCTTCACGTTGTCAGATTTCCATGCTTTCTTACAATAAATGTCTTTTGTTTAAAATCACGTTAAAAAAAACAAAAAATCCTGAACCATTAGAGATTCGTACTTCGGTGTTACATGCTTGCGATTGCCATTCTTCTTTAAAAGAGAAACTATTTGGACGTTCTTTTTTTCCTTAAACCCAGTCATAAACCTTTTCCAACGGGGTGCGTTCAACAAACACTGATAATCCGGTTATATACTGATGTAAAAAATCTCTACAGGGAACCTAAAAATCCACACGGCTCTAAAAACACTTTATTTTTTAAAATGATTTAAAAAAGAAATACCCTTTAGCAAGCATTAGCATTAGTGTAGACTACTTTCCAGCTTATAAGAGTAAATAAAATTCCCACTTTCCATGTTTTCTTACAATAGATATCTTTATTTATTTATTTATTTATTTTAAAGTGAACTATCAGAGATTCTTACTTCAGTGTTACAGACTAGTGATTAGCATTTATATTTAAAAGAGAAAATAATCTGGATGGTATTTGTCCTTAAAACTAGTTGTAAACCTTTTCCAACAGGGTGCGTTCAATAACAAAAAGCGAATTGGCTGACAGTCAGGTTTATATCACCAAAAGATCTTTAGTGGAATTGCTCTTAATTACTAAAAATGAGTAGTATTGAATAAGTATTAGCATTAAGTGTGGTCTACTTTCCATCTTTGGAAAACTAAACAATGAAGAAAAAATTTACCTATAGTACAAAAACAATCGACTTTTCACTTTTATAGGAGAAAATAATTGTCCACCTTCCATGTTTACTCCAGGATGACTTTTTTCTTTGCGGTTATTAATCTGAAGAAGCCGCTTGTATTTGGCTGGAATGGTTTTGTCTTTCAGTGTTACAGATTTGAGACAAAAAATATTTGGATGTTATTTCCTCCTTAAAACCCCTCAGACCTTCTCCAACAGGGTGCGTTCAAGAACAACAGAAATGGATTAAATAAATAACAATGAATCAGTGTTGCTCTGATGATGGTGTTTGTTATTGATGTAAAGGATATGGCAATGTTGGGGGGAAAAAGAAATGTTAAAATTTTAAAATTAGGTCTGCTGTACAGTGTTAGAATAAATCTCAGGAACAATCACTGTAGAGAAAGATCAGACATGATTGTCGAATCATTCTTGTGTTCTTGCGTCAGTTTTAATCGAGAAAAGTAAGCACTTTGACTTCGGGGGGGGGTCGGTTCCGCACTACACCAGGTGACAGAAAGCTCTTAATTTTGATGAGCGTTTTAGACCGTGGGCTAACGGAGGCAGCATCCGTCACTGTCACTCAGATTTACGCTGACAGTCTTATAAAATTAGGAACGTAAATGGAGAACATGACGAAGAATCATCCTCACTGGTTGAAAATTTGTCGATGAAGGAACGAATTCATGCGAAAACGTCTACTGTGTGGATTTACTGGAGTGAGCGGAGAGGAACGACGCGCCCCCATGTTTCCCAATAAGCGCACTTACGCCCCCAAAAACTCCCGACGCACCGACATCGGGGTTGAAGTAACACGTTTTGTTTTGCGTAAATCTTACGCAGGTTCGAATTAATGCACGAAGCGAGGAATAAAACACTCCAGGGTCTGCGCTTATAGGAAAATACATCAGCAACAAGGTGTCATGGCCTGGTGTCATGTGGGCCAACGTGTTTTATTCCTCTTAAAGCACAAATAAATGTGTTTTTCAGTAGTTAAAGAACGACGATGTGTTTTTATCCGTTTATCGTTACATTGAACATCCCTGATAAACAAGTCTGAGCTAGAAACTGTTTTCTCTTGAAGCTGAAAAAGCTTGGTGACTCCTTCCAAAAAAAAAAATGTTACAGAAGCATCTTTTAGCGGAATAAAAACTTCAAAATATGCTGTTACTATAGAAACGATCGTGTATTAGACGCTCTGACTTGACACTTAGCACTTATTCAGGAACTACAATGAAAATGAACATGGAAGCGTGTGCAGGTTACGAGGTCGAGGAATGCAAGTCTGGCTCCGCCCACTGCTCCTGATGGGTTAAGGTGTTAACGCTGTTTACTGGTGGTGTATTCACAGTGGTGAGGTTACGCTATTAGCGCAGACTGCCAGGGAAGAGAGTCGAGCGAAATCCTGAATGGCTCGCTTTTGGACCTGCTGGGATTTTCATGAGTTTAAACAGAATGGTGCAAAAAAAACAAAAAACAAAAACAAAAACAAACTAATAAAAAACAAAACAAAAAAAAACATGTAGTTCTGGGGGCAGAAATGCCTTGTTGATGAGAGAGGAAAGAGTAGAATGGTTTATGGTAACTCAAACAACCACTTTTTACAACCGTGCTGAGCAGAAAAGCATCGCAGAACTCGTGGAGAATGGCTTACGGTAAGAGTGCAAGAGCTACCAAAGTACCAGTCGTAGAAATCGCAACCCACCTTTCTAAAAAATTATACTAAACATTATAAAATATCAGATTTGTTAATGAGTTCGTATAGTTCTATAGTTACGTTTTTATGGTCATCAGGCTGTTTGACTGCGTCTTCAAATTCCTCAATATTTAGAGAACTACAAAACAGTAGTCCATTAATTAATGCCATCAAGAGTCTAATAACAATTTTAATGTTGGGTCTTTAAAAAAAAAAAATAAAATAAAATAGAAATAGAAAGTTCTGGAATTAAAAACACTGTGGCACCAAAAAATAGTGAACATATTGTGGTACACATTAAAATAATAATATTAATTCAAAATATTAAATAACAGTTGGTAATAGTGGTTGGAGTCTATTTATTTATTTATTTATTTATTTATTTATTTATTTATTTAGTCAAAGGTTTGTGGAAGCAAAAGGTTTGAAAAAAATTAACATTTTTTAAAATTTACATTTAGATCTAAATAATAATATACTAAATAATAAAACTTTGTTCATAAATATTTGTTTATTTATTGTTTATTGTTTGTTTGTTTACAGTTAACCGGGTCTGTGAATGCAACAAGTTTGAGAAACTTTTTTTTAGATTTAGATCTAAAAAAATTTAATAAATAAATAAATAAATAAATAAATAATAATAATAATAATAATAATAATAAATAACCACTGAATATAGTGGATTCTGTTCATAATTTTATTTATTTATTTATTTATTTATTTATTTATTTTTTTTTTTTTACAGTTAAAAGGGTCTCTGGATGTACGAGGTTTGAGCAATTGTTAAGATTTATATTTAGATTTGTATCTAATAATATAATATTAAAAATAAACACTACTACTATAGATGGATTCTGTTAAATAAATCAATAAATCTTTGTTTTAATGTTAAAAGGGTCTGTGGAGGAAGAGAGATTTAAATAATAATGTAACATTAAATGTTAAATAACAGTTGAATAGTTAGAATGAATTCTGTTCATGAAAGTATTTTATTTACTTCGACATGCAAAATTAGATTTAGACCGATTTTGATCTTAACAATAACATAATATGAAGTTTGAAATAATACTACTTGAATAGGTGGATTCTGTTAATAAAATTTCTTTTATTTAACTTAAAAGATTCTGTGGATGCAAAAGTTGAGAACTTTATTATTATTATTATTATTATTATTATTGTTTTATTCCTCTTCTACCACAGCAAAATTGTTGTACGTTGTTTCCCCGCTTATTAAAGAAAGACACAACATACAGTTTATCCTTAAACAGTTACGATGAACGTCTGCGAAACCTCCGACTGAATGATGTGTATTTTAAAGGCTCTGGATTTTTGTCGTTTTTGCTTGTGACCGAAGTGACGACATGAACCAAGTGCTGTGGTTCGTTTTTTTTTTTTTTTTTAAAACAGCGCCAGACGGAGCGTCTGGAGTCTTTGCTAATTTAGCCTTCCAGTCCACCTGTCTCTTCTTGTACCATCGACAGCTTTAAGTTGTTCTACATCAGGTCGTCCAACTCTGTAGCCACAACCCACGACCAATTCTTCACAAAAACGCACACCTTCGTTGTTTATTGTGGTTCAGACCAACGCTAGACCAAATACACTCTCTAACAGACACCACAGTAAGAGTGTTGTGAAAACAAAAAGTCAGGCATTTGTACTGGAGTTTCAGTTCCCGGCGAGGTGGCGCAGGCACATGGGTCATCCGATTAAAAGATAAAAGCCTCGTAAATAACGCAGGCGTCCTCGCTGATATTTTTGGAGGAAGTGGCGTCAGTCAGCGATTTGATGCGTCTGTTTGAAGGGAAAAGGATGGAAATGGGCCACGTTGTAGCAGAGAGAGTGGAGAGGAGGAGGAAGAGGAGGAGGAGGAGGAGGATGCATGACAACAAGTCGATTTGTGGAGGAAGAGCTGTGTTTGGACTCGCGGAGTGAAAGAACGAGGGATGAGGAAGTATACAAAAATAGCCGACGAACCACAGGCGAGGAGAAATCATATTCAGAGCATTCATATTCCGAGTGCTGGAGATGCCTAGTCTTGAATTGCAATGAAGACAGAGAGCGAGCGAGCGAGCGAGAGAGAGAGAGAGAGAGAGAGAGAGAGAGGGAGGTTCATCTGCAACTTGGTAAAGGATGAATGCATCCGCCCTGATTTCCTCACTGCGGGTGATAGCACTTTTTAATTAAGGTGCGAATGAGGCACGGATGGAGAGAAAAGACAGCGAATGATGGAGATTTATCATCGCTTCTCCACAGGCTTGCAACTTATCACTACTGCGACGCCTCGGCGGCGATAATTCTGTTAATAGAAATGAACGCAAACACACACACACACACACACACACACACACACACACACACACACACACACACACAAAACATTAATTCCATTCGATGTCATTTGCAGCCTCAAAAGTGGAAAAGGCTGAATGGAGAGATGGAGGAAGCGATACGTTTATCTCATTACAGAAGCTAAAACAGTATTGAGGAAGCACTGATAAGGAGATGGAGACATTTTTACATAATTAATACAATGTCCGTAGGTATACGCGTGTTAACCTGTAATCGTGTGCGTGTGTGTGTGTGTGTGTGTGTGTGTGTGTGTGTGTGTGTGTGTGTGTGTGTGTGTGTTAGAAGCCTGCATTCACCATCCCACTGCTGCATTAAGCGCACCGTTCCAAAACAAGACATACTGGTCATGGAAATGTCACGGCGTGAAAATGTTTAGCTTTCGTCCACGATGACCTGTCACGTGCGTCACACGTTTCTCGCTCAGTTTTCCATGTCTTTGAGATGGATGTCTAAGAACTCGAGAACCCATGAGAACCCTTGTTTGAGGCTCCAGACATGAAGCCATCTTCTTGTTTCTCCTTCAAGGTCCTAGAGCTCGATTTTTACATTTTTTTCACGTGACAAGGAAGTTGATTATGTTCCCAAACTGTACGTAACGTGACAATTTGAGCCATCCACTTTCCTCAGCATGCGGCGGTGAGGGCAGGCGTGGACCGCGCTACGGTTCGGGTGAAGCGAGTTCCACGCCGGCGTTTTGACGTGGATTCCCTGGACCGCTCCGAGAATCAAAGGACAGATTTCACGCTTCATAAAACGTTCCGAAGTCTCAAGAAAAATGGGAGAAAAACACGCGAATGTGAAAACAACCTTATCAAACTCCATCCCTCATGAAATCCAAAAAGCTGTCTGAAGGTACAGAGTAGGTTTAAAAATGTCGGTGTATTCCTTTAAGGTTCATCTTAAAGCGTTCCGCGTATTTCCTGTCTGAGAAGGCGATCACGTTTGGAAAGAATCTGTGGAATCTTTTGTAGCTGGTGCTTTTGGACCTGCCATGAGAGGGATCTTTTTGCGAGGCTTCTTCAGTCGAGGCGTCGATGGTGTTCACAGAGATGTTTGTGAGCCTTGCGTCAGGCGCTGAGCTGTCAATAAAATCTCAATCTCAGACGGAGCTTGGTGATGTGTGGTGTTTATTTTCACATTTTAAAGTGAAATATGGAAGATATGGAAGCAGTCAGTCTAACAAGGAAAGGGTTAATAAAAAAAAAAAAAAAAAAAAAAAAAAAAAAAAAAAAAAAAAAAAAAAAAAAAAAAAAAAAAAAAAAAAAAAAGAACACTAAAGAAAAACCAAAGAAAAGGGATGCGTGGTTGCCATGGAGACATGATTGTCTGAAGTTTTATGTTTTCTAATCTGAATTTAGACTACTAATCTCCAGAATGATACCGGCTCCACTGCTGGGGTTGTCAGTTGCTCTGTTATTATGCATGTTTTCTTTGTATTTCGTTTTTCCTCGATGATTTTCGGCACTCTTTTTGTATCATGCAGTTCTTGGCAATGCGCCACACAGTCCTTTCTCACCTCCTCTTGCTCTGTTCCTGATATGAAACCATATTTTCTTGGCGGTTCTCTCACCTGTAAGTCCAGAATATTTGTGCTAGCGTTCTCGTTTGTGGGAGATAACGAGCAGACACGGGGAAGAAATAGCTCGCGTCTTGTTCGGGGGGCTGCTAGAAAAGGGGCTTTGTTACGCCGGATCTCATTACAGCTTTAAGGTTGACTTTTGAACCCACAGACAGTGAGTCTGCTTGTCACTTCCTGTCTTAAATTCACGGGCTTGCTATTGGCACCCTATTGTCCGGGGACCGGGGGGGGGTAGGTACGATTGGAGAATGGTTAAATGTTTTCAGACTCTGACAATTAAGGGATAAAATAATATTGGTACGGGTTTGGGGTTTGTTTTTAGAGTAAACAGTGGAGTTTTCATAGCAATTTCAATTATTAGCTTACAATTATATTATCTTTGCTAATACCTTAGGCATTTCGACCTTATTTCAACCTGCTTTTACCACAGTGCCAAATTCTCAATCCTGATTGGTCAGAAGCTCTGACAATAGTTCTGGTTTATTCTGATACGTTAACGTGTTTTTATTAAACAGAGGTTGTTAATATAGTGCGGTTTTCTGAAAGGACACGTTTCTTTAGCGTTTGGAAGGAGTCCCCAGCGTCAACGCTTTGTAACGTTCAGTAACGA
This sequence comes from Pangasius djambal, assembly GCA_022985145.1. Lineage (NCBI taxonomy): Eukaryota > Metazoa > Chordata > Actinopteri > Siluriformes > Pangasiidae > Pangasius > Pangasius djambal. The sequence continues at coordinate 1,429,104 of CM041000.1, read as the reverse complement.
TAAAGCTGCAAGTTTTCTGACAAAATATTCAGGACGAAGGATTTTTATTTTTTTTTTTTACGCTTTGCAGTTTTTCTGTAACATGATGAACTAAAGTTCTTTCTTTAAACTTCAACAGAGCGAGAGGGGAAAAAAAAGAGGCAAATTGCTATGATGTATGAGGAATAAAACACTTTGGGACTTGCTAAAGTGATGACTTGTTTCACAGAAACAAACGTACCTAAATATACATTCATAAATGTAACTATAAATGGATAAACATTTAAAATTGCAATCACTGGAAAATCGTGGCGGTGTAATAGGAATGAAACACTTCAGGATGTGACCTCATAGGAAAATCACAAACGTCAATGTGGTAACAGTAATTTCGCTTTGTGTCGTTGATTATTTTCCCATAACAGCACACCGCCAAGTGTTTTGTTCCCTACTTAGCTGTTTTATAAGGCAAGGACATAATGTGATAAACATATCCATTCTGCATTCACTGCTTTCCCAGAGGTACTGTAGAGGCAGTGATTTATGCTCCTCATTTGTGCCGAGTACACAGTGGTTACTTGGGTCCAAAGCGGTAAACAAACTCTTTTCTCTCTATTTCTCTCTTTCCTCCTTGTAGGTGAGAAGTGTGGTGGTCACGTCGATGCCACCGATGCGGGTTATATCACTTCGCCTGGATACCCTTTGGAGTACCCGCCGCACCAGAACTGCGAGTGGGTCATCACAGCCCCGGAACCCACCCAGCGCATCGTGCTGAACTTCAACCCCCATTTTGAGCTGGAGAGGCTCGACTGCAGGTACGCTACCACCGGTTGAGAAAGAGACTCTGGCACACCAGAAAACTGTTTGCCGTATCCATAATCATCCAGCGATCATGAGTTTGGATTACTACAATGCTACAGCCGTCTATGGCTGGGAGTAAAGGGAACCAATTTGGCTGTGCTCTCCAGATGGGAAGGGCGTACTCTCTCCCCCCTGTCATTCACAGCAACAGGAGCCGATTGCGGGCTTCTGTATGTGGAAGAGGGCGGATAGCGCTTTCGTTCAAGTGTGTTACGTTGCCCTGTGATGCAGCAGCTCAAGAGGAAGTTGAAAGTTGAAGGAAGGACTGGTTGGTAGCTGTCGTATGATAGGGGAGATGGGTGGGAATTGTCACGTGACCAAATTATAGAGAAACCCTTCAGATTCAACATCTGATGATACCACTGAATCTGCTACGATATAACAATTAAGTAACGTCTGAACCTTGTTCAGAATCTGGGTTAGACCTACCTATAAATTCGAAGGATGATGATGTAGAGAAGGACTATTTCAAAAGTAACACCTTGCTACCCTGTGAAATTATCTGCGCATCTGTTGTTTGTCCTAATAATCAAAATTTTAATGCATAAGTGAGTTTCAATCATTGCCTTTCAATACAATGCATCAATCCAAATATCTCAGACTGTTACACCCTTAGTGCAGAATTCGTTAAGTGGCCCCACTTTTAGCAAAAATTGGTTCATCAAGGGTTCTCTAGATGATTAACCATTTTCGCTATCTTCTTGGAACTGCGAACTGAAGTACCCCTGAAGTACCCCTGAGCACTAGATGGAAGTATATCAAGGCAAAATAGCTTTCTAGACGCATATAATTTTGAGCATGCAAAATTGATGAATACTTGTAGAAGAATGATGGTGAAGGCTGAAGGATGATGTATACACATCTATATACAGAAAGGCTGAAGAAGGAGCAGTGTGGAAGATTGGGGGGGGGGTGGGGGGGCAGGAGATGAGGACGAGGCAACAATAAACTTCGAGAAGAAAGGGGGAAGGAGGAAGGTAGAGGGAACGCAAGATGGAGGAGGGTTATGAGGCACATAATGGGGTTTGGAGCAGAGCTAAAGGGCTTATGGAGGGATGCAGTGCAGCTGTCAGCAGGAAGGACGGTTTTCTAGCCTTTCCTTTCCAAAAGCGGCACAACATTAATGAGATTCTTGTCTTCGCGTGAGATAAAGCTGGTGACTAATGCATCTGAGGCAATATTGTTTGTGTTATTTAAGGGGGTTTATTCTGGACTACAGGGTTGTTAAAGGTTCTCTGTAAGGTCTGAATGGTTAAAGGGACGAATCTAAGAAAACTTTAAGGTGCTCATAATTACTCGTACCTGAATACAAACTACAAAGCCATTTTAGTGGGTTTCTGAGGTCAGAGATTGACAGACCTGCAAGCACAGGGTCATCTCTGATGTAGTTCTTTCACAAATCACCTATCTAAGGTGTCTGATGTCTTTACTGGGGGGAAAGAAAGAAGACACTTTGGGCATATTTTTAAGTGGTAACTTGTGGCAGCAACATCATACTCCGATGTGAAAATGTGGACCTCGTATGAAAAATGCAGAAATTTGTAGGCAGGTCTGGATTGATTGATAGATATGAGTGAATTCTAATTCTGATCTCTGTGTCTGCTAGTGTTTTTTTTTTTCCCCTCGAAATGCTTCAAATCCACTTTGTCCCAGTCTCAAACCACAGCTCTGAGACTCTTAATGCCAGCCAGAATCTGATGTTACAGATGCGTCCTTTGTTTTAGCACAGAGCCACACCAAACCTACCGCATTTATTTATTTATAAGATGGAACAAATGGGGCTTTGGATGCATTAATGCTTTCAGACTGCGGGTTTCCGGTGGAGGTTTTTTATCTCCAGGTCCAAGGCAGATTGACAGAAAGACAACAGAAACATGACCAAAATGAAGGCCAGCCTTTCATCTGTCCGATGTAGTTTGTGCATTATCCATTTGGACAGGCTCCATGTGGGCACTTGTTTGTTGTTGAGATTTTGGGGCGTTTGAAGTTTGGAGGAGGAAAAAAAAAAATTGTGCCATGAAGGACGGTCCCAGCCGGAGCTAGAAAAACAGCCTGTGGGTAAGTTTCATGCTCTCGGATTGGTCAGATATCGAGGTTTCTGAGGTCTTGTGGTAAAGGAAGTGCTGGAGATCAATACGTTTTCTGCACATAGTAAACATTTTTAACACAAAGGCATTAGGATCAATTATACCGCAGTACAGATGAATTCTCGATTCGGACTGTTTATAGCTGCTATAACGTAAGTGATAGCAGGAACTAACTTGTTTTATAGACGTTCAACTATACACAAATAAAAGTATGTCATTCTTTAAAAAAAGAAAAGGAAGGTGTAATCAGGGTTTCAAAGGAGATCTGTAAAAGGGGTTATCATGTAGAGGGAGTCTAAAGGGTGAGTCTGATTAGCTAATATCGCTAATGCTTTACAGACAAACAGACAGAATTTACATCACCACTTGCACACACAACCCTAGAGTTACTCTAATATCCATTCGTGCGTGCACTATATGGAGATCCAGTGCTTGTGGGGTAAAAAATTCCACCTGAAATTCAATATAAATCAGTCTTTATATGTTTGTAATGAATTATAAATGAACCTCGGCGGCACTGAGGGTTGGACTTGATTGTGGCTTGTGATTGATTTATTAGTGTGTGAAATTAAGCTGTTGGAAAGATTGCTGTTGGAGAAAAGTTCAGTAGGCTGAGCGGACCACACGCACCACATGTAAGCCAATACTCGGAGTCATCTGAACTTTCGTCACTTTCTTGTCTCGCTCGCGCACACACACACACACACACACACACACGCACACGCAAATACGTGAGCGTGAACCCTGATGCACCCTGCAACTACATGGCCTTGCAGAGGTACAGTACGCATTTAATTATAGTATAGCTCTTATTTGTTTTTAGTGTTGTACTGTCGAGATACTGTCACCTTTCCATCACACAAACATCCTTATGTTGGCTGTTCCAAGGTCATGATTAAAACTCACGATAACCAACCAAGTCAGATTTGTTGTTTACACCCCTAGACTCTTACATAGCCCTGTCCATTTCGGAATTCAAAACTCGGCGTTTGTGCAGAGTTGATAAGCGATTGCTTTGTGTTGCTATTTGATAGTCTGGCTGTTTTATTATTATTTAAAAAATATTTCTTTTACCGTTTTATTCCTTGTACAATTTTTTGTTCGGTGTACTAGGCTTGTACTGATACTGATTTTCCTCTGCTTGAGACTTGCCATTAAAAAAACTGCAATTAACAATTTAATCATCCAGAACTGATAAAAGAATACAGGAAAAGGAGCATTTCAGGTTTAAGGAGAAACAACATTACCAGCCGTGCAGTCGGGAACTGCTTGTTGGCAGCGCCAATCACCAAAACTCAGCTAGACTGTGGATTTTTACCAAAAAAACCTAACAGTACAGTTTCAGTATAATATTTTTTTTAAAAATTGCTTGTTTGATGTCCACATGGCTGACATTTTTGATTTAAAAAAAAAAAAAAAAAAAAGCGTCTTTAATAACTTTCTAATTACCATGACCTTTAAGATTATTTGGAAAGTGTTATGTCTGACACTTTGTTGTAGGTCTAGCTAATATTATTTTCCGTCATTTTTTTTCTCTTTTGTGTCATTTTCTTACCATTTTTGTACAAAATATTTATTTCTAATAAATATAGCTAGCTGATGTTAGGCATATATGTGTCTAATGTTAGTTAATGTGAACACACACTGATAAATTTTATTTCACATTGATGAATGCAAAATATTCTGCTTTAACCGTGACAGAACGCGAGAGCATGTGAGGAGGCGGGAAGGGGGCGGGGCTTCTAGGCGGTGTGGGTTAATAGCTAAGAATTCAAAAACACCTAGTTAGATTAATATGTGGAATATTATTGAGCAGTCTGCTCTTTTGGCATATTTTTGAATGATAGCATATTGTTAAATTTGCAGAGGAAATGTAATCGGATATCGTGGCTTCGTAAGATGGTGTAGAGAGGATTAAATCATTACATCATACAGCTCTTTGGTTTATAAATTTCATTATAAATAATAGTTTCAGCTTCCGAGTTCTGTTTCTGAGAAGACACAGAGGGAAAAACTGAAAGCAAACAAGTGATCAAAAGAAAGTCTCGTTTTTTTCCCCCCCACTCGCTGCACGTCTCCTCCCTCCACACACTGCGCAATGAGTCATCGTCAGCACTTTGTAACGGCGCATGATTGATAGATCTGCCTTGCCATTTCAAGGAACACACACACACACACACACACACACACACACACACACACACTCTGTCATTTGCATTCACTTTATGCTCCAATGCTCCCAAGTTTTCCCTCCACTCTAAAGAGCAGGTTCGGTATTCGAGGCCCCTTAAGCCAAGGTCACATCAAGATCAAGCTGACTCGATTTCTCAAGAGCTATAACTTAATTTATACTCATCCATCCAAGAGAACCTTTATTATCTTTTTTTTTTTTTTTTTTTGGGCTAAGGTGCATAAGCTGTCGGTGTCCGTGAGGCCACTTCAATTGTGGATTCGGTCCCAGAAGATTTGGGCCGTCCGCCAAATGGCTTTCACCTCGAGGGGCTGTAAGCAGATTGATGTGGAATAGATGCAATAAAAACGGTAGATGAAATATTAGGCTATATCTTTAATGCGATCTCCTGCAGTCTTCGCCGCCGCAGGGAAGGAGGAGAACGTCGAGATTTCTACCGGTTATCTCTACCGCGTTCAGGCGTCTTTCCTGTATTAACCGCCTCTTCATCCTGCTCGCTTCTTTTCCTCATCCTTCCACTGCAAATCTCCGTTGCTTGCGTTATCAATCACTCTCCTCCTCTCTGACGGCGGTGTTTGAGGTATTTATTCCTCCCAGCAGGGGAATAAAAGTCGAGCAGGTGGATTCTCTTCTCACCCCCATGCTGAGCTACATGAAACAATGCCTCCACCGGCACCTCGCTCTATTCCTCGTGTTATTTTATTCCTATCGTTCTTGCACAAGTGTCATTTGTTGATGGAACACAGAGTAGCAAAAATGGCATATTAGCATACAGGTGCTAGTCAGGTTTTCATGCCCAAATGGATATCTAATCGTCTCTTAAGCTCTTGTGGGCGTGGCCTGTCCAGCTTTTATTTTCGTTCCGATGAGACCCAAATTAATTAACGCACTTGATCTATGTGCTCGGCTTCACGCCAGCTTTGTTCTCAGATCAGATTAGCAAAGCAATCTAACTGTACTTGATACGTACACTCTCACTCTTCCAAGCTTTATTTTTCTTTGTAATGTCTCTATACATATTTAATGACAGGCTGTATATGACAGGATGAGATGAACGGGCATTAAACGGAAGCTAATTGCAGGTAGGAGCTAAAGTTTTGAGTGAAGACCTGAAGACGTGTCAGACCGCACGCGCCACAGGATTGGCCCGAGGAATCATTCGAGCTAATCGTTTGTTTGTTTGTTTTTTTAACTTTATTGAAATCATAACTAATTTGCATAGACTTGAGAAAATCTCAGTCAAATGTTGCTTGACATTGTTGCTGAAATCGTACTGCACGTACATCGAAATTTAACACAGTTGGTTGCTTTGTCGCTTGCTAGCATAAACATAGCATTACCACTCTCACGCACCAGCCTCTAGAGTGAGATTTACCCGTTGGAATACTGCAGAAACCCCTCTTTTTTCGGACGCTTCTTGGAAAAGAAATACATTTTGACGAACTATACAATGCTTTTGGTTAGCAGCCTGACTAGCCAATTTAGACACAAGCCATTGGTAGCGAGAGCGAAAGCGTAGCAAGCCGGAGCAAGCTGAATATCTGAGCCAAGCTATAATGTGGCCAACAGCAAATCTTTTACTAAGATCTTTTGCTTAAATTCACTTTTACTTCGTCACAAAGGATGTAACATGCTACTGAAAATAACATTAAATAACATTGCTAGTTTTATTCTGGATTTCCCTTTGAGGAAAGTCAAAGCATATGGTCAGCCTATGAAATCTGTCATGCTGGGAAATCCAGCAGGACCACCTCACCTAGGATTTCTCCAAATCTCAGGATTTTCAGCTCTCAGCAGGCGGCTAAGAGTAGCTTTCTGACAGGAAACGATCATCCTACTGTGCAGCTAGCAAGCTCACGGTCATGCTTGTTTTTAGCATGTCCATATTTAGTGGAGGTGCTAAGCTATCGACTCGCGAGTGAAATCTCACTCCTCTTCAACAGGGAAGAAAGGACCGGGATCGATTACTTAATGAGGAATCAATTGCTCACGTGCCTCTAAGACCAGTGAGGTCATGGCCAGCTAGGTCACTGGTCATGGACATAAAGGCTAGACGGTCACCGTATTTCTGCAACTCGGGCGATTCCATGATTAGCCCTTGCTATATTGCTTGCATTTCTTCTTCCCGTGATCTTCAGGATTTATTTATTTAACAAATGCCCAGCATATGATCCTAATTACATGTAATTATATCAAGCATTAGAGTTAATGTCAGACTGTCAATTGTTTGCAAGTGGTGGATTATGATAAATGGTAGCTTGTCTAAAGTTACGTTCATAACGGATCAAGCTTCATAGTGTTGAGCTCGATGCTAAAATTAAACTCAAGCTTTATACTTCTCGTGGCATGGATTATTTATTGTATAAACATCAATCTGCAGCCTAAACCAAATCAAAGCAACGAGTTACTCGGGGAGCAAAGATACCAGTCCTTATATGAGAAAGGTACATCATTCATTTTAGAACATCAGGAGCCCTAAAATGTGCTTCTGATAGCATCAGATGCATAAAAATCAGTTTGGCCTGCCAGAACAGCTCAGCAGTGAGAACTAAAAATGTGGCTTTTGTAACATGTTTCCCTTCCCTAAATGATGACAGGACAACCAAGTTTCAATTCAATTTTCTTAGTTGTCCATTGAACAAGGACCAAGTTTCAACAACCAGAGAAAGAAAAGAAACCCTACTTCTTATTGGTGTTCACAAAATGTTTTCATTTGTTGCGTTTGTTTAAACGTAACACACTACAGTGATGCGACCTCGATACCGTAACTATAGGACATGCTACTCTTCCCTTTTTACTAGGGGGATCGATTACGATGTACGAATGATACACAATCTTTACAGAAACAGGAAGAACAAAATACATCAATACCGTGATACCACGTTCGATTACTCATACTTGTAAAAAAAAAACTATCGTGGCTAGCAAGTCTGGTGCCTGCAGCTTTATGATCGACAAAAATAAACTCTCGTGCATCTCATACCACGTTTCCTTTTGGCCTGTTTTGTATCCTATACGAACCTTAATAACCTGCTGTCTTCTGCTGACTTCGGAGCAGAACAACAAACCATCTTTCTCTGATGCGTCTTAGCTTCGCTTGTCGCTCTTCTCCACTGCTACCCTACTTGATCCGAGGTAAATAATGGAGCTAGCTATTGAGCTTCATTTAAATTCAGCAAGCTAACATTGTAAAGAGCGAGTCTAGCTATAGAATATATATATATATATATATATATATATATATATATAGTATGTATTATTGCATGTAACTAGCTAACAAATTAATAATTTAAGCTACTACTACTTATTTATTTTACACTAGTCAGTTTCTGGGCAACCAAGCCATGGGACTGGGCAGCACCTGCGTTGAGGTTTAGCTACTACACATCCAATTTACCCAAATACACATGGAATACCAGATAGAGGTGCTTCAACATTCATGATGGAGTCCCAGCCATATATCTTTATACTCTTACAGACGAAAAATCCAACAGAAATTGCTGGGACATCCTTGCGAGTTGCCCCGTCCTGACGATCGATGGTGCTTGTGAAAGCCTGAGGCTTTTGTTTCTGTGGTCTGCCTCGATCATCTGTAAGTGTCAGCTCCGTATCGGACAGAGAATGCGATTCGTTTCCCGGCCGGATTGAAGATGGCAGCTCTTCCCTTCCCTCAGGAATGCTCCCCGGCATCTACTTAATATTTCAGAGGCACTTATAGCTTATTAGGCGAGCCCCTGGAGGACGGCCATGCGGCTTTCTCTGCAGACTCTTAGCTTTATTTAATTTCAATTTTAGCTTCTCGACTGGCTGCTGGCTGGACTTGGAAGGGGTCCTGAAGCCGTTACACTTAAAAGCATGACTGAAATGGGAACGGGGGTGAATTCCTTTTTTTTTTTGACGATGCCGAGGTGACGGATCAGAATCTAGGCTTGAATTTGGAGTTGCGTCGGCGTAGAGACTGCAATTGATTCGGTGAAAAAGGAGATCTCGGGTTTTCCATTTGTGTGGTCTAAACGAATCTTGCATTGGTCAGCAGTATTTATGAGAATGGAAGGGAAAATACACGTGCTGGTCGATTGGTGATATGTGGAGCAGACGACTATGAAGGAGCTGAAAGAATAATGAGCTGAGGTCGGTTCGTATTACCCCCGGTGATGTTGGGAGGTGGTAAATTTGACATGTCTCTCCTTTTGGTTTAAAACTAAACACGATGATCTGACCAACACCTAATACTCTAGACAGTAAGACAACAAGAAGCACCATCTTTCTCCAGATGAGATCTTTTGGGGTAGCTAGTGGTGCCTCGGGAATATGAGGTGCAAAAAATACATCTGAAAAACATGGAAGGTGTGAAAGGCAATTAGTGGCTGAGAAGAAAGATCCAAGTGAGGGAGTAAAGAAAGTACAATAAAGAAGGATGGAAAAGGGAAGTGGGGGGGAAAAAAAGTGTCTTTACATGAAACATTGGGTCTTTGAACACTGCAATCCCATGTCAGACGTACATCCAGGACAATTTCATATTTAAAAAGCAACAGTGTGTGTGAAAAGGTACTCGGGGAAATGCTTACACTTTTGCTTTTATGTTGAGCGTGGTGTAAAATCGATATAAAGGCGGCAAAATAAACGTATGATCATCGCCTTCTTTTAACGCTAAGTACACTTCCCGTCTTTTCTGTTCCCACCATCAAGCGGTGCTCTCCATAGCAATCAAAGCCCCAAGGAGTCGGATCGAGTCGGTCAATATCCAAGTTCGACACACTCGCTCATCGCTGCTAATCCACGCCGGCCAAGAGCCTCGGCAAAATCAATTACAACCTAATTAGACTTGCACACGGTTTACAGGCTTTTATCCTCACTGTGTGTGTGTGTGTTTTATATTTAGTATTCAGTCAGTGTCTGCATTCTTCATCCCAGAGTATAGAAAACACTGATTTTACTGGAAAACAGTAAACTTGTCATTGAATACTATCATCCTTATTTTTTTTTTAATTGTCCTATAAGTGTTTTATTCCTCTTACTCCACACCAATTCGCCCAATGATTACAATTTATTTATTTATTAAAGAACACCACCATACTTTTTATCCGTTTATAGCTATGTTGTGGAACATTCACAAAAAAAACAAATGAACAGCTTTAAATAGTTGTTTCCTCACTGGCTGTTTCTTCATCTCTCGAAGTTAATAAGTCGAAAAAAAAAAAAAAAACCTAGCTGGTCATGTTACCGAGAAAAACCGCAAAGTCTTGAAAATGTCAGAAAACTTACAGCTTTACCTCTGACTGTTACAAATCGCACAATGTTAAACATCTCTTTACAGCAAACGTCACCGTATCAACATTTTTAAACCTGTGTATGTGGAGAGACTACCATACAAACCCCTGTGTGAGCTGTTACTATAGTACCGATAACGTATTCGAACGAGCGCATTAATGCCTTCGGAATACAGAATTCAACAGTGGTGTGATGTGTGTGTGTGTGTGTGTGTGTGTGTGTGTGCGCGCATGTTTATGTTTTTGTATCCAACCCATTTCCAGAAGTAAAACATCTTGAGAGTCTAAATTAGCACTGGCGTACCTGAAGCCTCTGTTGGCGCCGGAGAACCTCCGGCACACCTGTGCCTCTATGTCAGACCGAGCGGCCTTGTGTAGTGTCAGGTTTACCCACACACACACACACACACACACACACAAACACATTCCTGGGGTGACGTGCTGGAGCCAGCAGTTCTGTACACAGCCAGCAGAAGAGTGCGCGCCAAGGTGGGGGTGGTGGAGGGAGGTCAAAAATGTGTCTTGTCATGACTTTATCCAGTTCTGGCCTTGTTGGAGCGCTGAACACATTTCACCCCGGGGCAAAACCTCATGACCAACTGCCAGAAAGGGGGGGAAACACTTACTCCATATTAAAATCTGGATACTTAACTCACGGAGGTTTTAATTATATATGTATTTTTTTTGCTGCACTGACACGAGTGTATAAAGCTACACTTCGAACCTAAAAAAAAAGTGCAGGTTTCTAAAGAAAGTCCGTTCCTAATTGTTCTCGACTTATATTCAAAATCAATAATGAAGGTCTTCAATGGCTTTGTAAATGCCGTATTTTTAGCATGTGAGCTAATGATTGAAATAGATCATTCTTCTTGGCAAGTGAGGCTTCTTAAAAATGTTATCTGGGAAAAAAAAAATCAATAGATGTATACTATAAATAAGGGGGTAATGGGTTTATGAACCCCTGTTTGGGCTATCTTAAGGACTTCATGGTTAGCGGTTTTGAACATGAGGCTAATTGGTGGTGAGTAGAAAGAAAGGGCTTTTTTTTTTTTCTTTTTTTTTTCCCACCCGAGTTCGATTTTGGACTTGGTTAAATGGGGAGAGGAGTGCTCCAGTGCGGTTTGAAGATTTCTTCAGATTAGTTTTTCAATTAAGATTTGAGAACCTAGACAGGATGGCACCTTGCAAAGTGTTGGTTAGGCCTACGTAGCCAAAAAAAGAGTAACCTTTTTGCGTAAGGAATAAAACACAATGAGGTAATGATGAAGTTACCACTTTTAATCCATTTATAGTTATATATAATGTTGCCTAACATCCACAAAACAAGTCATCTTAACTCTTATCACATAGTACATTATATCAGCTATAAACATTCGATCCCTTAGCAGCCTTTCTTTTTGCTCTAAGACAAAAAAAAAAAAAATACAGCTTGTCATGTTACCGAGAAATCATTTCTAAACTCTTCTGTCCTGAAAAATCTCTTAAAAAAAAAAAAAAAAAGTTATAACTTTATCTTTGACACTGGAGACGTCTTCCAAAATGCGAAATAAACATCTCTTTACAGAAAACGTTTTTTTTTTTGTTTTGTTTTTTAAATCCCTTTGTGGAATTATTATAAATGTCAGCGCTGTTGCTGTAGATTAAAATGAATCAATACCTTCTAACCGATCAGATTTGACGATTCAACAGTGGTGTGGTGTGACTGGGTATTTCAGGACAGTGTGGGATTGGATGGGATGAAATGGTTTCGGTGAGAGCTGGATTTCGTCTTGTGTGTTTTGAAGTGACAAGCAAGGAATGCGCTTTTGTTATGGGAAGACAACTGGTAGCCAAGGGTCAAAGGTGATCCCAGGTCATATTCAAATAAGCTTTCCTTAAATTCTCTTGCATTTGAAACAAGTTGTTGTGTAGCCTCAGGTTGTGTTTTTTTTTTTAGACTAGATGCTTTTTTTGTAAACAAAAGTATGTGCTTTAGTTTTCTGTCTGGTTTTCTTTTTACAGTGTGAAAAGATTAACGTTGATGTAAGGTTGTAAGGCGATATTACCACTACACCTACATTAAGGGGTATGGGGACACAAAAGATCATGTATTCGACCCTGAAGAATACTGATCAGTTTTAAGTAACCAGGAATCCTTTGCTTCTTTTTCAGGTATGACTTTATTGAGATTCGAGATGGGAACTCGGACTCGGCTGAACTTCTCGGGAGGCACTGCAGCAACATTGCTCCCTCAGCCATCATCTCCACCGGCCCCGTCGTTCACATCAAGTTTGTCTCCGATTATGCTCACCAGGGTGCCGGGTTCTCACTGCGTTACGAGATCCACAAGACTGGTGAGTGTACTTCACCTTCCTTTTTAGGATTTTTACTAGACATTAACATTTGGTGTAGGACAGGTTTATTCGTGAGGCTCAACCAAAAAGCGTTTGCCCCATCATCAGGAGGTCACGAGTTTGAATTCCGACAATGCCACAGCGATCCATGGCCCGGAGTGCAAGAGGACAAAACCGTCTGTGCTCTCTGGGTGGGAAGGATGGCACTACTATATCGTCCCTGTCAATCAGAGTGACACTAACCAGTCAATTTAGCATAGCCAGTTCACCCACTAGCATGTTTTAAGATGGTGGGAGGAAACCAGAGAATCTGGAGGAAACCCAGGCTCAGGATCGAATGCTACTACCTTCTGGAAACATCTGAACAAATGTAATTTGTCTCGGATAAGAAAGCTGTGCCAAGACATGCTTTAAATCAAGTTTTTGTTGCTTTAGTTGTGTACCATGGCTACAAGGCTAAAGGCAAAAAAAGGTTCCAAATAGCCTGTAAGGTTCTATATAGATCCCGACAACAAATGAATTTCCTTTCAGAAAAGGTTCCAAGTTGAGTGTCATAAGAAACCTAGAACTGTTAACCATCCAAAGAAGCCACAAGGAACCCTTTTTATTTAACACGAACATCATGCAATCTGCATAGATATTTGTTAAGGTAACTGGATATATAAGAAGTCCAAGATTCTGCAGACAAACCTTTCAGATTTCTTACCAACTCCCATTTTTTGAGAGTCACAATCATCATTTTTCCAGTTAGCCTCATTATGCAAAAAAAGAAAGAAAAAAAGAAAGAAATTCCCCTCTTTTTTCAAAAGGTCATAAGACCTCTGGCCCACAGCACGCCAGTCAGGCGCAGTGCTACACGTCCGCATAAAATTACCGCAACGCAATCCCAGACCAATTAAACATCAAGGGAAAGGGGTGATGAAAATAAACTGAGTTTAGGGGAAAAGGGAGGGGTGGAGAAGGGAGGGATGGGGGTTGGTTTAAATGCTTAACTCTTTTCATCCCTCTGCAAACATGCAAGGAATGCCCATATAATTGGACTCTGATCTCCTATCCCTGGGGATATGTACATTCTGCTTGTAGCCTGCGGATGCCAGACGGAGAAGTGGCACGGGACAACAAGATACTGAGAGGAATTCATTTTTAAGAATAGAACACCACACAAATACGGTCATGGATGTCAATGGGAACATCCAAGACTCTCTCTTAGGTAAGGGTTCCTCAGGGGTTCTTGGATGGTTACAGTTTTGTCGCTCTATGAGGGGGTTCCGCTTGGATTGTAGAAACACTGTTATTGTATGGACTGATGTAGAACCTTTTCAGGTTCCCCTAGAGTAGTGAAACAAGTTACTGAGCAGCATTTGTTTATAAGAATACAGCACCACACAAATACGGTCACGGCTGTCACTGGTAACATCCAAGACTCTCCTCAGGGTTTTCTTTTGGGGTAGTTACACCTTCCTAATTTCCTAATGAGTCCCACTTGGACTGCAGAAACGCTGTAGTTGTATGGGCCTAGGTAGAACTTTTATGGGTTCCCCTAGAGTGGTGGGACAACAAGTTACAGAGCGAAAGTTGTTTTTAAGAATAAAGCCCCACACACATATGGTCATGGAGTGTCAATAATAACATCCAAGACTTTCAGATGCGTAAGTGTTCCTCAGGGGTTCTTTGGGTAGCTCTTGTACTTCCTGAAAGGGTTCCACTTGGAATGGGAAACTCTTGTTGTAGGGGCCTACTCAGTAATTTGTCCAACCACTCTCACGGAACCCTTAAAGTTTCTTACAAATATGGTCATAGGTATCAAGGGTACCATCCAAGACTCTTAGTTCGGTACATTAAACTCGTACAAGGGCTTCTTATAATCTCACAATACTTCATAAATATATTGTATCAAAGAAATGTCTTCATGATATTTAGCACTGCCAGAAAACTGCAAGCAAATTTAAACTAAAAATTTACATTTTTCAACTAGCATGATACGATATCTCAGAAAAGTTTACGGTGGCATAATCTTGATATCAATATTATATCATCATATCTCCCAGCCCTGGTTAATGGCACCCCCAGGAAAACAAACAAAGGAACCATTTAGGAACTTTTAGGAAGTGTGAGCTTTTAAGCCTTTTGTTAGAAAAATCTTCATTGTTCAACTTAATTTAAACCTGCAGTTAAACGATATAAGCTCAGTATCACGTCTTTTTAAAATGAAAGACCTACAAATAGACCGAAAATGTGGGAATGACTCATCGGTGCTTCTTTGAAATATTGATGTCACGACCAAACAGGCATTTTCTTCGAGCTCTGTTACGAGCCACTGCTTCTAACCACTCACATAATGTGGTCCATTACTACAAGAGTGATTGACAAACGTGAATTGCTTTTGCCATTTTTGTGGAAAAATCTGCGCTGTTCTCCTGGCCTGCTGACAACATGAAAAGTGCGTGGGTGTGCACTTTGGTGACAGAGTGAAGTGCGTGTGGGTGTGTTTGTGTCATCGTGTATGGTCGGCATATGTTCACTGTTTGACGGCTGTTCCCACTTTCCACGCTCTGGAGAAAAAAAAAAAAAAAAAAAAGATGGCTGTTTATTTTCGGATGTCTGATTTCAGGCCAAGGAGTTCCATGAACGCTGCAGCTTACAAGCTACGAGGAGAGGTTTGCAGACTGCTAGTCTGAACAGTCACATTCAGAGTTGTTTTTCTCGGCGAATGTGGGAGTGACAGTGTGCGGACTGTGTCTGTTTAGGATGGGAAGCACTTTTGCCGGAGATAGGGATCTTTCATATTAAGCAGTTCTCAAAGAGGTGTGCCTTTTTTGTCCTTCTCTGGAAACAAGAACACCAAGTCACTGAACTTCTCGAAGGATGGGGCAGGAAGTCAACACTTTTTACCATAGCTGGACCATCTGAACCCTGGGGGAAGAAACTTGCTTACACTTTAATTTAAATTCTGCTTGGATTACCGGAATACGGTGTTGTGTAAGAAACTAGCAGCCACCATTCTCAAGGTTTACTTCAAAGCTATAGACCAAATGTGTCACATTTTCTGTTCATCACTAGTTTGGCAGAACGTTGAGCTGACAATTTTTTTCCCCATCAAACTGGGCCTCAAATCTTGTGCAAATTGGCTGCATCCTTTTGCTGGAACCTGACTGTGTGACTGGCGCTCATGATTGTAGTATTGGTCCTGGGGTAATGATGCAAAAAACAAAAAAGAAAGAGATGGTATACTTCTCTTTCCATCACAGTTTGGGGTCATTTTAGACCATCACAGGCATCGATTAGGTCGGACAAACAGAATTAGGGCGTTAGCACTCACCGCCAAGTGTATTTGGGCTGAGTGGCGGAAAAGCTCGACAAGTTGATGTGCATTCTTATACCTACAGACAAGGCACTATTAGTGCTCTAAATATCCATATTTGTAATCAGATTTACAGCAGAAGTGGGTGTGGCCTAAATCCATTTTTTTTTCATAAATGTCAAGTAGAAATGTTTACCATCAGTTCTTCAATCTCAACTACATCGCTCTAGTTCATAACTGGTCTCAACTACGGATGTTTGCAGGACTTTTTTTTTTTTTTTTTTAAAAAAACACTTACACAGTTATTATTTTAAGTTGTACCTGCTAGTGATATTTCTATTAAAAAAAATTACACTGGTTTATTGGTTTCATCTGTTCAATCTGAATAATGCACTTGTATTTGATTAAATATAGGTGCAATTGCCTTGTCTTTTTAGGGGATATTGTGTGTTTTAGCGTTTTCTATTGTGTTTTTGATTGTGTATCGTGTTATATATGTAATGTGCTTTCATATAGTTTTAGCGTAATGTGGATGCACTTTGGTACATTACATTTTTAATGTGATTCATAAATAAATAAATAAATAAATATACTTTACTGGATTTGACCTGCCCAGATTGCTAACTATTTTGCCTTTGGCAGCAAATGGGAATTGGCAGATATTGGAAGAAAATTAGGTTAAGAATACTCCCCACTGACTTCTGAAAGCTCAGGGAAGGCAATAATTAAAAGCATTCAAGGATTTAACCTGTCACCCAATAGCTAGACTAATCTTGTTTATGTGTGACCCCCATTACTCATCCCTCTCACCTAAACCCTTCTATCCTACACTAGATTGTACACCTCTCCAAACAGCCCCCCTGCCCCAGAGTTCCTCAGTCTACTAACCAGCCCCCACCCCCCACCCCAAAAGAAAACCCTGCCCTCCTTTAATGCTCCCCATTTTCTGCCCTAGTTCCATCACACCAGATTTTAACCCTCTACCATGAGTGCATGCCATAGCGGTGCTGCCCCACCCTCGGTGACGTGATTGTGACACTGTTGCCATGGTTCGTATCGGAAGACTTTCCATCTTTAGGCCTATTGACACTGCCATGACATGAGTGTCATCACATAAAAGGAACATACGATGGTCCTCCACCTCCCCTCCACAAAAAGGCCGTCTAGTTCACCAAGTGCATTTTATTGCCACTTTAACAAGCACCACCTTGGATTTCTCGGTCTCTTCTGATTTCCTTCAACCCAGAACTTGCCACTTTTACTACCTGCACGCCAGATGAAGTTCGACTCTGGACTAAATTCCTTTCCTACTCATTGGCGATGGAAAGCATTAAGTATAAATTAATAGCTGCCCCTGTTCTTTCATCCACCCAAAGTTGTATGCTCACTAAGGCAAGTTAATATACTCCAGGGATGTCAGAAGTGTGCCATGTTCTATATGTGTCACCCATAATTCTGGGTCAGGCATCCAGTGAGCATAAGCCGTGAACGGATTTTTGAACTTTTATTGCTTTTTATTTACTAAAACTTACATCATACTACTTTTTAATAGCATGTGATTGAACTGCCGAGGCTACACTATTGAGAACTGAGCAGATGAATTCTGGGGAAAAAAGAAAAAAAAAAAATCAGCAAAAATGAGGAAAAAAGAAGTAATATGAAACTCCACAAGCAAAACATTACTTATTTTCACTTATTATAGCAGTCATGCCTCACTAGTAAGAACATTTGTTTGTGGTTTGGAGTTTTGTTCATACAGCTCCTTTTCCCAGTAAACAGCTATAAAACTTCTGTCACAAGACCAAGGAAATAGGAAAAGGAATCCATTTGGGGTGTACAGACACACAAACTGTATCTACACAACAACTAGCTCTTTTTCTAGTCACGCCTCCCAAATGCCAAACTGTCATTCGCTGTGCCAGAAGCAGAAGGGGGCATGTCCTGGGCCTGAGGAGTAAACATGCACATTTTAGCGTGTTCATAAACATGAACTAATGAGCTCATGCACGCACGCATGGTGCCGTCTCATGAGGTTGGCATGCACAGCGAGGTCAAAGGCGGGAGGCAAAGAGGGAAATGGGGTAATGGAAGAAAACTTCGACAGGATGGCCTAGTTCTGGAGGGGATCACAGTCTGGCACGTTCGGTCCCATTAAAAAAAGGAAACAGAAAAGATCCCACACATACATGAAGCCACTGGATAACTACTATTTAACAAAAACTAATACGTATTCACTACAAACAGTATATGATAATCTGTGTGTTAGAATGTGTGTACCACGGCGCTACTGGATTCTGATTGGTCAGAGGAACAGAGGAATTTACGCTTTAACGTGAATTTACGCAGTAACATGACAAGCTGAGTTTTATTAATTTCGAGAGAGAGAGAGGGGTTAAAAAAAAAAAGAGGCTGGAGATACAATACGACTGTTTATAGCTGCTATAACATAAGTGAGGACAGGAACTCGTCCCGCTGACGTTCCATAACATTAAATGCAACTTTAAACGGATGTCATTTTTTAAATAAATATAAAATTGTAATCATTGGTAAATTGCTGTGAAAACCATATAAGCCATAAAAAGTATGATGTCTATTTGTGTGCATGTGTAGATATTCTGATGGAGTGTGTGTGTGTGTGTGTGTGTGAGTGAGCGTGTTATGTATTCGAATGCATGGGTGAGCAAGCACACTTCCCACTCAGTGCTAAAGGGAAAGGAAAGAGCTCTGGCATGACACCATATGGGAGATAAATAAATAAACAAACAATTAGACAAACGAACAAGTAAGTAGCGGTACGGGAAGACAGCGAGACGAGTGACGCTGCTACGGCATGGGGCACAGTGTACTCATCGTAGATGCAGATGTCCGTATACACACCACAGTAACTAAGGATGTGTGCTGCATCTCCAGGTGAAAGCAAGGCATGCTGGGAAGCGTGTATGGGAAGCGTGTTCAGCTGCCAGAGCTCAGGGTGCATAAATTTGCATAGCTGATGAGCCACAGGCGCCTGCTGCCTCCAGTTTCAACTTGTTTGTTTTATTGTTCGTCTCTGCCTCCTGATCTCTCGTTCTCTCTCATTAAGCCTGCCCGTTTTCTCTTCCGCGCTCGCTCCCTGCTCTCTCTTTCCCATTAAGTTTTGTTGTTTTCCCCCCTTCTCTGTACGCTGAACAGGAGTGTTAGCGCAACCGAGAGGAATACTTGCGAACTCTCAAAGGCCAAAAATCACATCACGCTTCATTCGTGTGGCATTTTATTCACAGGGAGCCTGCGAAATGTGCAGAGAATAATGAACTATGAAATGTTCCTGCTTATTTAAGCTACAGTGTATTGTAGCACTTTGCTTGATGAATAATTTAGACTAAATAACACCTAACCTAAGATGTATGTTTATATCAAGACAAATAAACCTGAAATATAATGCAGGTAAAAGCAAGGCAAAAGCAAAAATGCAGGAAACAGGGGGGGGAAAATCGGATATTTTTATATAGTCCTTTTATAAATTGCTCGTTTAATGTCTCTTGTAGAAACCAAGAAATGTTTCCACAGGACATTTTGACATTTTCACTGTTGATCTGCTCACAATATTACAGACTCTTTTTTTCTCTACTGGTTAAAAAATGAACAGAGGCATTTTTCTGACCAAATTTTAGAGAATAAATATATCTCTAATAAATATTGCTAACGGATGTTAACTAAATCCTTGTCTAATATTAACCAAGTCAAACAAATTGCTACAATTTAGTTCACATGAATGAACTCGAAACAATCTCCGTTTAACGTGACAGAAAGCAAGTTTTCAAGCAGGAAAATCGAGACGAGACTGCAGCCAGATAAAAGATTTCACTGTGAAATGGGGAAAGGAGGAGGGGTCATCCGGGGGTTGTTAGTAAACATCAGAGTTCAAAACGGTTACATAACTGTCAATCATTTCAGATTCATATTTTAATTGGCTCAGCATCCAGTTATTTTTATTGGGGTGTTTTGGCATATTGTGAATGATAACTCTAACTCCCCAAAATGCCTCAACATTGGCAGGCCTGCATATTTACTTTTTTCCACATTTCTGTGCCTTCCAGGTTCAGAACACTGTTTCCGGAATTTCACTGCACCGTCCGGCGTGATCGAGTCACCCGACTTCCCCGACAAGTACCCTCACAACCTGGAATGCTCCTACATCATCATCGCCCCTCCACAGACAGAGGTTACCCTCACCTTCAAGACCTTCGACCTGGAGAATGACCCCTTGCTGATGACTGAGGCTGAGTGCAAATACGACTGGCTGGAAGTGTGGGATGGACTGCCCCAGGGTGAGCTCCTGAATGAATAGCATTGCTTGTGGTGTAGCGAAGATGATGGATTGGCCTGCTGAAAATGTTCTCTGGAATAGGTCACCATGCTTGAAAGGCTTGTTCAGAGTCCAGAATTATCCAATATGTAAGCATTCGTGGATCCAGAAACTATTACTATATTAGGTAGACCAGGAAAATATCACCAAATACCTGACTGGATTTTTAGAAATTTCACAACCTTGAGGTATTTTCTGCAGAAACACAATCTCACCTTACCAACTGAAGTAAAACGGTGTCTGTAAAAGATTGCGATGCTTAAAAGGTTTGTTTTGCCAATTAAATTTAATGTTCAGAATCCAGTATCATCCAGAATGTCAACATTCATGGATCCAGAGACTATTATTATGGTTAGGTAGGATCTAGAAGTTATCACCAAATACCCTGGACAACTGGATTGCCAGGTCACCATGCAAGAGAGGCTTGTTTTGCTAAATAAATTTATGTTCAGAATCCAGAATCAAACATTCATACATCCAGGACTTAGCTATGGTTAGCTATGGTTTCACCATACTGAGGTATTTTCTGCAGAACCACCTTCTCACCTCTTACACTATATCATCTACAGTCTTCAGAGTGGGTGTCAAGTGTACGCTTTAGCTCAAGGTCTCAGGAATGCTGGCACACTATCAACTATTGACACCTCCACAAGGCCAGGAACTTCCTCAATGATTTATTTCCTGTTTTTTTCCACCTCATGCTGAAGTCACTCCCCTTTGTGTGCTCTCTCTCCCACCTCAGGCCATTCTTATCTGAGGATGCTCTTCCTTCTATGGAAGTGAAGAGGAGTGATTTATCTTTTCATTTAGAGGGCTGAGATAAGGAATAGGAGATGTTTGTGCTGGTGTCAAATGAGGCAAGCATGTGGGTGTCAGAATGCCTTGTGAATTTCGCTGATTTAATTTATGGAGATCTCACAGATGGATATAATGGGGGAGGGCAGGAAACTTTGCATTTTATATCAGCAGAAAGAGACAAGACACACCAACTAACAAACAAAGGTTGGTTTTACTTAAACCACTGCGACATCCCAACAAGTCTCAACAATCAAACATATAAACTGATGGTGGTCCAAATTCTCATGGACAAAGTGCTTCATCAAACAGTTGACTGCATTTCCATTTTACACTCTACCTGATCTAAAAAAAAAAATGGATCTTGGATAGACCTGATGTGGAGGAAATCTTGATGAGAATATAGGGATTACTTCTATGTAAGTAGGCTTGGCTTTGGGTTGCTGATCTTACGTACAGGTTTATGGTCACAGGGGGGCAGCTGTCACCTTTGAAATCTGCTTTGCCACCCTAACTACCATACTCTGTCACAATGAACCCTGTCGATATAAACCATCATAGTAAACATGTTGGCATTTCTTGACCAAATTCCTTGAGAATAACTACAAAGTCAATACAAGAATGTCATGACCTGACCATTCCTTATGCACCAAGCAAGCAAACTTGCCTAACTTTGCCCCATATCATCCTATGTCTCAAAACCCTAAAACCTGGCCATGCCACAGCCTGAATTAGTCCAGGAGTGGACAAATCATTCACCCAAGCTCCCAAAGCAAGTAGATTGCATGGCAAGTAGACATAACTAATAGTTAGACAGTAGGCTACTGAGAATCTGGCCTCTTTTTTTTTCTACCATCCACCAACCAGAGAAAGAGAAAACAAAAATGTCATCTTGACATTCGTAAAGAATTTTTTACTTCTTAAGCATGTTTATGCTGCACTACACACATCAACCAATAAGGCATTTTGGTCATTGGTAGGAACTATTTCGTTTAGTTCAAAGAATACATTAACTTGTACAGATGAGAGACAAACTTTTTCATGAATCAGCAACGCAAGACTTGGAAATATTGACAAATCCAAGCACAATACAGAACAGTGCCACACAAAACTGTCATACAATTCTGCTAATAGTGCGTCGGATGAAAAAGCCACAGCCATCGATAATATTATCAGGAGAGGATAAGGACTACAGCTACATAGATTCTTTCCCTTACGGTCAGAATTAATGTATTTATCTAGACAACCCATACTTTCGGTTAATTTGCGTTAGCCTGCACAACCAAAATATGAGACTGGGCAGCACACTGGAGCCTTCCCTTTCTTGATGGGCTAGCTAATTTATAACTTGTGCATCACTGCTTGGTCCCTTTAAGGAGATCTGTAATCAGTCCTACTGCAGTGCGAAAGCTAATAAGACCTGGCTTTATATCCAAATCAATAAGAAGTAATTTGCTTTTCTACTACCAAGGTGTTTTGGTCCATGTAGGAAAGAGCTTGTACCATTAATTATAAACACCACTGGCTGATTACATCTTATTTCTTTCATTTAAATCCCTAAAACATTTCCTTCTCCTCAAGACAGGCTAAGATTGAGGACCTAATTGTTGAACTGGATAACTGCACGTTTTGGTAGAATCTCGTGAATGCAAATTGATGGGAATTTATGGCGTTTTGGGAAAGTTTTAAACTTTGCCAATAGTCATTTTCCATGTTTATGCGCAACATATTTTGATCCAATGGACCGATTCCATTAGATCAGCGGATCTACTGGGACTTGGGAAAACCCTCCTGGTTGTCCCACAAAACCAGGGCAAGGTTAATTGGGCTTGGAGAAGGTTTGTAGGAATAGGCTTCATGATTGTGGTTCACATTTTAAAAACTTTTCCCCACAGTTTCACCACTGATTGGCCGATACTGCGGCATGAAGATCCCGCCGGAGATCGTGTCCTCCACGGGTCTCCTGTCTCTCTCCTTTCACACAGACATGGCAGTGGCCAAAGATGGCTTCTCTGCACGCTACAACATGACTCGCAAAGACGTTACTGACAGTAAGTGTGATGCGCTCACCTCATTTACAGAGTCATTTATTATTTATAAAGGCACTGTTTTAATAGAACTACCCGTGGAATCTGAGAGTGTCTGAGTAGCACTGTGTATCATTTATCACCTTCTTCTCTTTATTTTACTGTGTCAGCATCTTCCCTTTTTCCTGTATCACTTAATGGCTTTGAAAGCAAATCTTCACTCACTGCTTCTCTCTCTTTCTCCCTGTGTGTTGACATTGTCTCTTGTCTTCAATGGTAACACGATCTCGTCCTTACCTGCCGTCCTGTCCTTTTTATGCTCTGCATGGCCCCTCGTTCACTGCCTTTTTGTGCGGGGGGGAAAAAAAAACAAAAAAAAAAAAACGAACAAAAAAAAAAACTTTCCTTACCTTTGATTCTCTCATCCCCAGGCTTCCACTGCAACACTGTGTTTGGCATGGAGTCAGGAAAGATCTCAGATGAGCAGATTTCTGCTTCGTCCTCGTTCTACGATGGCCGCTGGCTTCCTCGCATGGCCCGTCTCAACAACGAGGACAACGCCTGGACACCTGCAGAGGACAGCAACAAGGAGTACATTCAGGTTACCATCACACAAACACCATTAAGCCTCCGCCACGCTCCCTGATCCCTGTGTTTGTTGTCTCTCCTGGGAATGGTGATGCGTGCTATATCTCTAACTGCTGTGTGATGGATGAGGGCACTGTTTAAGGATACATGCTTAGCAATTTTCACCAGCACCACCGATTTTAGATCCCTGCCATCCCCTGTGCTTGGAATTTTTGCCATTGTCCCCTCCGCAGGGCGACTGGTGCCTGGACCTGGACCTGGGAATCCTCAAGTTTTGTTTTTGGTGGCTCAGAATCACCTTGTGCTTAGGTTATTTTCCTGCCAGAGCCCGAGCAAAAATCACCACTGAAGCTTTTGTCGCTAAAGCTGTAGTGTGTTGCTGCTGCTGTTAACTATTGCATCAGATAAATTAACAACAGTAGATTTAAGATACTGATGAAAATGAAAATAACTTTCAATTCTCCAAATAAAATGTATGTCACCACAAAACAAAACAAAACAAGCAAATAACAACAAGAAAAGAAAAGAAAGAAATGAGTGTAAAAGAGGGAAACGAAGGAAGTAAAAATAAACTAAGAGGAAAAAAGGAAGGAGGACATGAGTGAAAAGGCACAAGGGAGGAAAGAGAGAACGAATGCTAACAGAAAAAGAAACAAGGAAAGAAATAAAGAAAAATGTGGAAAGAACAAAGAAAAACAAAGACAAAAAAGAAAGAAAGAGTGGCTTTCTCTTTTTCACTGATGTTCTTTCTCTCAGGTGGACCTGCACTTCCTGAAGGTTCTAACGGGGATCGCCACACAGGGCGCCATCTCGAAGGAGACGCAGAAGTCGTACTACGTCACCACCTTCAAGCTGGAGGTCAGCACAAACGGAGAAGACTGGATGATGTATCGCCATGGCAAGAACCACAAGGTAAGCAAGGCAAGAATCGTTTCCTGTTCGCTCCAGGACCCTGCAGGTCGTGTCAGAGCCAGAGGAACTGCTCATCATTACGACGAGAACCAGACGGGGAGAAAATCTAAAGTGGATGCTTTACTGTTGAGAACCAAAGTGGAAAGAATGTTTATGGGCTTCATTAAAACTAGAGGTGTGACTTTTAAATACTCGGCTATCCAGCATTGTTGTAACAATGAGATCATCGCTGAATTTCTGACAAATAAATATACTGAGGTCAATTCGCATCCCAAAATGTTAGACATCCATCCAACCTCACGTTTATTTTAAACAGATTCAAATCTGCAACGTGTGCTGCGTTTTCTTACTGGACCGTTTTAAAGGAGCACAGATTCTGGCAGAGAAAGTAATCCGACACGTTTCTTCTATTGAAGCGACTTGGGGAAAGTTCCTCATATTCAGAATCAGGTTACGCAGGTCCTTAGGTTGATTTTCTGACTGCAACATTCAGCTTATTAAATTTATCTCCACATAGTGTTCACGCCTCTGCGGATTCCAAATTTTTCTTGAGTAGAAGCGTCCAAGTTTTTTCAGCATCATCTAAGTGTCCTTTAAACGCAAGCACTCGCCTTCAAGTCTACTATTCATCCATTTAAAGGATTATTTAAAATATTCGTTCTGCTTTAGAAATTTCATTCTGATTGGCCTGAATCTGTATTGAGTTTTTTTTTTATTTCGATTGAGGTAGTAAAGGTTCTGGATTTAATTGACGTGGCTGTTGATGACTGAGCCGTAATGACTGGTGGGAGCAGTGACCTCAGTCCCAGGTGACCTCTGCGTTGATCCGTCGACAGAGAAAGTGACATGGGAACAGGTCGAGGGATGGTTATCTGGCAAACGGGGAACAATAGGGCCCTTTGTGCGCCGTTATCTCTAAAGGCCATTCGTCACGTTTGTGCACTAACGGCCACAGGCACACCTGTACGACCGGTCACACACGTGCACCTGGGTTTGTAGGGGCCCGAAGCGTGGGAGAGGGTGGTTTGTGTGTGTCAAGTGTTTAGCAATTTTTCACTGCCGTTTAAATGCTAGTTACGAATCATAACCAAATATTTAAAAAAATTGATTCTTTCCAGAATAAACTGTTCCTGCTGGAATGCTTAATTGTGTTTTATTTTGCTCAAGCAAGCAAGATCATACCAGCTTTTACGTTTTTACAGTTTCACACAGCTGGAGTCAAATTACCTGAGAGATACCTAATGATGCCTTACGCGAGCCCTCTGATGGAGAGAAACACTTGCACTAGGTTAGCTTGGCTGATCTTCACTATCCTTATACCATTCTTCTAGGACTGTGCGATATTCTCAAAGGCATTTCTACGATGCATGATAAGAAGTTTGCTAAGAAACTTCCAGCAAAACAATTTTTAAAAACCTGTGAAAAACCAAGGGTGAAATAGAAAATGCCTGTAAAAATTCAGGATCAAAATGTTACCAAATCTGCTGCTTTCAAATCAATCAGTTTGTGATGATTCAAAATATTATAAAATGGTATCACAATATGCATGAGACTCGTACACTGACTCTTCTGGATCTACTCAACTGGATCTCTAGGCTTGACCCGATTCAAGGGAACTTGAACGTACCATTAACATGCAGGCAAATATATTGGGAAAGTTCCTTGTATTCAGAGTTGGGTTACGCACGATTTTCTAACTGCGCCATTCAGTTTATCACCACCACCGGCGTGTAATTCACTCCTACCAGATTTTTCTTGAGTAGGAGCATCTGAGATGGGTTTTTTCCAATAGTGCCTAGCATCCTTTAAACATGAGGGGGTAATCAATGCGGAGTGAAGGAGCAGGTGTCTAGTACATCAACGTATTGCTGCATGAATAGTCCTAGCTGTAATTATAACAATCACTGGTTGGATTCAGCAAAATGGCTTCCTCACACTCATTATTCAAAAGCACACAGAATAGCACTTGATCCAGCACATCCTATTAATGTATATCCTGTCACGTGGTGATGGTTAATTGTACGCAAAACTCAGCGTAGCCTTAATGAACTCTAAAGGAAAATGAACTATTAATTAATGGCCCCATTTTTTTGCGAGTGTATTTACAGCCCATAATATGAAATTCACCGTGAGGAAATCCTCAGAACACTTGAAGATGATGATCTTTATTGTAAAAGATAATTGATAGACTTTTTTTTTTTTTTTAATTTTAAGAAAACCTGCAGAGTCTTGCTCGTAAAAAACACGAACGGCAACGATATTCGTTACACGCTGAAGTGTAAAGTAAGCAGTTTTTTGGTTTTGGTAGCCCTACAGAGCTGTGTCCACCATTTGCGTCTAAAGGAAAGAATTGGAAAGTCTGTAAACAGTCTGTTTATTGTGTGTTTTAGCTGCAGCACACTTGTATTCAAAATTGTTCACGAGATATCTCAAGTCTGAATGCTCAGCCCTCTCTTATTCCCGAATTTACTCGCCCATCCGACTTTTCCCAAATGGGAAGTTCTCAGGACGGACACAATGCAAGGAAGCAATTGCGGACTTCCTTTTACAGCCAAGCAGATGATCGGACTTGCAAGAGCCAACGAATTGTTTGCACCTATGAGCTCTCACATAAACATATGCGTAAGCTAGTGCAAACACACATCGATCATGACTGACCGATTGTCTAAGGTATGTATATACACAAAAAGTTCATGAATAATACGGGCATGTATACATCCAATCATGGACGTACACATGGACGGATAAAAGACTCTCTCATTCAGAAATGGAGGAAATCTCACAGGACTTCTGCTGTTTATTATCGAAAATTCCTCTAAATCCATCTTATAAAGGCACGCGATTTATCTGTCACATGCTCGGGGCTGGAGAAAGAAACAGCATACAAAGCAATTTTGTCTCTCTCCTCGGTTCCTGTGCCAGAGAGTGGAAGTATGAAGGTGGAGTAATGGAGAGAGTTATTGTCATTTTTTACCCTCAGTGACACAAAGCTCAAAGAGAAACGCGGTTCTGTACTGAGTATCTGAATATATGAGATATACGTGTGTGTATGGTTGCTCTCTCTCTCTCTCTCTCTCTCTCTCTCTCTCTCTCTCACACACACACACACACACACACACAGAGAGAGAGACCCAATTTCTCATCTGCATGACTCTGGCAAGCGGCCAACTGAAACCAGCTCGACATCTTCATCTGAGCGGAGATAGGAGGAGGGAGGAAAGCGAGGAAAAGAGAGAAAGGGGATGAAAAGAAAGTCTGTCCAAAATAATGTCTTGACCAGACCGGCTTGTAGCGCATCTCCCTCTGGTGTCGTTAAATTCAGCGCAAGAGTTTGAAGAAAGAGTGAGCATAAACTCGGACCATCTGCACCGAACCTCCTTTGTTTTCTGTTTGGTGTTTTTGACACCGATATGATACTATGTCCAGAAATAAACTTTTCGTCTGCGGTTTTAGAGATTTTCTCCTTTTTAATTTCACAGTCAGCCACTTCTGGGGAAACTATTACAAGGTTTATTGACTCATCCTGTACTAGTCTTGTGTGCATCCAATCAACTGCTCTCTAGAATGTATGCCCCGCCCCCACCGTGCAGTAAACGTGCTTCGTCTGGGTCTCGAAGTCGTACGGAATCGAAGCGCGACTCTGGGAGCTCGGGAAATCGGATTTCGTGTCCTGGCTATTCGTTTTTATTGTGGCAGAAGAAAACAAACCTTATTTTCCACTGACTTTCTCAAAACAAACATTTTCGTTTGGTGTGTAGTTCTGTTTCGTTTTGTCGAGAGCGCAAACACGATGTGCTACATGATGATATTACCTCTTTTTTCCCCCCTTTATTAACACACTTAACTAGCTTACTAGCTTGCCATCCATTAAGTTATTACATCATGTTAGCTACCACATTTAAGCCTAGCTAATGTGATTTTGGTCGCTAGCACATGTTTCACAGCTTTTACTTGTTCACTCCTGTAACGTCTGACTAGGATCGGGCGATATGACGATATAATATTGATATTGTGATAAATTAGGTCACGATACATTTTTCGGATATGTTGCGATCTCTTTACGAAAATTTGTGGTATTATTTTTTCATTAATTACAAACTGACCCGAGGCAGCTGATGCGATGTTATGAATTTGTCCTTAATTTTTTAAATTGATTTTTTCCCCTCATTTTCAATGTTAAATATCTTTTAGAAACGTTCGTATATAAACAGTTTGTGAGCAAACTCATAGATTGTGGTACACGTCATGCATCATAGAAATGCCTGTGATGAGCCCAGAACGTGTAAAGTGTTATGAAGGGACGTCTCAAGGGAGCATGATGGCGTCGTTATAATTTTCTGGCATGTCGCTCGTGCCGACACGACGCCGCGGCCTGAATTATTCAGCTGACTCCAGCTAGTTGCTTCCGTTTGAATGGAGAGGTGCCAGAGTTCATGCTGTTGTCAGGCAGATTTTGGCAACGGCTTAACAAAACAAAACAAAACAAAAAATTAAGAAAATGTGCATTTAATCACTCAAAAAAAAAAAAAAAGGTGTCAAACAAACTCTACTATTTCTTACATGGTTTCTTTGTTGACATTTTGCTCTTAAATATGTAACAGGGTTGATTTTTTATTTTTTTTCTACAGAATTAGCCATTATAGAAACCATGGTTAACTTAGCATCCATGCTAAATGCATGAAGACATTAAGGCCATTCGAATAACGAACAAAATGAACATTTCTGTCACTGAAAATTGACTTTCAATCCATCATTTGTGCAACAGTGGTGAACTTTTGTCAGTCGATATCCCAAAATAAATCAAAATAAAGAGAACCCGCTTTTCTTCTTCTCGTGATCTTTTCAATTCTGATGATGCAACGTGTGGAATATTCCACGTATTTCCGAGGTGTGTGTGTGTGTGTGTGTGTGTGTAAGAGGGTTGAACTAAAAACGGATGTTTTTTGTAACCTCTAATGGACGACACGGGCATATTTTAACGTGTTTTAATGATTATTCTGTATTTTTATATTGAAATGAGTCCTCTCTCTGATTTTCAATATAGAACTCGGTCTCTTATGCGACTCCCAAACTTCCCAGGTCTTGTTTTTGTAACTAATTAACCTTTGACCTCAGTAATTAGGCCAATTGGTGCAGGTCAAAGACCATGTCGGAGGTATGTGAGCTTCAGGGGAAGTAAAGGAGCGCACAATGGCTTTTAGTAATCGGAGTCTTCGGTGCTTAAGCCGTGCTGAGTTTCATTTTCATTTTCCCAAACCGGCAGCTTTAACAGCGAGAGACCGAGTTCTTTATTTGCTTATTTATTTACTTATTAATGCTAAGCTAGGACTAAACCAAAAACATCTAAAACAACTAAACGCAATTTTCCCAGCTGAACGTCCCCAAGAAAGTCACACATGCTTCTTTAGATCAGCTTTTAATTTGCTTTCGAGTTTCATTATTCCGTATAATTACAACAAAACGTATTTTATAGTATTTTCTCATTTATCTTATTGATGTTCCCATTTCAAATTTTTCACATTTTTCTGTCTTTCCCTTTTTTCCTTATTTACTATTTATTATTTTAAGTTTTTTTTTTCTTCCCCATTATTACACACCATTTCATTTGACCTGTTTATGCTCTTATTTTTTTTTTTT
Organism: Pangasius djambal; assembly: GCA_022985145.1. NCBI lineage: Eukaryota > Metazoa > Chordata > Actinopteri > Siluriformes > Pangasiidae > Pangasius > Pangasius djambal. Next base: position 1,398,781 of record CM041000.1, on the reverse strand, counting down.
AATTCTTTAATTTCCCGCCCATTTTTTCCTTATTTGCTTCATTCACCTTACTGGTGTTCTTATTTTGATTCTTTTTCATTTCGATTATTACGCACTATTCCATGTCACTAACGTTCTTATTTCACCTTTAGCCTGAAGATCTGGGGCATGTGACCCTTCAGCCATCAGCACTTCCTCGTTCAGCAGAGCTGAGACTAAGGATTTAATAGCAAAGTTCACAGCGGGGCATTTTATTTCTTCGTGGGAACTTCCCCCTTATCAGTTTTCGCTTCCCCCTATTCAGTCGTCTTACTGTACCGCGCTCTTATCACTTTTCATGGTGAACGTATGCGAGAGATTTAGGGAGATTTATGTTGTTGTGGTGAATTCACACAAAAGTGGAATGCTGTGCTCCTTGTTTCTGTAAAAACCCTTAAGGAAGCATTCAGAAATATCTGCAACGAATCGGACCAGATGTTCCGTCGAGCCACTCGGTTCAAGTCAGTGACGAGCGTTTCATTAGTAGATCGGATTGCACACGCGTGCAGTGATGAAGAATCACCTTCAAACCACAGCATGAGTCTCATCGCGGCACCAAACACAGGATATAATGCGTCCATTAATGTTTTTATTCCTCATGAACACGAGGAAGAGGAGACATATCGAGTGTTTCGAGTTCATTTGGTAAACCTGAGCTGCAAGTAATTACACCGTAACCTTCAGCTAAGCTTGTGCGTCTGTGTCCAATTACAGATATTCCACGCCAACACAGACCCTTCGGAAGTGGTGCTGAACCGCGTTCCTCAGCCCACCCTGGCCCGGTTCGTCCGCATCAGACCCCAGACGTGGAAGAATGGCATCGCTCTGCGCTTCGAGCTCTATGGCTGCCAGATCACAGGTCTGTGTGTTGGTTTATGTTCGTGTATTTGACCACGAGTCTTTCACACGTGCGGTGTTTGAACAGAACCCTGGCGTGTTCTCCGGCTCTTCAGGCAGGTCCAGGTCCGAGCGCGTCTGAGCGAGGAAACTCTCTGTCCCCTTCCAAGTGAACTTTAGTAAGAAAGTGATGTGACTCTGAATCAACTCACTTCCCTTTTTCACTAGAGTTTACTTGGAAGCGATTTGACTCTGAATCGACTCACTTCCTGCAATGAGTCGATTCAGAGTTGAATCACTTTTTAACTGCAGTTTACGCACTAAATCGACTAACATCCTTCAGCGAGTCAAATCGCTTTTTCAGTAGAGTTCACTTGAGTTTATTTGACTCCACTGGAGTTCAGCTGAATCGCTAGAATTCACTTGGAAACATTTCCGTAGCTGTACTTCTGACCACCGTCTCTCGCATGACAGCGTCATATGACATCATTCCGATTACTTCCTTTACGTAACCGCTATGTGCTGCTAAGCAGTTAGCATTTAGCAAAGCGTTCATATTGTTTGTTAATATGTATGCAGTGTGGAAAATAATTTAAGCCAAATCATAACTCGCCCAACTCCTCCATTTCACCCCTCACTCATTCCTATTCCACTACTCCCAGACGCTCCGTGCTCCGAGCTCCAGGGCCTGCTCTCTGGCCAGCTTCCGGACTCGCAGATCTCCGCGTCCTCGTTTCGAGATCTCCACTGGGCCCCGAGCACGGCGCGCCTGGTGGCCAGCAGGTCCGGCTGGTTCCCCGCCTCGCCGCAGCCGCTCGCCGGAGAGGAGTGGCTCCAGGTGGACCTGGGGACGGCCAAGACGGTGAGCGGTCTCATCACTCAGGGAGCGAGAGGCGGAGACGGAGGAACGAGCTCGGAAAACCGCGCCTTCGTACGCAAGTACCGCCTGGCCCACAGCGCGAACGGAAAAGACTGGAACTTTGTGATGGACAGCAAGACCAGCATGCCTAAGGTTGGTGCATGTGTTAGCTTTTAGCATACCAAATAAGGAAAGATTTAGAGATCGTGGACTAGGATTTAAAAAAAATTTTTAAATATAAAATTTTAAAAAAATATAGATTGAAAAAATAAAATTTAAAAATGTAATCCAAAAAAGGATAAAAAACATTGAGCAAAATGGATGAATTTTTTTTATTCTGAATGAAATAAAATGTGAATAAAATAATTTTTATTTTGAATGAATACTTTTTATTTTGTACAAATTTCAGCTGTTTTTAAACCAAAAAAACAATAATTTGCATGTACGTAAATATCAGGAATTCCGATTTAATTTTTTTTTATATATGGTAAAATACAGATATCGAGGTTCTAAATCAGATATTTTAAATAGAAATGTTTTTTTGTTTCATTAAACAAAACATAACATTAGCAAAATTAAGTATTAAATACAATGTTATGTATTTAATTTTTAAAAAATGTAATAAATTAGCAAAAAAAAATTTCCCCCCCTAAACTGGATGAACAAAGTATCCATCTTACTTTTCTCAGACGCTAATTTTTAAAAATGTATTTATTATTTTATTTCTTTTAAAGATTTTTGAAGGCAACGTGCATTTCGACATGCCGGAGCTGCGGCGATTCGAGGAGATCGTGACTCGGTTCGTCAGGATTTACCCTGAACGCTGGTCTCCCGGCGGCATCGGCATGAGGATAGAGGTTCTGGGATGCAGCCTTCCAGGTAGGACGCTACTGGGACGCTACAGGATCGGAAACTAATCAACGACGTACGTCTAACGTTGTGGAGAACAAGTTCGTTCCTGTTGCTAATGTTCCAGCTGCGATAAACAGTCCTTCCCTAACCAAAAAAAAAACCAAAAAAAAACCAAATTCTTGAATTTGTGATGGAAAAAAAAGGCTAAGCGCTGAAACTGGAGACTCCTTCCTTAAATACTACAAACATGTCCTTACAGAAAACGTCATATCAGTGATTATATGTTCATTTTATTTATTTATTTTTGTTAAACAACACTTTTTAAATCTGTTTACGTGACGTGTCCAAGTTTCTACTGGGAGTTGTTACTATAGAAACAATAACGTAGTTCAACGACCAATCAGATTTGAGAATTCTGCAGAATCTCATGCTTTTTTTTTTTTTTTTTTCAAAACTTCGTTTAAAATTAGCAAACATTCTGCTCGAGAGCTGAGCAGGTGGAGATTTTTTTTTGTTTTGTTTTGTTTTTGGAAGGTTTCAGATGAAAGACGGATAAAATTCAGATTTTGTAGAAAGGGGGAAAAAAAAAAAAGAAGAGAAGGAGGAGGAGAGAAGAAAAGTTGAATAGAAGGTCATGTTGGGTTTGCTGTGGGCGTTTGTGGATTTGTGGATTTCAGCTTTAGAGGACTGCTGGGAAATTTGTGTAGGGTGTGTGTGTGTGTGTGTGTGTGTGTGTGTGTGTGTGTGTGTGTGTTCAGCTCTAACTGAACATCCCCATGATGATATGATAAGACAGTAATACAAGAGTGTGTGATGTGAAATCCTGCACATCTGTAGTACGGCCCAGCCCGCAATCTGGAACAGTTTATCTCACACACACACACACACACACACACACACACTTAGATGTATACTCAGTGTGCATTAGTACAATCTATCGATTTGCCTTATGGTGATTGAAAGAGCGGTGCATGTTTGAACATCTGCTTGTGGCGTCGTATAGTATACGGTGAATCACACACACACACACACACACACACACACACACACACACACACCAGTGAATGGTGAGCAACAGAAAGCTTGCCAATAATCTGCTGTGTTCTATTATTTATTACTCAGCTAATGGCTTGAGCATGTGTTTGTGTGTGTGTGTGTGTGTGTGTGTGTGTGTGTGTGTTGGAAATGCCACTGGAGCAGTAACAGTGCACCATATAGTAATGTCAGCATTGCAT
>CM041000.1:1373515-1391015 GCA_022985145.1 Pangasius djambal | reverse complement strand
TCCTAAGGTGTCTTTTTTAATTGCTACACAATTATGCAAAGTCTGGCATGGGGGTGCAGGTTTTCCTGTGTCCGTATGGGTTTCCTCTGGGTTCTCTAGTTTCCTCTGACGAACATGCCAGTAGTTAAATTGGCTACGCTGCTTGTGAATGGGTATGTGAACGTGCGTGCGTGTGTGTGCGCGCGCATTAGGGGTGTTAGGGTTTGAAATGACCTAGTCTTAACATTAAGAGGTGGCAATATAATATTTACAGTGATAGCGGTTTTCAGTGCAACCAGAGAAACAGAGCTTATTGTTGTACAATTTAGAGTGAGTCCAGACGGAAATCCAGCCTATGGATTCAAAAGGGAGAAGAACTGCTGGAGTAAGGAACTTGAATGACTAGGTGGTAATAGACGGAAATGCATTTTTATGAGTACTTGCACTACGTCTAATCGTGAAACCATGACACTGTAGCAACCCTAATGTGCATGGTCCCATCGTTACATCCAGGGTGTATACACGCTTCGCACCCAGTGTTCCTGCGAGAGGCTCAGAATCCATCGCCACCCTGACCAGGGGGCAGGGATACAGTCAAACTCTTGATAAAGTCCCAGACTTTCTTTGCCCCATGTGGAATGCGGAAGAGGTAACGACAGAGCGATGGATGCTCGGCATGCTTTTGCTCTCCTTTGAACATTCTTACCCATTCATCTGCTTCCTAGCATGTGGCAAGACGCAAAGCAGAAGAGGCTATCAAGCAAGGATTCTCTTGACAAATACGAAGTTGATGTTTTAGACGTATTCGTACGAATATGATCAAACCCTTCCATACAATGTTTTTTTTTAGGTTTTGCATGAAGAAATAGACTCCTTTCTTACATCATTACAGCCTACCTAACTTCTCCCCTGCTTTGTGAAAGAAAGTGTTAAGACCCAGGATCCAGACTTGACTTCAAAGCAACCTACTTCTGTGGAAATTCCTACACTTGTGTTTCAACGCTTAAACTACCTCAAAGGCACATTGCTGCATCAATAAGCAGTCTTCTCCTTGAAGAAATAATTATTCCTTTTGTTTGACTTGTCGTATTATTACGAGATCCTTTTGGCCTGGATTTTTCCACTTTCTTTTTAAATTTTATGCTAAGGAAATTATCATCCTAGATATTTTCGATACGCTCTATGTCTGACAGCTCAAGGTGTTGGAGGTGACCTTTGGCATCTGCTCTGGTAAAGTCCTGAATCACCCTCCTGTCCCACAGAAATGGCTCACTTTTTCCTAAAGTGAAGGGAAAACCATGGATGAATATAAGGAAAGAATTCACACCTCCCCTACATTTTTTTGGTTACTGTTGGGATCTCATTCACAAGTGATGGGGGAAAAAAAAAAGCATGAGATTGACAAACAGTTTACCGCCACTCATCATTGCTGTACCTGTCTGTGGTGGTGAAACAGGAGCTCAGTTTGCAGAAGCTCCTCTTTGGTTAATGATCAATCTACGTCTCTATCTCCAAAAGAATAAGGTCAGTGGCAGAACTGAGGTTTCGCTTTAGGGTTGCTGGGATCACTCTCAGTGACAGGGGGAGGACCTCACCAATCCAGGAGAGATCTGCAGTAGAGCCACTGCTCCCCCAAATCAAGATGCGCCAGTTGAGGTAGTTCAGGGCACCTTGCAAGGACTGCGCTCTGATTAGCCACCGGTATAAGACATGTCCCACTGAGCGGAGACCCCGGGGAAGACCCAAGACCCGCAGAAGAGATTATCTCTCTCAGTTGGCTTGGGGAGGTCTGGGGATACAGACACCCCAGGAGGAGCGGGAATCTGTGGCCAGGGATACAGAAGTCTGGGCCTAGCTTGTTTCGCGGATGTTCCACATTAAATGTAACTATAAATGAAATATTATTATTATTATCCTATAACAGCACTCCTTGTTCTGTTTTTTTCCTTCCTTAAATTGTGTCTCAGTATATTAAATCACAATTAGAAAGCATACGCTGGGCCAGAGGCGCTTTCCAGCTCACTAATTCTTAAAACACTTTGCTCTTGTATGCTGGAATTTCCCCCTTGGCAATCCTTTAATATTTCTTAAAATTTCTAAAAAAAATTATACAGTTGTGTGACATTTGCATACACTTGGGACAAATCTAAAAAGAAATTAATATAGCTTTCATTGTTATTGATCCCCACCTCGTTTTTCTCATAAATGAATGAGGCAAACGTTTGAAAAAAGTCTGTCCATAATTGTGTCTCTTTAGTGAGGTAATATTTATACTGAGATTTGTTTGTATGGCCTCGCTCTCATGGTTACCGTCTCCAAGTTGGCGTCTGGTGGAATTGTTTGGTTTATATCAACTGGTGAAGTGGGATTAATGGCAAGTGTTTGATTTGAAATATTACTTGCGGTGTTTGCCTGGACTGACATTGTAAATGGGTTTGAAGTTGTGTGTTTACATTCTCAGCTTCTGGTTCGAGTACTCCGTCGTTCACCGGCTGTTGTTATGTCTGCACAGGTCTGGGAAACTACCTATACATCGAAGCAAGTCCCAAGACACAGGGAAAGAAAGCCAGGCTCTTCAGCCCAGAGGTGGGTCCTGACACAGGGCCTCTGTGCTTGAAGTTCTCCTATCAGCTAGAGAATGAAGGAACCCTGCGGGTCCTACTGCGCAACCCGCTTCGAGAGGAAACCCTTCTCTGGGCTCTCCATGGCAGCCAGGGTTCCATGTGGAAGGAGGGACGCACCATCGTTCCACGATCCCCTAAGGAATTCCAGGTAGACTGGGGTGATATATCCAAAATGCCTAAATTGGATAAGAAGAGTATTATTTATAGTGATAGCTATAAATTTGAGTTATAAATATAAATATGTTCATGAATGACTATGTTCATTCAAGCTGTTTGTTTCATTTTCTGGAAGGTGGTCATTGAAGGCATCTTTGAAAAGGCAACCACAGGCCACATCTGGATTGATAATATCCATATGAGCTCCAGCACGCCGCTGGAGGAATGTACACGTAAGAGCTGGTGTTTTACAGATCATTTCCATTCTACAACTTATCAGTCATGCTTTCAGTCATCTATATTAGGATTCAGGCTTTTTTTAGAGAACGTATTCCTTACTTTATGATCCTTGCTAAATATTGCAAATAAAAACTATGGATTTGTGCTCAAGAAAGCTAAGTGTCACAGAAACAACTGTAGCACTGCTTCTCAAAATAAAACTATGACGGGTTGGGGGGGGTGGGGGGGGAGTACGAGTGACATGTTACTTGCCATCAAATCCAAAAGAAGAATCAAAACTAGGCCACAAAGCCTCACGGGCCTCGATGCTAATCTATATTTCATCAAGTTCTCCTCGTTTCTCAGTATTTGTAAACAGTATTCTCTGAAACCAGATTTACTCAACATCTCCAGTGGTCTTGTCAAGTCCAGGGATTAGCTCTGGTTTCCGATTTAACTAAATTATGAAACCCAGATTTTATGTCAGAAATATGGGTTTCAAGTAGGGTTTCAAGTAGGTAAACTTAGATTCCTGCACAGGAAACATAATTCTACCTGGTAGTTATTGTAGTTACTATGAATATTACAGACTGTAAAATATCCAGGTATTTGGACTCCCAAATTTTGAATTCCCAATTCTGATTGGTCAGAAGGTGTTGACTTATTATCTAAAAGAGCAACTCTGACAATAGCTCCAGCTGCAAAGTTTATTAATGCGCTCCTTCTAATACATAACCATTTTTATAGTAACATAGTTTTCTCTGAGGCGAGGTTTATTATATATATTTATGGAAGCGTCAGCACTTTCAGTTATCTGGCAGAAAGCTTTTCGGCTTGTCGGTAATGACGAGCTGCATTCGCAACCATAAATGCAACTATAAATGGATAAAAAAGTATGACGTGTCATTCTTCAATGAAGAACAAATTGTTAGCATTGACAAACTGCTCTGGTATAAGAGGAATAAAAACACTTCGCACCACACAGTCGTTGATTATTTTCCTATAAACGCACATCTTTTTAGGTTTGGTTCCCGGTACATTTGAGCTAATTGCACGTTCATGCTAATTGTAAAGTCTGTTTTTTGCAAGACAAAAGAAAATCTTTAATAATTATATATGTTCTAGCTGTAAAATGAATGTCTTTCTCTTTCTCCATCTCTTTTTCAGAACCTATTGATGCCTTTCCTCCAGATATGACTGGTGAGTTGTTTCAACTATTAGTACAAACTATACTGCAGATCCAGGATCAGTTTTAGCTCATGTTACACATGGCAGAATGGCAGTTCAGGTTCTCTGCCATGATCCTGGATCTGCTACTGGAAGCAGGACTTACCTCTTTATATAAGAATTGCCTGTTTAGTGTTGGATTGGTTCTTGTACCATTGATGAGCATAAACCAGCATCCCTAACTTTCCAGCACTGGTTCGCATGGATTTGGTAAACACTTGGTTAGCTGGCACATTTCCTAACCTCTTTCAGAGATATTTTAATGCAAGTCGAAAAGATTACAGAGACTGATTCCTTTGCCACGTCGCCCCGGACAAATTAATCAGCACTTCCACCCTTGCACAACTAATTTTCACTGTCTAGTTACAGTTTATGCAGTGTGCAACACCCCATCTTTTTTAATGAGCAGCATTCTCCATGATACAATATAGCATCCCGTCTTTTTTTTTTTTTTTTTTTTTTTAAGCATGTTGGAGACAGCGTTCACGTCTTCTGGTCCCTAGAGTATTGTTCCTTTGTCATTTTTTTTTTTTGGGTTGCCTGTGCTCAGCGCTCTTTTTAGCAAACGTTGCAGATCTGACAGGAAAAAAACAAGTGCGACGTTGTGCCTGAACCATAGTTATTTTGAGTAACAGGACTCAATGTGGCCTGGCTGAATGTTCAGTAATTGGTTTCAGACATTTGTGTCAGGTAAATTTTGCTACTCCACAACCTACCTCTTGCTATAATGAAGACGACTCAAATAGTACCAGGCTTCTGGTTGGACTGTAGGGCTAATGCACAAGCTAAGGATTAGAAACATCCATTTTCCCTACACGCACACACACACACACACACACACACACACACACAAAACCCAGCAACACACCTATGTGACATCCTCTTACTAAGAACTAACACTGCTACCACACAATTAATAACAGGGCTACCTCAAAGCTTCAAAGAAACCTCCACCCTGAAACACATTAAATATGTTTATATTGAAATTTGTGGTCTGTTTATTGATTCTGGTGATAATAATAATAAAAAAAAAAAAAATTATTGGCTGGTGCTGTCTTTTCGTTAGCGGTTGTGCATCACGCTGATGTCACAGGGAGGTACTGTTATTGCTAGCATTTAATAGGACACAAAATTTCAAAACACAAGTGATAATGGTCAGGGTTTGCTCGTAGAACCAAAAGAGTAACTGCTTCTTTTCAGCATTTTCCAGTGACGTATTAATGAAAATTAAATATGATTAGTGTCATATTAATGAAAAAGCCAGCACAGAAGTACTGGAGCTTGGCTGGTGCAAACTCAAAGACCCAGATTGCAATGCAGATGTACAGTGGCAGAGACTCTGATGTACAACCTGATGTACATGATGGTGTTGACGATTTGGAAGCTGATCTGTTTGAGCAGAGTGTACAGCTAAGTAGGTGAAAGAACTGGAAAGTCTAAATTAAAGCACTGCTGCATTGCACTCTTTAGCAAGGGAGATTTTCCACTGCACTACCATCAGCAGGTAGTTGAACGGCAATTTAGGACTCAGTTAATCAAAGTGAAAACAGTCCAACGTGTCAAAGAAAGAAGTTTAAACAAAAAAAAAAAGTCATTAAAAATTAAATACTGAACGTCCCTGAAGAACGTGTTAATTTTCGAGATTAATATACAAGTGGTTCAGGGTGGATTTTTTTTCTTTAAATACAAAAGATAGCGGCTTTCTTTTGGCATCATGCAAGTATTCCAAATGTGCACAAAGTGATCAAATTGCATGTTCTTCTGCTTGGACCCTTGATTTGAATGCAGCCCTACATATATCCCTGAATGAAGCCATGTAGCTGCCCTGCCTTTAAATAGTCCTGAAGAGTTCATCATTATGGCAACAAACTAATCTCACGTTAGTGTTTAATTAGATTGCTTAGCCTACTACCTCATTAACCCTGTGATTTATCAAGGACTAACCTATAGAGCAAGGACATTTAGCCCTACTTATGGCTTGTCGGAGTGCATTTTTACTCTGCTATGCTTGCACAATGAGCCTCAGCAGTAACGTGGGGTGTTGTCACATGTTGTATATCTCTCCACCAGGGGGAGCCCTACCAGGCAGGAGTGAGCCAACAGTAGATACCCTGTCAGTGCCACCCATTTCCCCCAACTGGTATTACTTCATGGCTGGCGGAGGCGCCATCTTGTTCCTGGTCATTGCCGTTGTCATGGCCATTGGCTGTCGCCGCCTGACAGCCAAGAGGAGCAGACCCACCATGGCCTACTATAGTCCCCACAGTGCTTACTACCCAAATGGTGCCATGTCCAGAGCAGGGGGGGGTCCTAAGTTGACTGTTTGGGTCGAGAAGGGGGATGGAAACTCCTACTGGTGAGGGGATCCGGTGTGGTAAATGTTGACCTACATTGCTGACAGAAGGTCTGAGGAAAAGAACTCAGAAGAGCACTGAAAAGTTGGTTTAGTGTAAGAGATGCCTCAAACAAGAACCTTTTTTTTTGGTACCACCTCACTACCAACTGCTTGGGAACTGCACGACTGAAGAGTGGACAGGAACCAGCATCTGCTCTAAACCTGTTGGTTTTCTTTTTTTTTTTTCTTTTTTTTTCTCGATGCACCTTCACTTGCTGGATGTGGTGAGACACAGAGTCTGTTTACTGCAGAGTACCAGCCAGTGGTTGTCTGGAAGAGCACCATATTGGAAAACCTTCCAGTACGGGCTTAACTGTGATGTGACCAGGTTGAAAGCTCCTTGTGCCTGTGCCTGGTGGTAGCTCCTGAACTACCAAACCGTCAGAGACTAAGTGGACGTGGTGTCCAAGCCAATGACCTTAATCATAGATCCAAGACTGGCATGAGGCCTTACTAATATTTCAGATGGGGACTGGTGCCAGCTGCTCCCAAATCAGGGCTAGATGATGGAATGGATTACAAGATCAGGACTGAAGGACAGTCTAAGCTTTTGCAGCTCTAGATAATAATATTAATAATAATAATGTTGTATATCTAAATGTGGTGTCAACCTGTGTGGTTTACAAAATGGAATGAATCTTGGGTAAATTTACAGCTGTCAAAATGTTTGCACTTTGAATAGATCCTGGTAGTATTTGTGAGGTGGTCTGGGAAAACCTGTCGGATGACACTGTGGCAAAATTCGGGAAAATTGAAAGAAAGGATGAAAAATGTGGGTTTTGGCCAAAACTGAGTTTTTCTGCCTGTATTATACTTAACAAACCATAAATATATTGCACTGAAATTACATGAAAATGGCTTTATTTACATTTTATTCTTGCCTTGACGTCTTCCTGGAAAGATCACGGGTAAGGAGTCAGGTGGTAAAACACGGTGGTGAAAACAATCAGCAGTGTGAAAAGGCATCCACAGCCTCTCTAGCAAAGTGTAATTTCCTTACACAGTTAACATCGAACTTTGGATAGCTATGTTTCATAGTGAACCGTAGCTGAATTGATTCAATTTCAGATACCAGCTGTCAAATTTCCCACGATGCTCCTATGCCACAGTTGAAAGAGAACGCTTAAATGTAATTTTCTCCATTGTTAGACTTTGAAGTGCTAGAAGTTCACTTGTGGTTGAGATACAAGCAAAAGAGAGAGATATTTCAGCTAATGTGTGTAGTTTTCAGAACAATATAATAGAACAGAAAGAAGGGGTTTCCCAGGCCGCCACGCAATTTACGATGTCTCTGTTTACTATTTAGCCAAAAAAAACAAACAAACAAAAAAAAAAAAAAAAAAAAAAAAAAAAAAAAAAAAAAAAAAAAAAAAAAAAAAAAAAAAAAAAAAGACAGTCAATGGACCATTTCTAATGAGTGTGTTGAGGCTGGGCAATGGGGTATAATACAATTGAGCATGCATGTGTACAATTTTGTATATTTTTTACAAGCTCAGGTTCAGTGATTTGCTTGATTTTAATGAGAGACAGTCCAGGAAGAACCTTCCAGAACAACAACAACAACAACAAATAATCACATTTCACATATTTTAGGTCACAGTAAAGCTAGCATCAAAAAGGTTCATATTCAGAGAGTAAAATTGGAAGAGAGAGAGAGAGAACATTTTCATTGCCATATTTCTCCATCCCAAGACAGGGCTACTAGCTTTCTGCATTTTCTTATGCCTGTTCCTCATATTTCACAGCAGAAATCCTCCCAAATATTGCGTAGGCCCATCGTTTCCAAGCCAGAAGTGAGGAGGCGTGCATTATTCCAACCAAACGGCTGTCACTGTTTTATTTCCTGCAACAAGCCACATAAACACCACCAGCTGCTTCCCTTCACAGTCTTGTCTTAATGAGGACCGAGAGAGAGAGTGTAGCGGTGAAGGAGCGAGCTCCATGCACTCCCAACAGCTGGTAGACATTTTGTTATGCCGCAGGCCTTGGAGACTTCCAGGACAAGGAAGAGTGTGCAGCACCTCCACGTGGTTCGCTAGTTTTCGGAACAACTTTCAGAAATCCCTTCTTTTTTCTTTTTTTTTTTGTTAGTGAGCACTGGTGTTGAAAATTAGATGAAGAGATCAAGGGAGACTTCCATTAATGCTTGTTCTACTTGTTCCCTAGTACCCAGTGTATTTCCTAGTTTCCTTGCTCGATAGTTCTGAGTGTTTCCTGGTTTGAAGTGTGTTTCCTAGTTTCCTCATTTGCTAGTTTTGATGATTTTTGAGTGTGCTTCCAAGTTTCAATAGTTTCGAGTGTTTCCTAGTTTCCATGTTCTAGAAGTTCAAGTGCCTTTCCTAGTTTCCTTGTTCCCTACTATCAAGTGTGTTCCCTAGCTCCCTTGTTCCAGAGTTTCAAATGTTTTCTAGTTCCTAGTTTCCTTGTTCAAGTTGTACCGTGTTCTCCAGTTCCCAATGTGTTTCTTAGTTTCCTAGTTCTGTGGTTGGAATGTGTTCCCTAGCTTCCTTGGTGTAGTTTTGAGCATGTTTCTTAGCTCCTTTCTTCCTCAGTTTGGAGTGAATTTCCTAGTTCCGAGTGTTTCCCCTACTTTCCTTGTTCTCTAGTCCTGAGTGACTTTCCTAATTTCCATGCTTTCCAAATGCCTTTCTTTGTTTCCTTTTTCCCTGGTTTTGAGTATCTTTTCCTAGTTTTGACTGGTTTTTCCTAGTTACCCTGTTCTGCAAGTTGCAATGTATTTCCTATTTCCCAGTGTCCCCTGACTCCGTGTTCTGTGGTTCCTGCTGTTTTGGTTTCCTATGCATCCACTGTTTGGGGCGCTTTTGATAAAATTTAACACACCAATTCGCCATAGTTACACACGATTGTTGGGGTTTGGCGGTGAAAGAAGAGAAAGAACTTATGTCAGCTATTCATTGCTATTTCCATCGGATAGATAAGTGGTAAGAGAAATATTGGCACTGGCTTGCAATGTGCTCTTAAATTAATCTCGCCATACAATCTTTCAAGCGCTTAATATTTTTAATTAGTTAATGGAACCGATAGCATTCATTACAGCTGCTGGAAGTTTTCCTCCTTCATGTCCCTGGAGAACACGGTAATGTGTGAACACTTTCTCCAGAGACTTATCGTCCAGAGAGACTGGATGCCAGAATCTTTTTACCCCCCATCCCCTAGATGTCTGCACTTTTTTTTTTTTGCTCCCTCCCCCCTCTAAAAATAAAACTATTTGTGACTAAATGATACTCATCTTTGGACATGGGCATCTCCGGGCTTGTAGAACAGGCAGACAGTCGTTGTCTTCTCAGAGGAGTTGTTATCTCGTCTGTGTAGAACAGACTGCTCACAACAGAGCCAGTCAGCTCACCACCTTCACATCCATAGCACGCAGGCTTTCACATCAATTTCTCAGCCTTGTTTGGTTTGGACCCAGCAGGCCTCAGTTCAAACGCTTTCTCAACAAAAGGCGGTATTGTCCCGATAAAGCACCTAACGACGCTTGCCGCTCTGGCCGTTTTTTATCACCCCACACGGTTTATGTAGGTGGTTCTGATATTCAGACTGTACTTATGTTTAAAGGGATGATGATGATGATGATGAAGGCAATGCACTTTCCTGTATGAATGTGGCACTATACCTCAATCTTAAAATGTGTGTGCTGTTTGGGGAAAAAAAGAAAAGAAAAGAAAAAAAAAAAAAAAGCGCCAACATGAATGGAATATTTTTTGCTTGATGAATTGGAAATGCCCTTTTAAAAGTATGGTAATAAAATCTTATTTTTCTAACCAGGCATTTCCTTTTCTCCTTAATAACTTCTCATTAATTACACATAGTAACCTGTAATTAACTCTGCCATCTTCATGTTTCTGTAACAACACCTAATTTTCATAATCATTGATAATGACTTTTACAGACTGGGCTTTGGGCAATTTCCTGTTTCAATTAATCGTTTCTCCTCCCCACAGTTAAAAAAATGGACCCCAGAGGTAATCGTCTTCTCAACAGCCGGGACCACATAGACACAGGTAGGTAATTAATGACTTTTTTTTTTTTTTTTTTTTATATTGCAGAAGAAATGTCGCTGCGCATAATTCTCATGAAGTTTTCTCATAAAGACTTCTTTGTTTTCTGCCTTTTAAAAAGGGACAGGTTAATTAGAGACCCCTAATCTGTGCGTCTTTATACGCTGGCAGCTAGCCGCCTTACTAATGAAACATAATTAAGTCTATCCTCAGCCCACATGCCCTCCACCAAGTTGTCAATCACCTCAGGCTCATTTGTTGATGCTAACAGGGCAAATGTGTGTATACTAACGAAAGAGAAGCAATTTAATAGCGCAAAGCGTGTCCTGTGTGAATCCTGTGTGAGGTTTGTTAGACTGTAGAATCTTTACGTCTTTGGAAAAAGAGATGCAGGCAGGCACAAAATTGAATTTTCTTGAAGTCCAATACATATGGTGGAGATGCAACCAATTCAGGTTGAACAACTTCTTCAACAATGTAAAGATTGTACTATGTGTCCAGTATGAAAACTTTCATAAACAGTCTCCGCATTTCTTTGTTCAAGGTGTACAATTCCCAGAATGGACCACTGCAGAACCTTCCTCGGAGCCTCCAGTAACACGAACAACGGGCAAGGAGAATCCTTGGCTTTACACGCTGGACCCCATTCTCCTCACCATCATAGTGATGAGCTCTCTGGGAGTCCTGTTAGGCGCCGTGTGCGCCGGTCTTCTGCTGTACTGCACCTGCTCCTACGGAGGCCTGACCTCGCGCTCCTCCACCACACTGGAGAACTACAACTTTGAGCTCTACGATGGCATCAAGCACAAGGTGAAGTTTAACCAACAGCGCTGCTGCTCAGAAGCTTGAGGACTACCTGGCTGACGTTTATCGGACATGCAGAAATTTGGCGCTTTCAAGAGAGACTGGCCCCATCTCTCGGTATGCATGTCTCCACCTTGCTGCTTGCTGGTGCAATTGTTGGAGCCGTCACTTCCAGCTAGCCTTTCTTGCTCAACTCGGATCTTGCTTGGCTGGACGCGGTTTGATACAAACGTGGATTATTGAAGGCTGCTTGGAGTTATCTCTAGGGAAGCATTTCCCAGCTTAGCCTCAAAATAGATATTAGTACATATCAGTTCTGTCTATTCCAAAAAAAAAAAAAAGAAAAATCTCTTGATAAAGCTTTGGATTCTAAATGGGAGCCGGTGGAATTGAGCCGAACTCTCATCATCCCTAAACGCAGAGCTTTTGTGGCATGTGACTGATGGTGTGGTGATGTTTGTTGACGTTTTTGAGCTTTTTATTTTCGTTCGTTTTTTTTTTTTCCCTTTCAATTTCCTGACTGTGATGCCTTAATGCTGGTCAATCCGTTGGTTTTCATTCAGGATTTCAGTGACCAAAACTAATCTTATTTCATTTTCCAATCTTTACATCCATCCAGTGCTCGTTTCGTTCTGTGGTCTCGTTTCACGTTTCACTCTGGCTTTAGTAGAAAGACAAGAAACAAAATGTAACCTTGTTAAGACAAGCCAAGTAGAATTTCATAGGTTTAGTTTGAAGCCATGTGATTATGCTAGGTGTTGGTAAGAAAACGCAGGACCATTTTGGGTTTTTTTTTTTTTTTGTGTAAAGCAACAGGGAATTTTGTCAGTGCAACCTATGGATTGCTTTAAATGGGACACACTGCTGAGCTCAATGGTATTACAGATTAACAAATGTTCCTGATATTTTAAGAAAGAGTAGTTTTTGTGGCGAACACAGAGCCATGAGGAACACCACCATTGAGACTGAACGACCAAGGCCAAGCACTCATCATCTGCTAGTTCTTTCCCCTGTCTCCATTTCTTTCCCCCATACAAGGCTGAAGGTTAACAGGAGACAGGTTTAGTAATGAATTGGGTTGGAGCTTACGTCAGCCCCCTAGTGGCTTTCAAAGGCTTCTCGATGAAAAAAAAAGAAAGGAAAAAAAAAAAAAAAAAGACTAACTGAGATGGAGTAAATCTTTTCCCAGTCCCACTGATAGATATCATCCATGACAAGCACGGGAACACGCATTCATATACGCTCACACACATTCTGCTGACATATCAGCCACGTTACACCTCTGCAAACACAAGACACAGAGGACAGTGCCGGAATTATGAGAATCCGAATAGGGAAAATGAACACATTGTGCTTCTGAGTGACTACACGCTCATCTAAAAAGACTGTCACTACTGGAATGGGAACTTTTCCAAGTGCCTTGGAGCTGCTCTGGCACTCAAAGACTCGAAGCTTTCGTCTGTCTCAAAACACTCGAAGCGACTCGAAAATCACAGCACTGGGTAGACTTCCAATTACTCTCTGGAAGATTTGTACAGAAGAAAAAAAAAAAATGTGCTTTTTATGATAATTATTGTTATTATGATTATTTAATAAAGGATTGATAAATATCAAGCATTGCAAAGAATCTTTGAAGAGAACGGGAATATTGTGTTTGAGGTTTTACTGCTAGTTTCAGGGGTTCGAAAACATCACGGCTGCACGGTATTAATCGAGCGTTTAGAAACTTTGTGTGCAGTTTCATCTGGGAGGTAACCATCCGATCATATTCTGCAACTAACCGTGCAACTGTCACACCCTTGCCGTTAATTATTCAGACTGAAATGCCTTGACGTTCTGTTCAGCATGTGTGCTCGCATACACTTTCATTTACCCAATCCTAACACACACATGTTCACACACACACACACACACACCAGTATGTTTTTGCAGCAGTGTGGAATTAGTTTCATCTGGCCACAGAGAACAATTGGCATCTACCTATAAAAGCTGATCCATAAAACATCAATGTGCACTGCACACACACACACACACACACTGCTGTGTCGGCTGCAGGCTCTCTCATCTCCCCATGGGCTCCCATTAGCCAAGACCTTCAGTCTCCTTCATTTAGAAACTCGCAACATCAAAGCTTTGAAGTGCCTTACTGTTCGCCGCAACGTCTCCTTCATCCCTCCGTCTGACCCAGCCACCGAGCCTTCCTCGGTTAACCGTTTCACTACATCGTACCAGAAAAGGGTAATTCCTTCAGCCAATATTGCCATTTCATAAGAAGAAGTATGATCAGTGACATCAATAAACACATACTGTAGAGGGGAAAGAGTCCACAAGGAATATGTTTGGGATATAAATGAACCACAGAAGTACAGTAAAGTGGCTAGTAGCGCTATCGTAGCCTTGTTTGAACATAAATGACCATTTGAGTTTAGTACGATCTGTAAAAAGATCAAGAGTAAGAAACAGCATCTTCCTAAAAACACAAGCGACCTGATAAAACATCACTATAGCAAACAGTATCGCAAAGAGTACAGAGGAGGATCGGCGCGAGGTGTGGAGAGGCATTTCTGAGCGAGCACTTCAGTTCTGCGAGCACTGAGCACTGAGAAGTGGAAACGTTTGCCAGCGTCTACACTTTGCTGGCAAGTCGAATGGCACATTGCGCTCGTTAACCTCGAAAACCAAACAGGGACATGGTGAACACTAAGCTTACTCCTTATACTAATAGTTTTACACCATAGAATTATTATTATTATTATTAGTAGTAGTAGTAGTAGTAGTATTTTGGTGCAACATAAGGAGGAACAGTTGTGTCACCAATTTACTTGGGACTTGAACCAGTAAAAGTGATTTCTAATGAAATGGAGGAAGGAACTTAATCCCCGCTGTAGCCACCTCCATAAGGAAACACTTAAGACGCACTAAATAACCCTCAACAGCAGAGCCAGCACTACACTGAACAAACCACAGGAATTTGCCTTGCACACTTTTGGAGAATTTTCCCCCCGTGTGTCTGTGTTCTCTCTGCATTTCCTCGGTCACTAGTCCAAACACTGATTGCCCCATCAGCTTTCAGACACGAGCTCTGATAGCGAGAGAGAGAGAGACAGAGCTCTGATCTACGGCAGCGGCGGCCCCAGTGGAGAATTAGATTTCAATCTGACAGCAAGGGAAAGCAACATTTACGAAACAAAAGTTTTGAATAATTCGGAAAAAAAAACAGAGCCCGACAGCCTGGCTCCTCTGGGCAATTTCCTAGGTTTCCATGGTTCGCATGTCGATCAAAGCAAGGCGCTGAGCTCTTAATGTCGGAGGCAGCACAAAAATACCATATCTACAACAGCAGGTGAAAACGGACATATATTTAATATATTTAAGCCACAAGTGGATTACATGGCTGAGAAAACCTGTTTGGAAACCTGCGTTACAGTCCAGAGTGCTTATTTGTGTTTGCACAGGCACAGTGCCCCTTCACTCCGCCCCCATTTCAGTCTGAAATTGGCAAACGCCCAGCACAGCCCAATCATTCCCCTAGGAGCAAATAAACCATGCGGTGCATCAAAACCTTATAAAATGCAAAAAAACAAAAAAAACAAAACAGTATAAACATTGGTGAAGCTTTTCCAAGATGGAGAAATTTTAATTACTGATGAACGTGATAAAGCTGGATGCAGAATTTTGCTCCTGGACAGGTATCTGTACGAAGCTTTGAACTGTTCGAATCCTGTTTTACATAAAGAATCAAGCAGAAATACGGTTTAATTTTTTGTTATAAAGAAAAACAGGGCAGCAAATTCACGTCAGGGCCATCCTCACGAACCAGCGTTCAAGAAGCTGTAGGTCATGACGGATTTTGCTAATGCTAACGCTAGCTAGCATGCTAACTCGAGTTGAACCATTGTGGATTCTGGGGTGGAGCTTTTTAACACTTTTTTTTTTTTAACCAATCTTGCCTAACGCACCTTTAAAGCCAGTTAAAACAAGTCGCTTGATGAAAGAGGGAGCGCAGTCAAATTCGATCTCAAGTCAGGGGCTAAAGTCGATCCTAAATCATACACGGAATGACGTTTGCGCCACAGTAATGTAAAGATACAATGCAACTAGTAGAGCGGAAAAGTGATCATAGCTCAAAACTTAGGTCAAAGGTCAGACCTGTTTTATTGGGTTGCTTGTATTGTAGGAAGACGCTGGAGTTCCTGCGCAATATTTTCACAGAGCGCACTTTGCGGTCTCGTTCGCTTTGACCGTTAATCGTGAAATACTTCCAGATCACTGTCGCTCCGTGTCGTTCACTAGATTAGATTTTAGCTCTCACCAGCCGTCACTGATTACGTTAAAGCTAAAACACGCGTAGCTTGCATTATCCTATTACGGAAAGCGATACGCGTTACATAATGCACAGGCGCTTTCATTTAGAATCGTTTCTTTACGTCTGGAGTGTCTGGTGAGTCACGCGTCTACGGGAATGAACTGAAATAGAACCAGACATTCACCCTCGCTGACACCCGACACTATGAAGCTGTGAATACACACCGCGCATTGCCGGCGTCCTTCACAAAGTGTCTAAGCTGCCATAATAAAATATGCCCTTACGATACACACACGCTCTTAATAATTCATACGCGCGGCACTTAGAGGCGCGTCTGTATAACGTATAACAAAGTGCAGACGTACAAACGTGAAGGACTGCAGATCGTACTGTTGTGTTTGGACGCTGTCCCAGAGAAGGGGTTTCGTCTCGCTCTTCTTCCACGGGTTCGACGACGTGAGCTGGACCTCTGTACATTTAAAGCCGGAGACTCGTTTCCTGCATCGTCATGATTAAAACCGCAACTCGCACGATCTCAGGTGGCGTAAAGTAAGGTAAAAACATGTTCTGTTTATAAAACATAAACCTCTGTGCGATGAAAACACATACGAACACGTTATTCAGAGAGAAACTAGAACATACACAGATATAAACAGGAAGAGCGGAACTATTCATTTATTTTTTATTGGCCAGAAAGGTTCATCAGGAACAGGGTAGAGGCGTCCACCATGGGGACGGGGATCAACACAGTAATAAAATATGAGACAGCGTTATACTTTCATGTGGAAGTGTTTCAGTTTTGTGTAGAGGTGAAAATGCAAACGGTCATGCGCGATATGCGTTACATCACTATTTATGCACGCACAAGTACAAAACACACCTGCAAACGCAACCGCTTTCGAAATTTGTCCAGAAAATACTTCCGTACTTTTATGTGAGATATGAAACAGAATATGAGAAAGAAAATCAAATATGAAACAGAAAGAAAAGCAAAAAACACTGGGAAGACAGAAAGAAAAGAGAAAAAAAAAAGAAAGGAACGAAGAAAGAAAGCAAGAGGCAAAAACAGTGGAGAGAAAGAAAGAAAAACTCTGGGAATAAAGAACAAGAAAGAACGACAAAGTGGAAAAGAGAACATTAAATGGAGAAAAAAAAGAAGAAAGGAATGGAGGGAAAAGAAAAGAAAGAGACACAGGAAAGCATGCAAGCAACAAAGCAAGAAAGAGAAAAGAAGGTTGTGGTTTAGGCCACGCCCACTTTGGGGTGTTACAGCATTTACAGTACATCACATAGAGAAAGATTTGTGCGTTTATGCAGTGTGAGCTAATGACTAGCGAAAGATTGTGCTTCACGTGTGTGTGTGTGTGTGTGTGTGTGTGTGTGTGTGTGCGTGCCGTTACTGAATAATGAGGTGTGGACTGAAGAAAGTCAGACGTTAATTAGTGAGAGTGAAAGGAAAGGCAGTTGATCCCAGCAGCCAGCTGTTTGGGCTTTGAGGATCGGGATCAGGTTCCAGCTGCAGAAAGCCGAGTGTGGCGTCAGAGCAGATTCGTTTCCACATCCACGCCTTGTCGTTTCTACAGTAACGGCGCACGCTGCACGTGAACAGATTTTAAAAGCGGTGGCGTGTTCTGTAAGGAGAAGTTTATTTAACATTTATGGAAGGAGTCTCCAGTGCCAGTGATTTAAAGGCAGAGGGAAAGCTGTTCTGAGAAAGTCTTCACGATAGCGGAGTTTGTGTTTTCTGCTCCGTGAGGAGTGTGAGGCG
>CM041000.1:1337683-1352450 GCA_022985145.1 Pangasius djambal | reverse complement strand
CTCTCTCTCTCTCTCTCTCTCTCTCTCTACGGAAAAAGGAATGACGGAAGGAATAATTTCATTTTTCCCCCCATTAATTTTCTTTCATTTTTTCCCCCCTATTTTTTTTCTGTATGACGTCTAATTGAAGAAATAACTGGACCTAAGAAGTGACTTTACACGTAGACTTATTTTCACGTGCGTTCATTTAGCTTTTAGATTAAAATGCTTAAAAAAAAAAAAACAGGCCATAAAACCGAAAAATATTTCCCTTAACGAGACGCGATTTCTTTACTTAATTTTAATTTTTTTCTGAGGTTTTGTTCAGAGGAAAAACGCGAATCTGGACACGACCTAACGATGCCACCTAACGTGTGGTGCATTTCATTCGGCTTAGGGTGTGTGCCTTAAGACAGAATCACTTAAAAACAATAATAATAAGAATAAAATAAAAACAAAATAAAATAAAATACGGGAGAATCACAGTGCGGTTTAGTTGCTTAAGCCTTCACCCCTCCATAGATCATGATTTCCTCATGTTTCTTGACCACACTGGCTGACCTTGATGATTACTCCAGCCAGCTACATCACAAATTCAGCCATTAATTAACTCTGGTTACAAAATTTAAAAAAATAAAGTAAAATTAATAATAATAATAATAATAATAGCAGCCTGTATAATCACATTTCCTATGAAAGTTCTGATCTGATGCTCATCATGTTGCTCAACACACTGATGCCCGAAGCCTTCCATCTTAAAGGAGCATTATGATATGGATTGTCAGAAGTCAGAAGAATAATTTCCACACCTCAGTCATTTTTTAAATTGATTTAAAAAAAAAAAAAAAAAAGCACGAGCTCAGCATCAGGAGTGGATTTTAGCTATCTGGTCTTTCATAGATTTTCTAATAAGCTTTAAATCCATTACAATTAACTCGCATTGACATTAATCTAGTCAGTGAGGAGGACGATGACGTCAGCACGGAGCCGGATCAATGCACACACACACACACACACACACACACACACACACACACACACACACACACAGTACCTAGCGCTTCTAATAACATTGCAGATCACAAATTAACTTCTCAGTCATTTAAAATAGCATCTTGCTACCAAACTGAGCTGTGAGACAAACACCTTAAGGTGCATTTTACATTTTTATTTGTGAAATGATTCATTTGCTCCCCAGATGCTGAAATTCCTCCCCTTCTTTTTCTTATATTTTTATTTTTAGTATTTTAATATATATATTTTTTAATAACCGGAAAACCCGCAAATTCAATTCGCCTGCGTTTTGTTAAAATATATATATATTTTTTTCACACAATTACACATTATTTCTATTTTATTCTTGCTATTAAAGAATGAAGCCACTTCACTGTTACATGTTTATTACAGAATATTTACTTCCTGGTCTTTTAAACCAGGCTACAATTTAATATAAATAAATAAATAAATAAATAAATAAATAAATAAATAAAATTGAAATAAATTGCAACTATAGAAATCGCCTGTACAACCGAATCTCTCTCTCTTTCTCCCTCTTTCTCTCTCTTTCTTTCTCTCTCTCTCTTTCTTTCTCTCTACCTCATAAACAGATTCGCCAGAAAAGGGAAAAGTGTTTTTTTTACAACATCTAAAAAAAAATTGTAATTGTTTTTTTTTTTTTTCAATTCACCATATCAGAAAGAAAAGTCAGTTACGTATCACACATTATAGACATATACATTAGCTAATAGTTTCCTTTTTAATTATTTATTTATAAATTTATTTATTTAATCATTTAATTACAATACGGCATTTAAAAATAAAACTCGATAAATCTTATTATTCATCATTTTTGCTCTTTATAATTTCAAATTAAGGTTAAAAAAGAATATATACAACATCTTTACCTTAATTAATGGATGTTTTGCCTTTCAGTTAGTAGGAAAAAAAACTATTTAGCTGCACATAAAGAAATAAATAAATAACAAACAAACAAATAAACAACTAAAACATTTAAATGAGATCTAACGCTTCTATGTCGTGTTTCTCTGAGCTTTTTATCCTTGATTTTTTCTTTTTTTTTTATTCATTAAAGCTAAAAAGAAAAAAAAAATCATAATAATAATAATTAATAAATAAATGTGTCCATTTTCCCCCTTTGATTTTTGCAATATAAATAAATAAATGAATAAATAAATAACCCACAATGCATGCTCTGTGCATTCTACCCTAAAGCTACACGACAATATTTCTTTAATATATATGCAAATGCAAATAATAATAATAATAATAATAATAATAACAACAACAAGAAGAAGTAGAAGAATAGCAGAAGACAGTAAGGAGATGTGTGTCTTTGATCCATGATTATTCTACACTGTAGGTTTTGGACACAGGTAAACACAAAGAGAAAGCCATGGAGAAGTGTGTGTGTGTGTGTGTGTGTGTGTGTGTGTGTGTTGAGGATGGGGCTCTGTTTTCATTTCCCATGTGGTGCACTTGAGAGGGCACACCAGGAGTCTCAGACAGCGAGAAGCTCTTCCTGATCCAGGACAAAATTTCACAGCTTTGTGCTTTTGACCTCCTCCATGTGTGTGAGCCAAAGTGATCATGGCTCGGCGATCAAAACTAAAAGGGAGCTAACGGAAGAGATCAGCAAGCCTGAATGTGTGTGTGTGTGTGTGTGTGTGTGTGTGTGTAGGGGGGACTAAAGGATGCAAATACAGCACACACACACACACACGTTCTTTAGATCTCTCTCCTGGAACTGCCCTCATGGCTTCGCTGACAACTTCGCCGTTTAATCCACTTCTCTCTGGGAGGGTTGAAAGTTTACAACAACAATTTCTATTCATTTGGATTTCAGCTTCGCCTCACAATTTTCTCCGAACATCAACAACACAGCAAATTTTTGTTCAAGAAAGAAAAAAAAAAAAAGACAGAGCGGTGAGGGAACAACTGTTAGGACTGACAACATTAAATGCAACTGTAAATGGATAAAAGGTACAAATTGACGTTCTTTAATGAATTAAAAATTGCAATTGTTGGACAATTGCTGTGGTATAAAAGCAATAAACTTCGTCACTTAAGGACGTGCTGTTGTAGGAAAATAATCAGCAATATAGCAAGTTTTATTTACACGCAACTAACTTGTTTTCTGTAATGTAAATGTAACTATAAATGGATAAAAAGTGCAATCTGACATTAAAAGTAAAAATCGGAGGAATAAAACACACAACTAACGAGTTTTGTGGAAACATTAAAGTACGATCTTTAATGAATAAAAATTGTAATCGGAGGCAAATTGCTGTGGAAGGAGTCTCCAGTTTCAGCGCTTTCTCCCAGCCAGGTTTCTCAGTAGCATGACAAGCTGGGTTGTTTTTTTGTCTTCGTGAAAGAGAAAAAAGAGAAGCTGGCGAGGGAACGACTTGTTTCGTGGACATCCCGCAACATTAACCGTAACTATTAATGGATAAAAATTAAATTATGACATGGCATTCTTTAATAAATGAAATTAAATTTAAATTTAAAAAACCTTTGTTTTGTTTTTTTAATGCATGCTTCAAAAAAAAAAGACCTCCACATGAGAGTGAGGAACAGCGCCAGACGTTGAGAAGATCCCACAAACTGATCCTAAATCCATCATTATCTGACGATCTATCACCGCTGTCGTTTTCCCCACATGAGAAGATGAGGTCAGGTTCTCCGCATGTTCTTCTCAACTCTACCACACATGTGCTCCGTCTCGTCGCCGCTCCTTCCCTGGATTTTTTTCCCCCCTCAGCACAAACAGCCTTTGGGAAAAAGAGTTTCAAGCTCAAAGAAATACATTTTTCACGCTTTCTCCCACAGCACTCGCGAATTCTCGATTCTGATTGGTCAGAAGGCGGTGATTCGTTTCCTGTAACAGAAGAGGTCCACAGTAAGAGCTCGGTCACAGGGACTTGTACTGCAATTATGTCCGCGCCACATAATCGAACCTTAACGATAACCATGCTGTTATTTTTAACAAAGAAAAACGCTTTCTGTAAGGAGATGTTTATCCAAATTTTATGGAAGGAGTCTCCAGTGTCAGGGATGTATCAGTAGGACCCTCGTATCCTCGAGCGAATGCTATGTACTATATAGTGGGTAGCATATACAGCATGGATACGCGGGACAAAGGGAGGAATAATGTCCCAGGTGGGACCACACGAGATTTCATCACGTTACTCAGAACGTAAAACATATTAATTCAAATTATGAACGTTTACTGAATTTCTGGAATTTTCTATTTCATTTTTTCGGTCTGTGGTTAAATGAAACCGCGGTAACTGAAAAGGGGGTTTTAGTGGACTACTATAACAGAGAAAGCTGTTTTCTGGGCAACATTAAACGTAGCTATAAACGGATACAAATTACGACGTGTCTTTCTTCATTAAAGAAACAACAAATAATTGTAATTGTTGTCAAATTGCTGTGGAATAAGTCGAATAAGTCATTTTAGAACAAAGCCGATTATTTTCCTACCAGCATGCCACTGGGTGTTTTATGCTTTACATAGCTCATTCATAATTAATTCATTATTAATGTTATTAGTATTATCAGCAACAGTAACCTTTTTTAGGATAGTTAACCAAGATAGCGTTTGGCGAAAATTATTGCTGTTTTTGTTGCTGTTGTTATTGTTGTTGTTGCTGCTAAACCTCGTGTTGCTCCTTTCCAACTCTAGGGATTTTCTTTTTGAATCTGGCTGGCTGAGCCCGCGTTGGCAGGAGCTTTTTGAAAAAGCAACTCAGACCTTGTTCAAGTCATTTTTAAGGCCTGTCAGTCTCACCGCTCTATCTGTCTGGCGGGTGAGGCAACAAAGGGTGGCATTGAGTGAGAACCCCCCACTACGCAAGACCCCCCCCCACGACGTGAGAACCCCCGCTACGGCAAGCTGAGTGCGGCGGACCGGGGGCACGGGGGCTAGCTAAGCAGCTCCAAATGCAAGAAGCCGATGAACAAATATTACATGGTGGATGCGGCCTCTTAGCTCTGTGACAGAAACCCTTCCCTTCTTCCGTCAGCCAGCTGTGCAGGGCCAGAAACACACACACACACACACACACACACTGCTGCAGCGACGAGGGCCTTGTTGGAAGGAAAACAGACGGGGAAAACTAGAGCAGCTGCTTTGACCGTCTGTGAACTTGGAATGGAAAGCCAGAGTTACACTTTCTACAACTATCACTGAATTCTCCATTCTGATTGGTCAGAAGGTGTTGATTCAATTTTTCTGACAGCAACTCCGTTTCTATAGTAACAACATACACACGAATGGATTTTTTTTGTGTGTGTAATCACTGATCAAGAAGTTGATTAAAAACAATATATACACCAATCAGCCATAACATTAAAACCACTGGCAGGTGACGTGAATAACGTTGATTATCTCTTTACAGCGGCACCTGTCAAGGGGTGGGACAGCAAGTGAACAGTCCGTTCTTGAAGTTGATGTGTTGGAAGCAGGAAGAATGGGCAAGTGTAAGGATCTGAGTGAATTTGACAAGGGCCAGATTGTGATGGCTAGACGACTGGGTCAGAGCATCTCCGAAACAGCAGGTCTTGTGGGGTGTTCCCGGTATGCAGGGGTTAGTACCTACCAAACGTGGTCCAAGGAAGGACAACCGGTGAACCAGTGACAGGGTCATGGGCTCTCAAGGCGCACTGATGCGCGTTGGGAGTGAAGGCCCGTCTGGTCCGATCCCACAGAAGAGCTGCTGTAGCACAAATTGCTGAAAAGGTTCATTCTGGCTCTGATGGAAAGGTGTCAGACCCTGTGCTGACCCTGTTCACCACCGAAAGCAGCTACATTGGGCACGTGAGCATCAGAACTGGACCATGGAGCAATGGAAGAAGGTGGCCTGGTCCGATAAATCACATTTTCTTTTACATCATAAGTACAGCCGGGTGCGTGTGCGTCGCTTATCTGGGGAAGAGATCACACCAGGATGCACTATGGGAAGAACGCAATCCGGTGGAGGCAGTGTGATGCTCTTCAAGGTGTTGACTTGGCCTCCAAATTCCCCAGATCTCAATCCGATCGAGCATCTGTGGGACGTGCTGGACAAACCAGCCTGATCCATGGAGGCCCCACCTCGCAACTTACAGGACTTAAAGGATCTGCTGCTAACGTCTTGGTGCCAGAGACCACAGCACACCTTCAGAGGTCACTCACTCACCATCTACTTTAACAGGAACACCTGTACACATGCTCATTTATGCAGTTAACCACTCAGCCAATCATGTGGCAGCAGCACAGTGCATAAAATCATGCAGATACAGGTCAAGGGCTTCAGTTAATGTTCACATCGAACACCAGAATGAAGAAAAAGTGTGATCTCTGTGACTTTAACCGTGGCATGGTTGTTGGTGCCAGATGGGCTGGTTTGAGTTTTTCAGAAACTGCTGATCTCCTGGGATTTTCACACACAACAGTCCCTAGAGTTTACACAGACTGGTGCGAAAAACAAAAAACATCGTGTGAACGGGGGATCTGCAGGCTGAAACACCTTGTTGATGAGAGAGATCCGAGGAGAACGACCAGACTGGTCTGAGCTGACAGGAAGTGTTGTGCACGCCGAGATGCTTTTCTGCTCACCGCGGTTGTAAAGAGTAATTATATGAGTTACTATTGACTTCGAACCAATCTGGCCATTTTCCTCTTACACTATACACATCTCACTTTATATTCTTCTATCCTATTTATACAAACTTACCGTCTTATATTATCTCGGACTTTATACTGTACATGTAAAAATTTGTATACAAACTTGGCTACTACTGTAAGGTGAATATTCCAAATCAAGCTCAACAAGATGATTTAATCAAAAGAGCACTTCTTTTTTTTTTTTTTTTTTGCTTTGTTTTGTTTTCCAACCACATAAAAGCAATGTTTATAAAGAAGAAAGAGGGAGTTGTCAAGAATTATAATTATAACCAGAAGAGGTCTGTTATCATGGGACAGCAGTGGGATGTTCAGTCTGATCTCACAGACATCTGTTATGATTGCTTTTCCAGACTCATCCAGTAATGGGGGCTAAACAGTGTATGTATAATGGAATAAAACATGACAGGGTGTGCTGTTGTAGGAAAATAATCAACAATAGTGTGGTGTGATGAAGAGCAGTTTCGGGTACTCTCCTGAAGTTGATTATTTTCCTATAACAACATGCACTGAGGTGTCAATGATTACATTTTTTATTCGTTAAAGTACGACTTTTTATCCGTTTATAGCTACTTTTATGGTTATTGAATGTCCAAAAAACAAGTTCCTGCTCTCTCTTGTGCTTTTGCAGATGTAAACAGTCATTCCATCACCAGACCCTTTTTATTTTCTCAGTGCTGTGTTATAAATATACGCACAATGGACAGTATTGTCATCATCATATGCTATCATCATTAAATGCAACGGGTGGTCGAGATGGCTCTGTTTTTTCCCTCGCGCCTCTCACACGTGGTATCGCTTTACTGCTTCCAGAGTGTGCAGGATGAACACTAAACTCTCACCGCTGCACACTTCAAACAGACAATCTTAGAAACCCCCCTCCCACGTCGGTGTCTCATCGCTGGATGGTCAAGTCCCGAGGTGACGAGAGGTGAGAACAGGGAACGCTTCGTCATATTCAATTAGCACACGGCTGTCACCGAGCCGTGACATCATCTCCTGGCAGAGAGGAAGGTCTTCTAGAGAACATTTGCAAGGACAGACGGTTTGGTTACCAAAGGATCGGATGGAGAAATGACTGTATATACAGTACATGCTAACGTTAAGCTACTGTGAGTTTCCCTTACATCCTGGGCTTGTGCTAGAAAACGTCTTGGATGACATGATTGTAAAGTCTGGAATTGTCTAAAATTGCTTCACTTTGCATCCATTTATAGTTACATTGAATGTTTTGATGAACATCTGTGAAAACACATTAATTCCCCGTTATAGCAGCTATAAGCAGTCGTTCCCTCACTAGCCTTGTTAGCATTTTCAAACTGCTATGGTATAAGAGTATTAAAAGACTTTGGGATGTGCGTTTCCTGGAAAATCAGCAACGTCACTTGGCGTCGTTGATTAGTTTCAGATAACAACGTGTTTTATTATAGATATTATAGATAGTCATTGTTTGAAGTGCAGCTTGGCTAATATACGCTAGCACATTCATTGTTAGCTCATTGTCTGAAGTGCAGCTTGGCTAATATACGCTAGCACACTGTTTACATGTTGTTTAGTTGTTTGTTCTCCGAAATGTCGGGGATAATTTTCTGTATAAAGACCTGTGGAGGAAAAACAGTGTTTGTGGTATTTTTTTTCTGTCTCCCTTTAGCAATAGGTGCTATATGTACTGATATTTTATAATAATAATCATGTATCGAAGAAATAACCTTCCCATTTTGTCAGTCAATGACTTTCTAAACTCAAGGCTGATTAATTGTTATAATATTAAAAATGTAACAGCTGTATTAATAATGTTAAATATTAAATCAGATCAAATCGGAAGTACGACATATTAAAGGAACGGCGTGTTTGGACGTGAGATTGATTTAATTACAAAAGTGTCCACAAGCAAAGTGGCCAATAAACCAGTCCGGACTGTGTGAAGGTCATGGAGCAGCGGCGAAATGGGAACGGCGTGGAGGAGGAGCATGAAGAAGCCCTTTCACACAGTCTGCAAGATGTGTGGTCCTAGGAATGCTATGCTAAGCTTCTCCTGCTCTGTGTGTGTGTGTGTGTGTGTGTGTGTGTGTGTGTGTGTGTATTCACAAAACGACAGGCTGAGAAAACAGACACGCATGGAGCAACAACTGCTGCTCGAGAGTAAATCATTTCATGGATGTGCAAGAAATTTGTGTCGGAATCAGAGAGCCGGGTAAAGCGTGTGTGTGTGTGTGTGCGTGTGTGTGTGTGTGTGTGTGTGTGTGTGTGTGTATACGGAGGCGAATGCACAGGAATGTCTCAGTGGAACAGGTGCGAGGAGAAAATACGCCTGTAGTCGTGATCCACAAACTCCTTATAAAGCTTAGAGCAGGAATGTGCTTTTAATATTTTAATACTGGAGACAATTTACTCTCGACAACCTGCTCAACAAATATTATTGTTTATTAAGTCATCACATGTCGATATTTTACAGATGTGTCGTCAATTTGCGCACCTTTCCAGATGTTGCGCACTCTGCCCTGTTTAGCTACATAGAGTTACTATTGCACCTAGTGGTCAGAAATGGGAACTGCAACGAACAAGCGCTAATAGAGGCCCAGTGGGGCGGGAATCACGCTGCCCCGTGCTCGGGGGAGGAGCAGACAACAGGGCGGTTAATGACACGGTTGCCAGAGTTGTGTTTATTTTTACGCTAAATTGATCTAGTTTAAAAATACTCTTGTGTTATAGTAAATTAAATCATGTTTCTACAAACAAAGGCAAGCGTAAGTGTGTCTGTGACGGAAAGAACCATTTCTACTGCACGATAGAACTGCAAAGACTGGCAGAGAGAAAAAAGGGGGATTTTAGAATGGATAATGTCCGTACATCAGAAATGCGTGCGCACCACGGTGATCTCATACAAAGGTGAAAAAAAACAAAAAGGAAGAAAAAGGCGTCTCGCTTTTCCGCCAGCCGAATGTGTGCAGGCAGGCGTTCTGTGTGGAGTTTGAGGATATTTCAACTCCGTTTCGTTTGAGGTTATTAATCATTAATGTGTAAACAAGTTTCAGTTTCATATTTTTCTGATTTTTTTGTCCTGATTTGTGAGAGTTCCTGAGTCAGACGCTCAGATTCACACTGTATTCATGTTATGTTTCTATTTTTAATAAGTCACTTACGCTGTAAATAATACAGTTTAAGTTCAGTACTCGAGTAGGATGTATGTTCAATGTCAGGGTTTTTTTTTTTTAAACAAATTAAAAATTTAAAGAAATTTTTTTCTCACTACTTTCTTTCTTTCTTTCTTTTTTCTTTCTGACTCATGTCTTTCTTTCTTTCTTTCTTTCTTACTCTGTCACTTATCTATTTGTTTGCTTAGTTCCTTTCATGATTCTTTCTTTCTTTCTTTCTTACTGCCATATATCTTTTTGTTTGTTTGTTTGTTTGTCTGTTTGTTTCTTTCTTTCTTTCTGTCATATCTTTTTGTTTATTTGTTTGTGTTTCTTTCTTTCTTTGTCATATATCTTTTTGCTTGTTTGTTTGTTTCTTTTTTCTTTCTGAATCATGTCTTTCTTTCTTTCTTTCTTTCTTTCTTTGTCACTTATCTGTTTGCTTAATTCCTTTCATGATTCTTTCTTTCTTTTTCTTTCTTTCTTTCTTATTCTGTTACTTATCTCTTTCTTTCTTCTTTCTTTCTTACTGTCATATCTTTTTGTTTGTTTGTTTGTTTGTTTGTGTTTCTTTCTTTCTTTCTTTCTTTCTTTCTTTCTGTCAAGTATCTTTTTGTTTGTTTCTTTGTTTGTTTCTTTTTGTTTGTTTGTTTGTTTCTTTCTTTCTGTCATATATCTTTTTGTTTTTTTGTTTCTTTCTTTCTTTCTGTCATATATCTTTTTGTTTGTTTACTTCTTTCTTTCTTTCTTTCTTTCTTTCTTTCTTTCTTTCTTTCTTTCTGTCTATCATGTATCTTTTTGTTTGTTTATTTGTTTCTTTCTTTCTTTCTTTCTGTCATATATCTTTTTGTTTTTTTGTTTGTTTGTTTCTTTCTTTCTGTCATATATCTTTTTGTTTGTTTACTTCTTTCTTTCTTTCTTTCTTTCTTTCTTTCTTTCTGTCATGTATCTTTTTGTTTGTTTGTTTGTTTCTTTCTTTCTTTCTGTCATATCTTTTTGTTTGTTTGTTTCTTTCTTTCTTTCTTTCTTTCTTTCATTCTTTCTTTCTGTCATATATCTTTTTGTTTGTTTGTTTGTTTGTTTCTTTCTTTCTTTGTACAAAAATAAAATTGCTAACCGTTTGTGTGAATAAGTTAGCATTGTGATGAACAGATCTGTATGTAAGAACTGAATAAATCACAACATTTGCTTTACAGCCTTTACAGCATCCTGGACTTTATAATAACAGTGACGTTTACTTCATAATGAATCCCATCAGTAAACGTTATAAAATATTCATCCATCAGCAGCTTTGAAATAGTTCAGGCTCCTGAGACAGAGGCGGAGTGGAGAGCTGCTGCCAGTGAAGTGCTCAGCATTGTGTTTTTACATCCAGCAGTCCCAGACAACACACACACACACACACACACACACACACACACACACACACACACACACACACACACACAGCTGCTGCTCAGATCAGGCCCACCGGCTATCTCACACACGTCACACGCTCATTTTACACCAGCTTATAAACTTAAGCGCCATGAGGACATAATGAGGACATGCTCACTTAACTAAAAGTGTCTGTCTGTCTTTCTTTCTTTCTTTCTTTCTTTCTTTCTCTCTTTCTTTCTTTCTTTCTTTCTTTCTTTCTTTCACTAATTGTCTTTCTTTGTTTCTTTGTTTTCTTTTTTGTTTATTTACTTGTTTGTCTTTCTTTCTTTCTTACATACTCTGTCACTAATCTCTGTTTGTTTGTTTGCTTGTTTCTTTCTTTCTTTCTTTCTTTCTTTCTTTCTTTCCTTGTCACTAATCTCTTTATTTTGTTTGTTTGTTTGTTTGTTTCTTTCTTTATTTCTTACTCTGTCACTAATTGTCTTTCTTTCTTTGTTTATTTGCTTGTTTGTTTATTTGTTTGTTTCTTTCTTTCTTTCTTACTCTGTCACTAATCTCTTTATTTTTTGTTTGTTTCTTTCTTTCTTTCTTACTCTGTCAATAATTGTCTTTCTTTCTTTGTTTATTTACTTGTTTGTTAATTTTTTTGTTTCTTTCTTCAATTAATTGATTATATTGTGCACTCAACCACCTGAAATATTTATTAAACGTTTCTTTTGAAACTCTTCTTTCTGTCTTGTTTACGGTTTGTAAATGTGGTCAGGAGGAAATAATTAGTTCCTTTTGTTTTTTCCAATCTTTGAGCACAGAACTGTTATGAATTTGCTCCAAATCACCGACATATTAACCTCGCGCTGGAGTTCCGCCTACAAGGTTTACGCTAATGAGTATAATCGCATTAATCGAATAGGTTATCGTTTCTATAGCAACAGTGTACACTGTGTTTGTACAGCAGATGCTACACATAAACAAATTAGAAAAATGTTCTCTGATATGGTGACATTTTCTGTCAATAGATGTTTTTTTTCCCCCAACATTTATGGAAGGAGTCTCCAGTGTCAGCGCTTTGTAACCCTCAGCTGCAGTGACAGCTGTTGTGACGTTTTCTCTGTAATCTGCGTTTTTTTCTTTCTTATTAACTTCAGAAGAGTTTATAGCTTATAGTGTTTATAGCTGCTGTAGTAGTTACTTGTTTCACGGAACATTAAATGTAACTATAAATGGATAGAAAGTGCCAACGTGTTGTGGTATAAGAGGAATAGAACACTTTAAGATGTGCTGTTATTGGAAAATAATCACTTGGGTGCAGTAACAGGAACTCCACTGTTGATTATTTTCCCATGACAGCATGCCACTACATAATAGATTAGTAGGAATGTGGAGTTTTTCCCATGCTGTTGGTCACTGAGCGTTTAAAAATGTGCCTCCTTTGATGATTAGCCACAAATCTGGAAGCAGAAGAAGCAGAAGTTTTGGCGTACGCTCTGTTGAACGTGACATAGCTGGCCTTCATATGTCAGTGATTATGTGCAGCTGATGGAGCTGTGTCAGTTTTACATCCGAAAGACACACACACACACACACACACACACACACACACACCAAACATGCAAAGTAGACACCTAACATGAAAGACAGTAGATTTGTTATCAAACCGATTTTTTTTGCGCAATAACAAAATATAATGAAAGGAATGAACTGAATGAAAACAACATGTGAGCGATCAGGCAATGACCGCAAACACTCAGGACTTCAGCTCCGTTCAGAAGCTACGTGAGAGTTACGTGTTTCTCGCGTGATTTCGGCTCCAGTGAGGAGCAGCTCCGCCGTCTGACAGTTTGATGTAACCACAAATATATCACTCTGAAATTCAAATTTTAGCTGTAAATACACTCATTAAATACATGAATACTTATTATTGTGCCTTTAAACAATACAAAAATATTATTTTTTTTTATTTTTGTTTCTTTCTTTCTGCCACAGTCATTTGCCAACAGTTACAATTTTCTGTTTATCAAAGAGTACGTACATGTTCCTTCCTTCCTTCCTTCCTTTGTTTGCTTGTTTGTGCCTTTCTTTATTTCATTTTTCTTACATATCTCATTGTTTGTTTGTTTGTTTCTTTCTTTTTTCTTTCTTTTTGACTTTCTTTCTTTCTTTCTTTCTTTCTGTCACTTATCTCTGTTTGTTTGTTTGTTTGTTTGTTTGTTTGTTTGTTTGTTTCTTTCTTTCTTTCTTTCTTTCTTTCTTTCTACCACAGCAATTTGCCCACAGTTACAATTTTCTGTTTATTAAATAATACATAAATGTTTCTTCCTTCACTTCTTTCTTTGTTTACTTGTTTGTGTCTTTCATTCTTTCATTTTTCTTACTTATCTCTTTGTTTGTTTGTTTGTTTGTTTGTTTCTTTCTTTCTTTCTGTCACTTATCTCTTTGTTTGTTTGTTTGTTTCTTTCTTTCTTACTCTGTGACTTATCTCTTTGTTTCTTTGTTTGTTTTTTTTATTTCTCTGATGACATTGGAAGAGAAGCATCTTAATCTGAGACACTGCTTATCACACTGATAAATGTTTTTTTGGATAAAATTTGGAATGAACTGAAAGGGAGCTGTAAGTGTAGCAGATGAGCGCTAGGTCAGCTTATCCTTCAAACTTTTTTTTTTGAAGAAGAAGAAGAAGAGTAAAAAATAGCATTAAATACCTACATTAAATTACATTTAACAATTAAAAGCATGATAAAATCTTCTACATCCTGCACACACTTTACAAGTTCAGAACCTCAGTGTAGAATCTTGGGGCTTCATTACGGATGGAGCTTGATATAAAGACATAAAATGCAACATAATAGGATGTGCTGGATCAAGTGCTATTCTATGTGCTGAGTGCGGAAGCCATAATGTTAAATTAAACTAGTGATTAATGTGATGACAAAATATTAGACTCCTATTAGATTTATTTCAATGCTCTCATCTTCTCAATTACATATCAGCGTGTTAGTCTTTTTATTTTTAAGTTGTCATCTTTTATGTGACATCATTTTACATTTGAGAGCAAAGAAAAAAACAGTCTGTCTTTTTTTATCCCTGTTTTTTTTTTCAGATTTAAAGGTGAATGTTTGCGTTTAAAGGTGGTGGTCTAGACCCTACTGAAAACACCGTCCCGGACGCCTCTACTCAAAGAATAAGCAACCTTGGAGGCGCTAACTACATGTTAGTGATCTGAATAATTTAAATGGCTCACTGAGAAAATCGTGCATAACCCGACACTGAATATGTGTAACTTTCCTCATGTAAATATTGATGTAAGTTTTGGACCTCATTCATGAACAGTTGTGGAGATGACCCCATGGAATACTGTCACTTTTAATTGTGGTATATTATATTATATTATATTACACAGCATAACAAGTGTGCAGTTTACAATCAAAAGGTATACAAATTTTTTTGTATTAATAAATAAAACCAGAGTCCTGCAAGAGCACGTCTATTATTGAAAAAAAAAACAAACCCAAAAACCTTGGTTCATTAAAATTTCATAAAATTTAAAAAAGATCCTGTCTGAAATAATCCTTTGAAATACCAGGAACAC